>CM043117.1:30657418-31093612 GCA_023701765.1 Hylyphantes graminicola | reverse complement strand
TTTAAATTAAATACCCACAGTTACTGAATGTTTTTCACAGATGTGATCAAAAGGCCAATTTTACGCTTAATTAAATTTAAGGTGATACGGTACCCAAAACATTATTTCAAGAAAATAATAACATAAACTTGTAAATTATAGTGGTTTCATATACCGTTCACTCTAAAAGAACATTTTCTAGCAATAAAAACAAATATTTACAAATAGTTTTTCATTTATTTAAAAAAAGTCGAAATTTTGAGCTTTTTAAAAACGCTACTCCTCTTTCGATTTTGAGAATAACTCCACCAAACTATTATAGTTTGATTTTAGTACTGTTTGTTTGAGAATTGTCCATGGATTTTAAAATGTGAGCTATAGTTAAAAAGCAACATGCATTTATACTGAGAATCACAAAAAAATACAAATTATTGAACTTAAATTCTTTAAAAAAAAACTACCATACTTAGTATACCTTATTCCATGCATAATTTTGTGCACCAAATATGTAAGAACACAAGTTGAAAATTTCAAAATTCTAACTTAATTAGCAAAAAAGCTAAAGGGATTTTTTAAACACAAGAATTGAAAAGCTCGTAATAGAGAAAAAAAAGGTTGAAAGAAGACGAAATACGCGTATTCATACTTATTCGAATGACTCCAGAATATATTTAATAACTTTTCTTGTATAAACGATATCATTATGAAACTTTCAGTAAATGTTTAGGAAAAATATTGTAAATAAAAAGAAGTACATAAAAACAGAAAAATTGACGTTTTGAAAAAAATTTGGGTACCGTATAATATAAAACTAAACATAACACTTCTGTATATTCACTTATGTCATTTGCTGCATATGAGTACATCATCTGTAGATTTGAAAAATCAATTTTGTTGTATATTTTTGCAAATAAATTAATTAATTTTTAAAACTATAAAATTTACTTTTTTAAATAAGAATAAACATAAACAGACTGACAAAATTTTTTACTTTTGCGTATTAAAAATTTACACAATTAACTTATTTTGTAGTCAAATTAAATTACAAAAAGTTTAAATTAAAACGATTTTTCAATTACTAAAAGAAGTAATTGAAAAATCGTTTTAATTTAAACTTTTTGTAATTTAATTTGACTACAAAATACTAAAATACACTAATATATTGATATGAATTGACTCTTATGAATCAGATAATAATATTTCTTAAAAATAATTTTTAATACATTAGTGAATAAGAAAAAGATTTTAAAGAATTAAAGAAAAGAAAGATTTAAAGAAAAGAAACCATTTTGAAACAAGCTAATAAACGAAATGCTATGTAAAGCAAAAGCATTATATTCGAATGTTGATTGGACATTGATGCTTTGTCCTATGTATTTGTCTTGATAGGATTCTTATTTGTAACTTATTACCGTAATCGTCTGAATCCTAAATGATAGATTATAAATAGATATTTTTCAGTTTTTGGCTTATCTTGGCCAGAAAATTTAAAAAAAAATTCGTTTATGCTTGCATTGTAGGACAATTTTGTTTTAAAGACAAAAAGTTACAATTAAAATCAAGCAACTTTGGTCCTAATCCGTTAACATTTTTGCGAGACATCACAGTCCTGATATTGATATTAAGTTATTCATCATGGAAAAATGTGACACAAAATCTTCAAATTTTTATTATCTTCATACATATTCTATTTTTATATTGAATAGTCCATAAATGGTGAAATTGCACTCTATTTAAGGAAGTTTATAAATTTCGAAACCATTTACAATGTACAATTATTTTAAATTGGTTTCATCAGAAAAAAGAACCTGATAGTTTTTTTCCTCATCTAATTTCTATTAACTGAATCTAGTGTGTGTGTTGACCAAATTATATAATATATTATTTTTTATTAACAAATGTTGTACTCAATTGGCTTTCTCTTTTTTCGCTTTCAAAATTTTTTTTTACTTGATTTAACCAATTGGCGCCACAACAAATAATGTCGGCACATTTGCCTTAATTTGTCTTAGCACTTGAGTACAGTTTTCTCATTAAAAGTAAGGCTTGAACATGTTCAGTCATTCTTGTGCGTGAAACTTCAACCTGGATTTAACGAATGTGAAATGGATTGGATAAAATAATTTAAAACTCAAGAAAATAATTGAACTCGGGAAAATTTGAAAACACACCCTTAGATCGTGATGTTCTTATTAACAAAAACAAAATAAAATAACACGCGCATTAAATAAATTAGTGCACAGCTCTTAATATATATTTATAAAAGACACAATATTTAAAATGAAATAGATATATTTTCGTGTCAATTTTCAGGGTTCAGTTAGTTTTTTTTAGTTCGTTATTCTGACATTTGTTGTTAAATTTCAGTTTCTTTCGGCAGTCATTATTAATTTGTCTAATAACAAACTGTACAAAAAAATGTGAGTTTAAGCATGTGCTGATAATTGAAAACTTCTTGTCTTGTACTACGGCTAAAAAAAAGTTACCATGCACCAAACGACTATTTACTTGTCACACGAGACATGGCTCTTTTGTTTTTAGATGATTAACAACAGCTTAAGTTAATCGATAGAGAAAAAAAATTATGCAACGGGACCGCCTTCGCATTAAAATTGCCAGCTACTTTGAAACTTTAATAGCCTAATTCACAGTTTCAAATTTTCAATATATGAGAATATTCAATATAAAATACCAAAGTTTTCGTTCCACAAGTTTTTGTTTATTATTCATTGAGTTATTGGCAGGGAGAGTTAAGCAGCCATAATGTTAAATGAGATGGTTTCACAAAAGATAAAATTACCTACTCACTATATAATGAATATATTACAAAAAATTCTGGTAATAATTTTCAATGGCCCTTTACAAAATGTACACACTTAAAATATTGAAATAATTTTTTTTATACAATTTAAATAATAATTTTTTTAAAACAATTTAAAATAGTGCATGAATAGAAAACAGTCAATTTTTAACTTAAATAAATTCAGGATAAAAAGTTTATTTCAGCTTTAAACGCAGTTTTTACCAATTAACTGTTGCAAGGGATCTCATATATCCTGAATAAAGCTGAGCTGACCTTTATAATGTTTTTGGGAAAAGTTCGATGTTGTCGACTTAGTTTAACCAAAACTAAATTTGTTATGGTTAATACAAAATCAAGGGCTAATTAATTACAATAATTTACTGAAAGGGCTAATTAATTATTATTAATTAACAATTACACCAAATACTACACATAAAAATCTAGTTATTAGAAATCAAATAATTTCATTATAATTATCTTAAACTATTGACTTTGTGTGCAAATTTATCTTTAGCAATTTTCCCAATCTACCAAAAACATACTCAAAAATCACTTTGAGTTCAGTTTTTTACGCACATCACATCACAACACACCCTGACTAATAACTAGTTCGGCATTTATTACTCCAAGAGTGTAGGGACCACTCCATTTGTCTTTTTTTATGCATAAGTGATGAAATTTTAAATCAGTAACAGCATATTTTTGAATTAACTATTACATTTTTGGTTAATTGAACGTTTCTAAACACAAAAAAAACTACTTTTAGCTTCCACACTATGTTTATAGCGTAGAAAGTGGAAGGTTTTATAATCGTTTAGTCCGTCCGCCCGTCCGTCTGTCACCCACTTTCACAGAACGAACCGCAAGTCTCACAAACAAGTGAGATACGTCATTTTGAAGCAAAAAATCAGTTTAGGCTACATTCCAAATTTCATTGAAAAATTTAAATTAGAAGTTTATTTAAAAAATTAAATAACTAAAAATGTAATCTACATTGAAATAACATGCAAATTCCATTTTCATTCAATATTTTCACTGTTTCTATTACATCCAACGAAATAGAAACTTTATTTAAAATAACAAGTTGGTTTGTTACAGAATCTGTCACTTACACCGCTTCCACACAACATTTACGCTGAACAGGAAACTAACCAACAAAACCTCAGAAAGAAATTCGCCAAATAGGGCCTTTAGCTAGTTCTAATTCAAACTTTTACAAGCCAAAAATAATAATTTTCTTCAATCTTCTTATGCAGATTTTAAAATTAATCTTTATCGTTTGCTAATTGTTTTAAAGTTTGAAGAATAATGATGTATGTTTTAATAAATATCTTTTTTTGCAGCCACAAGTCTACATTTCAAAAAATAAATTAGTAAAATTCTTGCTTTAAAAATACAAGCGAAATTTTACATATAATGCAAATTTAGAATTTTTTATGTATGTTTCTTCATACATATATAATGAACCATCAAAATAACTTTATTGTGCTATTACAACAATCCAAATTGAATTATATCATAAAAATAAATATTTCTTCAAGTATTTTATTTTTATTTTAAATAAAGTTTCTTGTTTGTTTGTTGTTATGGCAACAGTGAAAATATTGAATAAAAATGGAATTTGCATGTTATTTCAATGTAGATTAAATTTTTAGTTATTTAAATTTTAAATAAACTTCTAATTTAAATTTTTTAATGAAATTTGGAAAGTAGCCTAAACTGATTTTTTGCTTCAAAATAACGTATCCCACTTGTTTGTGTGACTTGCGGTTCGTTCAGTGAAAGTGGGTGACAGACGGACAGACACACGGGCTAACGATTATAAAACCTTCCACTTTTTACGTTATAAACGTAGTGTGGAAGCTAAAAATAAAATTCTTGAAAACATATATATATATTTGCGATATAATTTAATTTGGATTGCACAATAAAGTTATTTTGATGGTTCATTATATATAAATGAAGAAAGAAGCATAAAAAAAATTCTAAATTTGCATAAAAAATATGCAAATTTTCGAAATTGTAAACTTGTGACTGCAAAAAGATATTTATTTAAAAAATCCATCATTACTCTTCGAAGTTCAAAAAAATTAGCAAACGATAAAGATTAATTATCAAATCTGCAAAAGAAGATTAAAGAAAATTATGAATTTTTGATTTTAAAAGCTTGATTTAGAACTAGCCAAAGGCCCTGTTTGACGAATTTCTCTTTGAGGACTTGAGGTGTTAGTGTTTTTCCTGTTGAGCGGAAAATGTTGAGTGGAAGCGGTGTAAGTGACAGATTGTGTAACAAACCAACTTGTTTTGATGCTATAAAACTAGATGATTTAGGCGGAGACTAATTTTAAAGACATCGGTATTGGAATGTGTGTGCTGAAAAGGCATTTTTGCAAATTATCCCCTGTTACTATATTGGAGCTATGACACTACCTCACTTTAACTTGTCTAGCCTGAATGCGAGCTTTGAAAAGACTTTCTTTCCCCATCCCTTCGCTTGGTTTTCCTCGAAATGGTGTGAGCTTGTTTTCTCCCCACCCTCCTTGGGTTTGAACTGCACGGATTGTTAACCCCACAACAGAACTTCAAATGCGTTAGGTTTAAAAGAGCGATGCTCTCCCCGTTTCCCTTTTAGAAAACCAAGCGAAAGGATGAGGGAAGAAAGTCTTTTTGAAGCTCTCATTCTGGCTAGACAAGGTATAGTAGATATGAAATACAAATGCTTGACCACATTTAGAACAAACTACAATTGTAGTCCTGAATTAATTTGGACGAACCAGCTGCCAGGTGGTTTGTGTGTAAGATATAAGACATGTGACATAGCTATGAAGTCGCCAGACACATAACCGTTCCAGTTATTATTTCATTTAATTTATTTTTTATTTCAGACTCCAGTCAAACCTTCAGATAGGAAACCATGCTCCTGCCTGCAGCAAGGGACTGAATGCAGGTGTAGCTCTGATGGAAATACCAAGTACACAATCCGTCTAGAACCTTGGGCATATTACAAAACCATTGCATTTGGGTGTCTCCTGGGAAGCCTACTGGTATGGTTGATGCTATACATACCACTGATTCGAAGAAGCATCAGTTAAACTATTTAATGTGGATTCTTGCAGTCAAATTATACATTTTAAAAAATACAATTTCAACATATATGTTTTTGAATCATAACATCTATGATAGATAATATTATATGTCGTGGAAAATCTTATTTTATTACTGAATATTGATTAAAATTGTACAAAATATCAAATTATAATAAAACTTAAACTGTGTTAATTGTATATTTTATAAGCATGACATTTAATTGTTTCTAAAAACATGTCCTATAATAATACAGTATATCTATCATATTGCCACAAGCCAAGTGCAGCCGTAGATAGCTCAGTCGGTAGAGCACGAGACTCTTAATCTTAGGGTCGTGGGTTCGGGCCCGGCCAAGGTGTAGAACTTTATTATTATTTCATTTAATCTCGAAAGTTCTCGATTTTTCAGTTGTTACGTTTCTTATCATTATGTTAATTTATCTATTGTTTCTAGAACATTCCAGAAGAATGTCACACTTGTATATAAACCATGTAAACTAGTATTCCTGTTTCATTAAAGCTCAAGCTGTAGCCTACTCTGTATCTTGTGATTCATGTAATTTCCACGCGACAGTTTGGTGGAAGCGCTGGGTAAAAATCCTGACTCTTCGCCGTGGATCTTCTGAGAAAAAGCCGGCGCATGCAGGGATTGTCTCCGGAGTACGGACTTTACTATCCACCACCTCGAGTTGCTTCAAACATGGCAAAGCCCGAGGACCTGCCACCCGTTCCGGCTCCTATGATATCCCCGTTGTTTCAACCGATGCGGAGTCCGTCTATCTTCAAGGGTGTGCAAAATGAGAATCCTGCAAAATGGCTGAACGAATATGAGAGGATAGCAAAATTCAATTGCTGGGATGACATGATGTCTCTCGCGAATGTATATTTCTTCCTGGACGAAACAGCTAAGACATGGTTCGAGAACAATGAAATCTCACTAAGTTCTTGGGAGCAGTTCAAGACCAAACTAATCGCCTTCTTCAGCCCAGGCGAGCAATGCACGAAGAAAGCTGAGGAAGAACTTAGAAGTCGAGCCCAACGTGCCGGAGAAACGACGCAATCGTACATTCAAAATGTGTTGGCGCTGTGTGGGCAAGTGAATGACAAGATGGAAGAAGCAGAGAAGGTGTCCCATTTGATGAAAGGCGTCGCGGAGGACATCTATCAAGCTTTGCTCACTAAAGAAATTGCCACAGCTGATGACTTTATCATATGGTGCCAGAAGATAGAGAAGATGCAACAAAAAAGAGTGCTCACGCCGAAATTTTCAAGACTTCCAAACGTCGTCCCTATTGCTGCCATGGAAGATGAAACTGATCTCGTGTCACTTATTCGCCAAATTGTGCAAGAGGAAGTTCAGAGGCACATGGCCCCATCATCTTACGAACCGGGGACAGCTGTGGCCAGTATAGAAAGCTTAGTACGAGAAGAAGTCGAGCGATCGCTTGCGCCCATCGCTAAGCAACCCATGCCGGACGCGTTCAATCCACCGCGGAGACCTGCATACTCGACAGTCAGAAGAAGAACGGACCCAGTAACGGTCGGTGCCCCTAGGAAGACAGACGTTTGGCGCACCGAAGACAACCGACCTGTGTGCTTCCATTGTGGACGGCCCGGACACGTAACACGGTATTGCCGAGAACGAAAGCAGGTATTCGAGTCGTACAGGAACAATAGAAACTTTCGAAATTCCGATCGCGATTACAGTCGCTACAACCGAAGTTCGCCGCCCTACTTTGAAGTAGATGAAAACCAGACGTCAGCCAAAACCACGTATCGTTCACAGTCGCCGAATGAAGACAAAAGGGGTCGATCGCCAACACGCCGCCGATTCAGATCACCGTCGCCATACCGAAACTTAAGCCGATCTCCCCGCCGCCAGCCCGAGGAAAACTACTAGGCGTGGCCTTTCATGGGGGTAAGGTCGCCGGTGAGGTAAATCCTCCTATGTCGAGAGTCGCGAAAATGGAAGGAAATCATATAGAATTAAGAATAGACGGCCAACCGGTGGAGGCTTTGGTGGACTCGGGGGCATCCTATTCTGTATTGTCAGAACGTTACCGCCGTAAACTGAATAAACTGATGTTTCCGGACAAGAGTAATACTACTCTTAAAGTTGCTGATGGAAAGTATATACAGCCCTGTGGAAGTTGTGTCGCAAGAGTGGAAATTAATGGTCGTGTACATCCAGTTGAATTTATTGTCCTTCGTAATTGCAGCCATGATGTCATCTTAGGATGGGACTATTTAGAAGCCACACAGGCCGTAATAGACTGTGGACGTATGGAACTAAAGGTAGACGATGAATTTTTTCAAGAGGATGAAGAGTCGAAAACCAGAGGGGGATGGAAAGTGTGCGCTCTTCAAGACAGCGTGATACCTAGTAGATCGATTGCTAGAGTTCCAGTCGTAGCACCTTCCGACTGTGACCAGATTGAAGTCATTTTAGAGGGGAACAGATTTCTGAGAATGGAAAAAGAGATATTCCTGGCGTCGTCACTCATAACGCTCCACGGCGGAAGAGGAGAAGCGTGGATCACTAACAGCAGGAAAGTACCTATCATTATACCCCGGGGAATGTCTCTAGGAAAAACTGAACCCGTCGACGAAACACATTTGAATGTAATTTTGGAAACCAATGTCAGTGACACTGCAGGGAACGCCAACTGTAAGACATTGGAGATTGATAGCCAAATCAACGTGTCACCCGCTTTGACACCTGAACAAAGAAGTGAACTCCTGGACACTATCAAGAAGTTCCCAGAAGTATTTGGTCTTGTTAAACAGAAGAACCAGATGAATTTAGGAGTGAAACATCGCATTCAAACGGAGGACAACAGACCAATCAGCCAAAGGGCATATAGGGTTTCTGCATCCGAACGTCGCATAATCCAAGACGAGGTATCTAAAATGTTGAAAAAGGACATCATTAGACCGTCCGTTAGTCCGTGGTCTTCACCTGTCGTTCTCGTTAAGAAAAAGGACGGCAGCTGGAGATTCTGTGTTGATTACAGACGTCTCAACCAAGTAACCAAGAAGGACGTGTACCCTTTGCCCCGCATTGATGACACTCTGGATTGTTTAAAAGGTGCTAAGTATTTCTCGACGATGGATTTACAATCTGGCTACTGGCAGGTCGAGGTGGATGAAGCTGACCGTGAGAAAACTGCTTTTATTACCCCCGAGGGGTTGTACGAATTTAAGGTAATGCCGTTCGGCCTTTGCAATGCTCCTGCCACGTTCGAGAGAATGATGGACAACTTACTGAGGCACCTGAAATGGACGATGTGTCTTTGTTATCTAGATGACGTCATTGTGTTTTCTGAGACGTTTGCTGATCACATTCAACGACTCAGCTTGGTCATGAAGTGTATAAAGAATGCTGGTCTCGTACTTAACCCGAAGAAATGTTTATTTGGAGCAAAAGAAATCAAAGTCCTTGGTCATGTTGTATCGCACGAAGGAGTTCGTCCAGATCCCGATAAGACAGAAGCGGTACGAAGATTCCCAACTCCCAAAAAAGTACATGACGTTAGAAGTTTCTTGGGACTTTGCTCCTACTATCGTCGTTTTATACCCAATTTCTGTCACAAAGCCCAGCCTCTGCAAGAGTTGTTACAAAAGGACGTTACATTCGCATGGCATCAGGAACATCAGGCTTCTTTTCAAGAGTTAAAGACTGCACTTACAAGCGACCCAGTATTAGGTCTGTATGACGAAAACGCCAAAACGGAGCTACATACAGATGCTAGTGGGTACGGGCTCGGTGCTGTTCTGGTCCAGATCCAAGACGGAAAGGAAAAAGTGATCGCTTACGCGTCTAGAACAATGTCAAAGGCAGAACGAAATTATTCAACCACCGAAAGGGAATGCCTTGCTGTAGTATGGGCAGTCAACAAGTTTCGCCCGTATCTCTTCCAGTCACCATTCACCGTGGTTACTGATCACCACGCTCTCTGCTGGCTAATGAATCTTAAGGATCCGTCGGGACGCCTCGCAAGATGGGCATTAAAAATCCAAGAATATGACGTCACGATTAGATACAAAAGTGGTCGTAAACATCAAGATGCCGACTGTTTGTCAAGATACCCAGTCCCAGAAGACGACTCATTAGTTAAAGATCTGAATGCTTTAACGACTTTCATGGGTATCGCCGAGGAACAGAGAAGAGAACCGAAACTGTTGAAAATCATTAAGTCCGTGGAAAACGAACAGTCGGGGAAGGGATTTGGCATAATCAATGGGGTGCTTTGCAAGAAAAACTATGACCCGTTGGGAAAAACGTGGCTCCCTGTGATACCTAAACACCTCAGACTAGACGTTCTTCAACACTTTCATGATGCGCCTGTTTCCGGACACATGGGGTGTTCAAGGACTTACGACAGGATAAGAAAAAGGTTCTTTTGGCCAGGCATGTATCGCAGTGTCCGACACCATGTTACTCATTGCCGTGAATGCCAAAGAAGAAAATCGGTACCCCAAAAACCGGCAGGAAGGCTTATTCCCATTCCACCTGCAACCGCCCCGTTTCATCGAATAGGAATCGATCTGCTTGGGCCATTTCCAAAGTCCAATGATGGAAACAAATGGATTGTAGTTTGTACTGACTATTTAACACGCTATGCCGTTACAAAGGCATTACCGTCATCAGTAGCCCCAGAAATAGCCAAATTCTTGGTTGAAGAATTATTTCTGAAGCACGGAGCGCCAAGGGTCATCATCTCGGATCGAGGTAAAGTTTTTCAGTCCCATCTAGTAAGAGAAATAGTTCGTCAAGTTGGTGCCACGCAGAAAATGACAACATCTTATCATCCTCAAACGAACGGACTGACCGAGAGATTTAATAAGACACTGACGGAGATGCTGTCGATGTATGTTGACGTAGAGCAAAAAGATTGGGACTCCTTTCTACCCTTCGTCACGTTTGCTTACAACACCTCTAAACAGGAGACGACAGGCTTCACGCCCTATTTTCTACTGCATGGCCGCGAGGCTGAAACTACCATGGATACGTTGTTTCCCTATAGCCCCGAGAACAACGAAGGAGATGGTGGGGATTATGTCCAGCATCTGACCACAAAAGCCGAGGAAGCAAGACAACTAGCCCGCTTGCGCACATTACAAACTCAGGAGAGGGATAGCCTGCGCTACGATGCTAAACACCGCCCAGTATCGTACCAACCAGGAGAGCTTGTCTGGGTGTTCACACCCGTTCGAAAAGTTGGACTTTCGGAAAAGCTCTTGAAGCGGTATTTTGGCCCCTACCAAGTTCTAAGAAAATTGTCAGACGTAACGTACGAGGTTGAAGATTTCGACCCTGCCTCAAGAAGACGAAAAAGAAGAGACGTCATTCATGTCCTCAGAATGAAGCCATATCATGACCCAAGCGAGCAAGAGAAAATTTGCGATGAGGTTGAAGCTGAAGCTGCAGAAGACCGGGTTATCATGGAACAACCTATTAAGGAATTGCAAAGAGGGCCTATGACTCGTTCCAGGACCAGGGCGGCTAAAGCTGCAGAAGAACAGGTTAGCGTGGAACAACCCATTAAGGAATCTCAAAGAGGGCCTATGACTCGTTCCAGGACCAGGGCGGTGAAACAGCGGGACGCTGTTGCCTCGCAGGGAGGAGCAATGCCACAAGCCAAGTGCAGCCGTAGATAGCTCAGTCGGTAGAGCACGAGACTCTTAATCTTAGGGTCGTGGGTTCGGGCCCGGCCAAGGTGTAGAACTTTATTATTATTTCATTTAATCTCGAAAGTTCTCGATTTTTCAGTTGTTACGTTTCTTATCATTATGTTAATTTATCTATTGTTTCTAGAACATTCCAGAAGAATGTCACACTTGTATATAAACCATGTAAACTAGTATTCCTGTTTCATTAAAGCTCAAGCTGTAGCCTACTCTGTATCTTGTGATTCATGTAATTTCCACGCGACAATATGATATACTATATGTATTGTCATACTTTCAAGTATCATTTAAATTGAAATAGTTTTCAATAAAAAAATAACTTTTTAAGACTTGTGTTCTTTATATTTTTATAGTAAATTAAAATACCATTCAAATAATGTTAGCAGTGTTACTGAAAGTGTTGGAATTCAAACACAAGTATAATAAGGATTTCGCATAGTAAAAAAAAATGTTTATTGCGTCACCTTCCACATACACATCTAAAAAAGTTTTGTTACAAAACATTTCATTTTTTGATACAATTCTTTCAAGGAAGAAAGTTACACAACCATTTGTGTTACCATATAAAAGTTCTTTCATGTTATAAAGCTCAAAAGATAAATATTAAAAATATAGAAGACAATAGAATTAAAATCTTGAAAAAATAATAAAATGACAACACACAAAACAAGTATAGGTACTGCATAACTTTTTTTATAACAAAACAAATAAGTAGAATGCAAATAAGTAGAAACAAATAAGTAGAATGCAGAAACTGCTAAATGTAAATAACATATTAAAACTCTCAGTAAAAATGCTTCAAACATAGTATGCAATGTAAAGAAGGAACACCATTACAAATGTCATGTACTAAAAACATAAGAGGCAAAATAGCACAATTAATTCTTTAAATATATTTTGAGAAACTATAATAAATAAAATTAATAAACGTTTTTGTTTCACTGCCCATTTTTGAGGTTTTCGCTTTCATTAATTAAAAGCAAATCAAAACTAGACATATACTATTCCTTTGTTTTAAACAACAGTATACACAAACACAACCATAAACAAAGTTATTATTTTAAATATTGTAAAAAAGTCATAAAATTGCTCATTTTACTTAAAATCTTTGTCATAAAAACATATATCAAACACAAACTACTACATAAGTAATTATAATTTTATGAATCAATTCAAAAAATAAATAAATGATTAATTAGTTATTAGTCTGATGACAATTTAATGGCAGCGAATAAATCCAATAAAATATATAATGTTATTCAAAATACTTAAGTACATGAACAGTTATAATTATAATTAGTTAATTATAATAAGGCATTTGAATAAAAATTGCCAATTAAAGTTTCAGAGCAGAATCTATAAAACTGAAGACCCACTATGCAATTTTAATTATAAATTTAATTCATAACAGAAAAATTAAAAATAAATTATTCGTATTTATAGTAAAACTTTTATGGCTTAAAAGATTAAAACCTAATCATTAAAAAAACAACTTACATATCCAATTAATTAAAAAATTTAAAATAGCACTTATGATAATAAAATGAATTTGAAATCAATAACACTCCAATTTAAAGTCAGTCTTTTGTTTTTAAGAGGAACTGTACATCATGTTCAGAATGTTTTTGGCATGTTTATGGATCCACAAATGATATCATAATGTACCGAGTTCCATTTGTGACCCGAAGTCCTTCGTGGTAGTGGGTCAACCGACCAGGATGCATAAGACTCCACCCGAGTCTCAAGTCAGTTGCGCTGCAATTGTATCTGATGAAACGGCAGCCACCACCCTAGAAAAAATTTAATTTTTTTAATTAAATGTTGAGTGTGCTCTGAGCTCAGTGAAGCTAAGGTTTTCTAATCCTATTTCAGCTTGCAAGATCGAGAGTAATGGTTTGCATCACCTATATCCAGTTTAGCGTTAGTTAGACCAGTGTTAGAAATGATAGGAAACAATTTAGGAGCAATGTGTGATCCTAACTTTAAAACCTTAGTGAAAGCATTTATCTTGAAGCCTTTTTAAGAAAAATATTTACTGATAAAAACATTTTTATGTATTTGTATTTTAGGTTGGAGTTTTATTAAATAAGAATTCTGGCGAATTCAATCTCGGCGAAGATTTGAGATTACAATCTAATTAGTTTTGGCAAGATCTTTGAAACCTACTTAAATTTTGATAGTGACATTTGATTTAAAAAAAAAAAACTAATCGTTTTTCACGACTAAGTTTTTTTTAATCAAAACCTGCGACTAAATCAAGTCAGTCTAAGTAGTCTCTGCGATCTAAATCTAGTCACAAAATTGTAGGATTTAGGCGAATTTTAAAGCTAGCAAATATGAATTTTGAACCCTGAGTTAGACTGAGGTGAAACCCCACCTCAAGCTACGGTCCCAAGCTAGCTTGGGCCTTAGTAGTTTATAGACACACAACAGGGATACAGGATTGAATAAAACTTGCCCAATTCAGGTTTCGAACCCTGGACCTGAGGTATAACAATGCATAGTGTTACTACTCAGCCACAGTTTGCAAACAATTGGCCTCATAAATACAGGTAAAACAGAATCATTTACAACCCTGATAAAACTAACAAATTAAAAGAATTATGTAACTATTTACGGTATGAACAAGATAAAGTAGATAGTAATTTTGAATTTGGTCCATAACAATTAAACTGTGTTTTTAGTAAAACAAACAATCAAAATTGCATTGACATCAAACTTTGACATTTCAGATCTAATTTAACTTATTTTATATTAAAAGAGAGGTATATATTGAACTAAATAATTGGAGAAAATATTTTCAAAATTAATATTTTAAGTTAAACTGATTCATCATTTAGAAATTGTGTTCTTGCATTTAGAAGCATAACATGCACAAGACAATAAGATGCAGCAAAACAATAGCATGTAACTAATAAATTTAAATTAAATACTGCATATTAAAAACATGTATAAAAGACAAGTCTCTGATGTCATCCCTGTCAAATAAAAATAATTAATCTGATAAATAGAATGCAATTTCAAAAGGGGTACAGTACAGATAGAAATATTACCATTTCAAAAACCAATATTTAATTTTTTTTTTATTAATTTTCAAATTTTAAAAATGTCTTACCTCATAATCAATATTTGGCCTGTTGAGGGCGATGTTAATTGTATAAGTAGAAGAGTCATGGTGTGGACGAAGATAGGGCTGTTCGTCTGGACGATATCTGACAACAAAGTTCATCAGGGCTTTTGGGGGCTAGAGAACAAAAATGAAAATAAGATGAATAACATAATATATAATTACAAAGGGACCATTTGTTACAAATGTTGCCACTCTCCAGAAACTTTCAAAATTCTTCACTTTTCCCAGATTAATTTTAGGCTTGTTATGTTTTAGGAAGGTAAAAAATACTCAAAACTTTTTTTAATTAAAAAAATTGAATGTATATTTAATAATGAAATTTACACACATTCTTTTAAATCGCAGATACATAATTCTAGTCAATTATCATTACAGGAATTTCTTGTGACCATTTTGCCATTAACTAACTTTTCCAGGATTTTTGAATTTTCAAGTGTAAAAGTGACAACACACTAAACAAAAAATAGTTATATAACAGTCAAACCCTATTATAGAGAATCTCCAGTAGATCCAATAAAAGTTTACAATTAACAAAGATTTTAACATCAAATTTCGTTTAAACATATTATTATGTATACAAATTCAGCCAAGACCATTGAACGGCTTTGCTAAAACGATTAGTCCACTGTAAGTTCACAAGACCAAGGATTCAATATAGTGAGGTTTGATATACATATTTTAAAACTTAAAAAAACCAAGTGGACCTTTTCTCCCATTTATACACACAGCAAGGAGTACATGCAAAGTTGTGATTGTTAGAAAATAGAAAAAAGAATTTAGTTGGAAAGTTATCTTTAGTTAAGGTAAAGTTAATTAAGTTAGGAAGAGAAGATAGCAAAAATATAATTAATTTTAATATGTGCTGTGTAATTTTAGTATGTGCTGAAACTATTTTTAAAGCACCCATTAAATATTGGTAAAAGTTGTGTAAATATTGTGTTTGCTTAAGAAAAAAATAATAATTTATACTCAAGTGCATTTTAACTTGTGTGAAATTAGTGCATTGCTTTTAGATAAGATTTATTAGTGATTATATTGATATAGCTTAAACAAAAAATACAATGACAAAACAAAGATATCCATAAAATTTTTCAATATTGTTGATAACCAATTTTGACTTAATAATTATGTCAAATAACAGCACTAAACATAAACTTTTAAATGAATTCAGTAGATATATTTTAAACAAAAATATGTTTTTTATGGTATACTCAAAACTTTTTCCTTAAAAAACGCAATTTAAACTATCAATTAAAAATTTTAAAAACAAAAAATAATTTTTCAATACCTGAAAAAGAGCCAAAATATAATGCTGTGAAGTAAACCCCACCAAGATCAAGGGAATAAAGAATAGCCAATAGACCATCACCAATTTTCTAAACTACTTACATCCTCATACTTCATAGCGTATACTGAAGTTTTTAAATTAGCAGCGTACTCTTTAATAAATTCAATCCATTTTGTTCCCAGCACAATTTGGTCATTCAATACCTACATAATTTTTCTTATGAAAGTGATATATGATTTAATTTGCAAGAAAGTTTAAACAAAGGCTAATTTAGTAATCACTTAGAAAATTTAAATTACACAATGGAATTTCAAAAATAACCAACTATATCCTTTTTCTTACAAATTGTTGAAAATAGTTTATGAAAGTACAAGGTGTTTTACATGAAAACCTATTTGCATGTAAAGCTTGCTTTTAGATCATTTTAGCAATTACTGCACTCATATATATATAATTGTTTGTGCTGGATTTTGATAAAACATTATATGGCTACCAAGTATTTGTGTTTAACATTGAAAACTAACATTGAGTAACTATTTAATACTACTTAAAACCAATTTTGTGAAAATTGAGAAAATTTCAAGTAGGTACTTGAGAAGATTCAAAATCTATTTTTGAAGTACACAGGAACTAAACCAGACAATTTTAAGACATAAAACTTAATGATTCAATCTGCAAAACTTCACAAATAATCTTTACAACATAGAACACATTTAAACAAATTTCATTAAACGATTTTTCTCAAATTTAATAGAATTTAACATTTTTAATCTTAATATTAATTTTCTGTGTAATACTTTGATCCTTGATACTACCACAAAATAAAAAAGCACCAAGACAACAAAATAAAATACAATTAAAATAGATTAATCTCATACATCATGAGTGTATCCAATGAAAATCTTTTCTTGAACTGGCCGTATATATTCACGAAGAAAATAAAGCCAATGCTGTTCAAAACCAACTTGGTTCATATGAATATCTCGAGTAGGAACATTTTCATAACCTCCAGCCAAGCGGGGATCCTATAAAAATACCAATTAAAATATTAATAACTAAGCACAAATTATAACTAATAAAATATATTGCTTTGTTTTATTTATATTATTGAGTATCGATTCACATTTTTTTAAGAGTAACAATTTGTAAGTAAGATACTCAAAGATAACATTAAAAGTTGTAGAATTCAAAGTAAGTATTAAAAACTTCCTCTTTGGAATTAAAATTTATTTTAAAAACCTACAAGAAAGTAATTTTTTTCATAAATTTCTTTCCTTGATCTTTGGTTTTTATAAGTTCAAAAAACGTGTTTATTTATAACATAACCACAAATGTATACAAATTACAATAACTTTTGTCATTATATTTATTTATTCTTATTATTCAACAGTTTCAATTTGAAGCCAAAAGTTTTGAATTGAGCTCAGTTTTTCACTCTGTTCTCTTTAAAGCCAGTTTAATTACATAGCCAAAGAAATTAAATTATCATTGCATACTTATAAATTTAATTCAATAAGGATTTACAAAATTAAAATAAATATGTGAGTTTTTTTTACCTTATTAGTACCATCTGACCATTGACCAAAGTTTTCCATTGTGTCAATTAAATGTTTACAAAATGTTGGTGTAACTACTGGGAACCAGAAGACATCAGGACATGGCTGAAAAAGAAATACTATTTATAGTAGCGTAAAGATTATACTGCACACATTAATCATCACTACTCTAAAGCCCTAATAAATAAAGTTGATACTTCTTTAAAGTAAAATTTGTTTTTTTATGATCTAAATAAATTTATAAATAATATAATTGTAATATGCCACGACATACTAGCAAAAATCCCAGACTTTGGAAGACTTAAACATTATGTTATTTCCTTGAATTAAGACAAATGTACATTTAAAAAAATATTACAAAAACAAAGGTATCTTTCAGTACTTAGGGTAAAACAAATTTGTTTAACTTTCTTTTTAAATTTTTTTAATTAAAGCATGACAGATCTTACTAAGTTTAGTCTGTAAGAAAAGTAAATGTTATTTGTGTATTAACTATTGAGTTTTAAATTTGTTTTCATTTAGGAGGCACAAATATAACTTTTTTTATTGTATTATGAGTACCAAATTCTAAAATGGAAAGTTTCACTATTTTATTTTCCAAAATTTTAATGCTTTTTTTTGTGTCATATTTGAACATTGAACAATCAAAAGTTAAATTTTGGTTCAAAAGACTAAGTTAATTGTTAGACTAATTGTTAACAGGCAAAGGTTTTTTTGTGAAAAACAATTCATTTACTCAGTTAAAAAATTAAAGTAATTAAAATAAAAACTTTAGAATTTTCGATTGGTTAATTTTAGAAAGGTTTAATTTTACATAAAATTGATGTAATGGTAAAAATACATAAAATATTTTAATGTCAAAGTTTGAAACATAATATACACACCATGTCAACTTCATAAGTAGGATCCAAAACTTTGGAATAGTTCTCATGGATGTATCTATGTTCCCAATCCTGTAATAAGTAACTATGTATAATTAAATTGTACATTAGAAATTTATAAATTATCAATTAAGTTTAAAATAATAAGGGAAAATACTTGCCTTTTGATTTGTATAAATTTCATACAATTCATTATGAACATGACTGGTATCAAATGTTTCACTGTTAATAAGATGTCCAAATTCATGCAGGTTATTTATGTACATAAATATACCCTAAAGAGAAAATAGATTTGTTATTCAATAAACTTCATATCATATACTGCTACAAAATTTTAAAATTTCAAATGCATATTAAATTATAGTTAAAACAGTTAAATAGAATAAATTACTTTCTAAATATTGCACCAAAATCTATATAAAGAATCACACAGCCACATTTTAAAGTTCGATTTAGTATAAATAAGTTATTAAATTTCATAGAAAACGCTAAAAAAATACCTTGTCTCTGAGGTTTTTACAAAGAGCCATATCAGGGTCAAGTAAACCATGAATGTAGGATGGGAAAGTTTCAGGGTCACCTTTCAGTAAAGATCCATGAATGAGGTATGCATGGTTGATATAAGGCACATTCCAAACACCTCTGCAACAAAACATATAAAGTTAATCATTGGTGGTATAATTGTGGGTTTTTAAAAGCCTAAACTAGATTACAGCTACTAGTTATGAATGATTGTGTAATAAATCTGATATGTTTGCTTATTCTTGTAAATTGTGAAGGAAATAACGTGAAATAAAAATTCTAAGATCTCATTTCAGTTTTTTTAATCAAAATTTTAATAAATTAATAGACTACTTGATATTTTGGAAACAAATCTGTAACAAAGGATAGGTTTTAAGTGTGTAAAGTTACTCAAGCTACATTCCTAAAAGAACTCTAAATATTTTCAAACAACTTTAAAAATTCGAAATAAAAATTGTATAACAATAACTAAAATTGACTAATGAAAACAGGGTGAATCTAGAAGGTGTTTTATAGGTACCAATGTTATTACTTTTTAACCCTTGCAGCGCAATCAGTTAACTCTTTTAGAGTGGAACAACACCACCAACAATTCTAACTATGGCGCCCCATAAATAAGGTTAATGGTTATTTTATATTGAGAATTTTTAATTAGAAACGCCAACCACTTCTACCGTTTTATTAGTAAGTGAGAATAATTTACAGTTATATTGAAAAATATTTTTTAAACACATTATTTAAAGCATTTGTCCCCTTCACATATATACTATCTGTAAATGACCAAAAATAAAACCTCTCCCTTTAACTCTGTTTTCAAAGTATCGATGTAAATTTTTTCATAACTTAGACGTTATCTTTTTTTTAATAAGGTATAAAAACATATTCCTCTATAAATGAAGTTTGTCAATCATTTTGGTTCAGTCAGATGTGGGACGAAATTTCCTTCTTTTCATGTTACATCTACTCAAAAAGGGTTTTTCAACTAAATATTTTTGATAACACAACATTCACCCAAAAAGTTTCTAAACTCAATAAAAAAAATATTCCTTGATAATCCATTAAAAAGAACCCACCCATATTACAAATCATATAAAAAAAAAGTCGCCATTTAAACATTAGTCTCGCCAAAATTGTCATCCACCTCAAATCAAAGAACACAGAGAAAAGTAACAACCTCACACAATAGCCCATCCAAAACCCGTCAGCCACTTCAAATAATGGCAAATCAAATCCAAAAGCCCAATTTCTCCAATAGTTTATTGAGCAATTACCCCATTTTGCATAACACATTAAGCCCCTAACCAAAAAAAAAAGTACCCACCTCAGAACAACAGCTACTCTAAAAAAAAAAAAACGAAATCACAACCTCGCACAATAGCACCCCCCCTCCCCTCACACACACAAACCAAAAAAAACATCGGTTACTTCAAAAATCAAATAATCCCATTTTGCACAATACTCTAGCCAAAAATCGCCCAGATAAGACAATGACCACACACTAAAAAAAACTAACTCAAATAAAGGAAAAGCGTCGGTTACTTCAAATAAGGAAAAATCAAATTCCAATTTTCTCACAGCACAGTCTACCCAAAAAACGCCGCCCACATCTTACACTAACCCAATCCCCCCCCCCTCCCCCCCAAAAAAACCACCTAAAAACAATAGCCCATCTAAAAAACAAAGCCACAATTTTATACAATAGCCCCTTTAAAAAAATGCCGGCCACATCTGATAATGAAATATCAAATGCCAGTCTACCCAAAAACTGCGGCCCACCTGACCCATTTCCCTTGAAAAGTTGCCCACCTCAAAACGATAGTAGCCCATCAAAAAAAAAAAAAACCTAAAAAGTCACAACCTCTCACAATGGCCCATCCTCACCCCTCCAGAAAAAAAGTCAGCCACTTCAAATAATGACAAATCAAATCCTATTTTTCACAATAATCCAACCAAAAAACTTAGCTCACATCATATAATGAGCCAATCCCCTAAAAAGTCGCCCACCTCAAAACAATAATAGCCCATGCAAAAACAAAAACACAATGGTCCATCCCATTGTCAAGACCCCCCGTTTCCCCGAAGTGGGGTCATACACACACAATGAGCGAAGAAAACTTTGGCCGAAATCAATAGCTCGCTCCGTCACAAGCTACCAACCAGCAGCGGAGGAAATTAATCTCCTCGGCAGGACCGGGATCAATAGAGGCA
Organism: Hylyphantes graminicola; assembly: GCA_023701765.1. Taxonomy (NCBI): domain Eukaryota; kingdom Metazoa; phylum Arthropoda; class Arachnida; order Araneae; family Linyphiidae; genus Hylyphantes; species Hylyphantes graminicola. The sequence continues at coordinate 31,072,468 of CM043117.1, read as the reverse complement.
AGGGAAGAAGGAAGCGCAAGAGGCAGGCCAGCATCCCCGGAATAGTTCCTCTCCGGTTTTTATCTCTTCTCCCCGGCTAAATTGCACTCGGTTCCAATTAGGTAAGTAATCTGTGGGGATAATGAAAAGCGTCCTTTTCAATTGGCGACGGAATTGACGAGTGACGGAGCAATTTTGAGGGCGAAAAGAGATGATTACGCCATCCCCGGACGTCTAATAAACAAAGGATGGCGGCGGGACTGGGCGGAGAGGGATTAGAGTAATAATATGCAAATCGGCAAAGTCCAAATTAAACTAGCAAATGAGTTTGGGATATATTTGGCAAGCGAACGGTTAAGAAACTTTTTAGATTTTAGAGTTAGAAATGTAGAAAAAATATTATGTGCAATAAATTATAAAACTAATTATTAAACTAAAAGTTAAAAAATTTTGTCATTTAAATTTACAAGTAACATAAAATAAAATTATATATATATGAAGTATTGAATGCATGTTTTTAACCAATTGGCTTAATTTAACAAACATGATACATTTTTACATTTTTGTTATAACAAAATGCACACAGTGTTATAAATCATGTCCTAAATATACCTTATATTCTTTTGTCATCTGTGTTATTGAATTTTTCAGGTTCAATTTTTGTAAATAAAGGAATGGTCATTTTTGTGATTCCAGTGATTAGTAAAAGAAGTTATTAGTAAAAGTTCCAGGGATTAGTAAAAGAAAATGGTTAAAAAAAATTCTGAATACGTATGCTGTTCGAAAGAAATTTACAATTTCATTTTAAAAATACCCTTAGTTAACATTAATATCTGTTGCATAAATAATGCAGTAGTAGTAGAGGGTGCATTACCAAAAACCCAAAGATCTTAATCAGGAGCTTTAGAAAGGGGGGGAAAGTTCCATATGAAAAGCAGTGCACTTTTCCGCATTCCGGAATCTATTTTGAATTCCTCTCCTTACAACAAATCTGTAAACTAATTTCAGTATAAATCAAGTGCATCAGATTTTTTTCTGAACTGACATCGATTTTTTTGGTCGAAATTAAAACTTCCATAATTATTTCAGAATTTGAATTGCATCAAGAAGTGGTCAGAGCTGTATCTATGCAGCATGCATTGGAAAACGCTTCTCTTCGTGGTTTGCATTCTGGCATTGCTGCTTAGTTCATGCGATGGAGCCAGGAAAGGCGGTGGCAGAAGGAAAACCAAGCATCGTAAAATGGGATCCCAGAGACTGATATTCTATACCAACCCGAGAAGAAAAGAGTATTATGATAACGAAAATGTAAGTTGATTCACGTGGGTATTACAGTGACATTTTTATTTATTCTGTTTTGGGTACTATTTTCTTCGCACCTTACAGCTTAGTATCCCTTCAAGAAGGACTTATGTAAGATTGCAAGAAATAAGTAAGCAAGTTAACACAAGGAACAATTCTAAAAAAGAATTAAACTTAACTTAACCCTTTCACTTACAAACTTAATTTCGCTAAAAAGAGCATATAGACCAGGCTAGCAAAACTGCTGCTGTAGCTGTTTACTTTAGAGTGATAATCGCTATTATTACTGTATAGTAAAAATCGCATTAGATCTGTGCCGGAGATTAGCCTTGCCACTGTACAGGTCTGGCCAGCTTCCACACAAGCGATACTTGTATGTTTTTTTTATTAAGAATTTCTTTTTTTAGAACGCCAATCAATTCGAATATTTTATTAGTGCGTGAATAAATAGTTTACAATTATATTGAAATATATATTTTTCAATGCGTGTAACATATACGTACGAGTGTACGATATACGAAGTGTACTTCCTGGTCGTTAATGATCGAGTTGAGAGTACGTACAATGCGTACGTCCTGCTAGTAAATGGGTTAATAAAAATAAACTTAATCTTAATGGAAGGCTGCAAGAAAAAAAAACGATTACAACGAAACAATACTAAGAATAGAGATAATTACGATTTTATTAATTACATTATAAAACCCCATATTCTCATCTTCCTCAACTATAATTAACTAATGCAGCCACAAATTTATTCATACAGTTTTCGCTAGTAATTTAAACATAGTAATTTAGGAAAAGGAATTTCACACGAATCTTTAATTCAAAATCTTTTTGTAGGGTGCTAAAATCGTGAAAGCTTCCCACTTTGATTACGAGTTTTTACTTGGGCATAAGATCTCGTTCATCTGTGCGGCCAAAGGAGATCCTCGACCAAGAGTGACATGGTTTAAAGACGGAATAGAACTTCATGCTCATCCATATCTACAGGTATAGTAGCTTTATTCCATACTAAGAAGGTTAACAGCAGTAATTACAAATATTACTAGAAGAATTTCGTTTGGTTATTTTCGAATTTACTTTTTTATCATCAGTTGTAATCGCTGAGTTAAAGAAAAACTATTCAGGTTATTTTTGTTGATAATAACGATGGCTTTACTTGGCAAATAAAGCAAATCTGCTTTTCTCTAGAAAAGTGGGTAAAATATAAGGTTTGTAAATTATTGTTCTTATAATTTGCATTATATGGAGAAAAGTAGATATCTTGATAAATAAACCCAATAACCTGGAAATATGCATCTTAGACTAATCATTGATTGCTTGTTTTAATAACATGCAACTATAAATGTATTCATCATTTCCACTTTTGCATAGCAAAAAAAAAGTGATATAAATGAATAGTTTATCTTTTTTAGCATTAAGAATTACTAATAGTATGCTCAGACATATGGTCATTTAATAAACTATTTGGAGTTTACATTAACAAATAATTTCCTATGAATTCTACTCTTAACTTAAGAAAAATGAACATCCTAATAAATAGACACCTTTGGAAAATTAGTAATTTTACTATGTATTTGCAGACAAACATTTTAGCATATAATTCTAAAACATCAGTAAGTTATTTCGTTCGCGTTAATTGTTGGTTTATAAACATGCTCGTGGATTTTATAGTTTTTATTTTATATAATTAGTAAATTACATACAGTAAGAGGTACTTCTAAAACAACCTTAATTTTTGTTTTCAGATAACTGAATGGCACAAAGACAATGATCATATCAAAAGCAAACTAGAAATTACACCAGCAAGACAAATGGATTCAGGAACATATGACTGTGAAGCCAACAATAAATATTCAATAGACAGGCGCAGTTTTAAGGCAGATTTTGGAACAATCAGCTAAATGAATTTTGACTTTCTTTCCAACACTAATAAGCACTACACAATTTGTATATAGTACACATAGCTCACATAGATTAAGGAGAATTCCAGATTTTCCCCATGAATGCTACTCAAAAATCTATGCAGATGGTTTTAAGTTTTACTTATGGCGCCCTGGTTTTTTTATTTTAAGCAGGGTGAAGGAAATCAATTTTAATGAAATTCATAAGCTTTGCACACATTTTATTTCTTTTGTTATTTTATTGCAAGCATTAAAACTTATAAAATTGGTTTCAATTTTAAATATTATAGTATTTATGACCTTAATTTACACAAATACAAATAAATGTATGCAACCACACATTTAATAAAAACTTTTTTTAAAATAGCTATTTAACTTGAAGAAAAATCATAGCTTCAATAGCTCAAGTAGGTAGTTACAGTAGTATTCTCATATAAATTATAGTTTATAACTGTAGATATTGATATTAAGTACCTCCAAAACTATAGAAAGAAGTTTCAAGTCTTTAAACAATCTTTCAATATTAATTGAAACTATACTTTAAGGCAAAACATTACATTTATCAAATTTTAAAAACGCATTCAGTTTATTATTTTAAAAAATCCACTATTTTATACTTACAACCTCAATGAATTCCATCCAAATGTAGTGGTAACTATCATGTAAAAATTTCTCAATGTGTATATTGAATTTTACTCTGAATAAATTGTGAGTTTTGATATAATGGCACTTTTTTGTGTATCTATGCATACAATTATTTAACTATTACTTTACTATTGTTTACTTTATTATTTACTTTACTATTGTTACACATCATACTTTTGCGAAAATAAAATTAAAAGAAGAAATTTTATATTTTTCCATATCTATATTTAGACATTCTTCTGTAACTTTAATACACCATAAAATTTCCTATAACTCTATAAAAAATGTTTAAGCTTTCTTGATTAAAAAAAATAGAAAATGAAGAATTCAATTCAGTATAATAACCTGATATTTCAAAGATCAAGACTGTAAGCATCTGATAATAACATTAGGAAGATAATGAATTAATTATTTCATTTCTTTCTGGCCTTGTGTGAGGTATACCAGTATACCGGGCATGAACTTTTATTAATGTTTTCAAAACCAAAATAAAATGCAAAGCCAAAAACATTTATTTTTAAATGATTCTTTTTTCAGTATCGTTTACCATAATCACTTGAATCAGTTATCTAAGTTTTTTATTTGTAGTTACATTGTGAATTTAACCTGTGTATTAAGGATTTTTTTTATATGGTATTAAAATTAACTATTTTAAATATTTCTGTTTGGGGTTTAATTCATCTTTCAAAGTACATAAAATGCAAAAACAAACCATCTTATGGGGAATTTATTAACTTTAATTACTTTTTTTAAGTCAATACAGTCTCTCAAATTTTGATTAAAATTTTCATTTCTTTATCTGATAATTCCCATACTTAAAAAAAAAATCCTGCGTATTTAAACTATTAATTGGAAGATTGAAAAAACATTTAGATAATTTAACCCCCAATGGCTCTATATCTATTAAACATAAAACCACAAAAAAAATACATTTTTTAAACATACATTTGACTCACTAGTTATAATTTCAAAATATAATTGTGCTGGCTGAGTAAAATGAAGTTTGATATTTAGTACAACATTTTTAAAAATCCAAAGAAAAGTAATCAGAAATCTAGATATGATTGTAACACCGGGGGGCTGGTATAAATAATTCAATTAAGCATAGTTAGTCGAAATCCTTAAATGTTAAGAAAACTGAAAGCAATGAGAGGCCCCAATGTATTTATCCCAAATGGTAAATCAATGTGTAAATAAATTAGATTGTATCAGCCATATGTTATAACATGGGTATTAAAAACTCTTTCTTAACTATAAATACATGCAATAAATGCTTAGGTACACAATGAAAAATGGTAGGTTAAAACATTCACATAACTTTTCTTCAAGTCTTATCATGCACCAGCAGTACAACTAGTTTGTTACTACTAGTACAATAAAATCAAAATAAATTTAAATTATCTAATACCTTAACACTTTGAGTAAAACTGTCAACTAACTATGATGATCCAGGTATGCAAAGTTTTTTTTTTTCAAAAAGTTTTTAAAAAATTTATTTCAACATATTTTATTGAGTTTTAACACATTTGCTTATCTATATCCGTTGCAAAATATACCCTTGACTACCACATTATAGTAGATTTTGATATATGAATAATTTAAAATATGATAAGATGAGGTATAAATAATCCTCCATAAGGAATAAAATTTTAAATTGATACTCATTTTTATCAAGTTTTTCATTTTAGCATGTTACGTGAGATTAAGTTTTTGTTAACATGTTAAAACTCTTTTATGATTTTGCTTAAAAACATGTTAAAACTAGGGGTGTGTAACGCTTCACAACCTTCAATTACTACTAGCGGCTCAGATTAGTCCTTTGGAAAGAGAGTGGCTAAAGACATTAATTTCATTTCCAGTTTAGATAATGGGGCATTGAACGACAATGATTACTGTTTGGCACAAACCGGAAAGAAGCATGGTTAACCGATTGCCAGTCTCTCCCAGTTGATGGCACTCTTATACAATGTGTACACTTCTATTTAGGCTATCAAATTACCACTCAATAAATCAATGCATTTAACAGAAATTATATATCTTATAAGGTAATTAAAGTAACTTCTACCATTTGCACATGAACGATTTTCTCAAAAACCTTATCATTGTGTCCGACAGTATTGAAAACTCGTGTACCAAATTTGAAGTCAATATCTTATTTAGTTTGAGCTGTAGTAAAGTGGTTTCAGACAGACTGACTTATGTTCAGAAAAACTTTTTTAGAAACGCCAAAACGTGTAGAAAATATAAAATTGCTACTTTGTATTTTCAACTCCATTTCAATATTCATTACCTTATGTTTCACATTATGCAATTAAAAGTAAAAACTATAAAACTTAGCATTTGTATTCCTAATTTTGAAATGTTGATCCTTAAAGTGAGCATTGGATATTATATCTCAATTAGATATTGAGGTATTTTTTTATATTTTAAGCATTCACTAATAAAACTCCAACATTTTCTTGTTCTATAACAAGAAATTGTTTAACCTTACTTCCTCTTTCCCTTCAAGTTCACATTAAAAAGTTTTTGTATATATTTATGCAAATTCATATTAAATAACCATAATATAAAAAAAAGTCGAAATATCATTTATGTAATTTTAAAAAAAACTTTTCACTTACTTTCTCTTCTTTTTCACGATATCCACATAATCCACAGATCGAGCATAGAAGCCATCAGTTGACAAGGAACCCCAAAAATTTGACCACAATCTATTTGGTCTCACTAATAGAGGAGCAATGAATTTCCTATAAGAAAGGAAATAGAACTAAACCTCAAAGTATACACTTTTTTAAAATAATAATAAACATGAAATAAAATCAATTTATGAAAATATGTACATTTGTACTATTGATATCTATTAACAGAAACATAAAATGAAGTCTCTCTTTGAGTTTTTCATTGCAACATATACTTCAAAAATTTACATTTAAATGCAAGGGCTTATTATTTTCATTTTTACTGTTAGTACAAAACAAGGAATAAAAGCACAGAAATTAATTTGATAACACAAATAATTTTTTTTTACAGAAGCATATAAATATCTAACCTGTTCTGTTCAATCAAGATCTTCAAAGTTTCTGGATGGGTTATTTGTGCATTCGAATCAACAGCAAAATAGTAGTCACAATCTACTTTTGTACATTCTTCCCTGCAAATCGAACAATATATTTTAAAAAGGTAGATTAAGATAATTTTATCATTAATTCTTTTAACTTTAATTCACTTAATAAATTATAATAACCGTTTCACAACACTTTAATTTGAAACTGACTTCAGAAATAAAAGTTATTAGTTTAAAACTTTTGATGAGTGTAAATAAATTGTTAAAGGAGAATTTTTAAGCTATTAACCTAAAGTGAGCTTTAATATATACTTTTTGCACAATGCATAAACAACCCTTATAATAATATAAATAATATTAATAATTAAATTAAATCATAAAAGTTTTCAGATGCAAATAGTAACTAGTAGCTCATTCAGAATACTTATCATTCTCATTTTCTATCATAAATAATACCTTTTGTATTTAATAACACTTACAATCCAAGATTTCTTGCATGCCATTCTTTAATGCCATTTTCATGCTTAAGGTACACAACATGGTTGTACTTGTGTTGATGAGATTCCAAAAAAGTATCCACATCATTTTGATGGTATTCAGCCTTAAAAAAATCAAATAGTACATTAATAGATTAACATTAAAACAAATAGTATAATTGATATAATATTTTTAATCACACAACTCATTTGGATTTTTGTAATAACATTAACTGAATTACGTTTTTAAATGAAGTAAGTTATAGCAAGATATTGTAACATTAAGGTCTATGGACAATTCTAAGGACCAAACATTTATGGTGCTTTAAACAAGTTGTCGTTGTAAACGAGGCTGTTGTAATGGAGTTTGGCTGTATTTGTTATGATGTCATTCCAAACTTATATCTATAGCAAAAATAAATTTTCTTTTAAATATTAATTTTTAAAAAAGTTATTAATCATGCAATTGCAGATGTGACAACATTGATTTAAAAATTAAATTTCAATGCTAATTATTTTTTTTTATTATGAACATCTAAACTCTCTCGAGCATCCAATACAGATGAGAAAGTGGGAGAGTCACAAGGGGAGAGTCTAAAAGGGTTCCAAAGAAACAACATCCTACAGGGCAGGACAGGAAAGAAGGTGTTCACCAGGCATAGGAGAGGAAGCAAAATAAACACAATCCGGGGAGTCAACAAGGCCAACCCTGCACAGGTGTTCCTGAAGATAATCATGTCCGGTCTCAAGTCGAAAAAAAGATACACATATAGCTCTAGGCAAGGAGGTACATATAAGCTTATCCAAGAAGGAAGACCATTTTTTCGCAGAGGAAATATCCCTGTAGTAGCAAAGTCTAGATTTATGAATTTATTCTCGGTAAGTCTGCTTAATGTTTCGTAGAGGGGCACATATTATGGGTTGGTCAAGAGAACAGCCTTCTTTAGCGGGTGTGCCTGCATGCTAATGCTAATTAAATAGAAAGTTTGTTGACAAATAGGATGGACAAAAGATGGATGCATGTCAGACGATGGACAAAAAGCATAAAAGATAGGTATCTCATCATCATCGTCATCAAATGCGCTACAGACCCTGAAGGGTCCTGGCCTCCTTTAATTAAAGATAGGTATCAGCTGTCATAAATTTTTAACAAAAAAGAATTTTTAAGATCCGAAAAACAGAGCAGGTTTTGAAAGGAGGGACGAACAAACAGACGCATATTTTCATCATGTCATATCAACTTTCCATTTTTTTAACCTTTCAAACAAAAAAAAAGGAAAGAAGGATAAAATTTGTCAAGATGAATATTACTTACTCCACAGTGCACAAATAGATCCATTCTTTCCTTTGGATAATCCAGCATTAAAAGGCGTTCAAAGAATTCGGTAAGAAATGGTGTGGGATGCTCCACAAAAATTGCAAGAATGACATGAGGCTTATCCTTAACCTAAAATTGTTTTTTAAAATATTAAAGGTATGAAATATAAAAAAAATACATTAAACTATGCAAATAATATTATTAACGGAAAAGTATATATGCATTAAACAATTCTTATTTAAATTCTAATCTAATTGTTTTAATCTCAATTGATCTATTGATAATAATCCAATGTTAATCTAATTAAATTTAAGGATATTGTGATTATGAAAAATTTATATTACCTTAAAGCTTTCTATTTCTATTGTATCTTCACTGCAGCTAAGACAACCTTTCTTTGGCACCCATGATTTGGCTAGGTAGTTTCCAAGTGAATTTAATGCAACCTGAAAGTTAAAAATTTACCTGAAATATCTTTAACTGAAGTTTCCATGCCTTAATTTTATAAAGCCAAAATAACATACTTTACTAGCTCCATTTCCATGAACAACTAATGGATTGGTTGCATAGGCAGTATTATGTAAGTAGCTGTCTTCATCAGAAAATCTCAATTCAACATCACCTAAAAGATTTATTATTGTTAATAATTACAATTATTATTATAACTACCATTTTACAAAATAAGGTTAAAAAAAATTGAAGATTTAGTTTGCTTACCTACTGCACCGTTTAAGTTTTGAAATATTTCTGCTTTGTGATCTAACTTTACAGTCCATTTTTTCTGAAATGTAATTAAATGCAACTTTACAAAACACCAATTTATATCTTTTAACAAGTTATCAGTTAAACTACATATATAATTACTTCACACCATTAATTAAAACTCATTTTTTAGATTATACACATACCTTTATTAGGTAAAGTTGAAAGTTTTCTTGTTGTATAATCTTATATCGGGCATGACAATAAATTCATTTTTTTAATTAAATTACATTCAGATGTAACTAAACTTAAATGAACAGAATGTTTAGTTATGTGGGCCGGGCAAATACCAAGTGGGCCATTCATAAAATTGACAATAGCTCAAGCATATTTAAACACCCAAAATAAGCTTATTTTTGTATAGATATTTTACTTTAGCACCAATTAAAATTTTAATAAATATTAAAGGTGTTACAAATTTATAAACAGTTATAATTTATTTGTGCGCAGTTTTCTTTCTAAATTTAAAAAAAAAATTATTTACCTATAAACAATAGCTTTGCATTTAAAATAGAAGTTGTGTTACTGAAATTTAATTTGTTATGCAAATGTTTCCAGCAACAACTTCTACCAGATATTGTAGCAATTCTGTTTTTGGGACAAATTTTGTTTTGAGCCAAGTATCAGCTATACTTAGTGTTAGTGTGTTTATTCTATTTGCATTCTTCTAAAATGGTAGGGGAAAAAACTAGTTTAAAATATTTTTTTACTTTAAAAGGAGAGGAAGTCACCATTCAAAAAAAAAAAAAATGATGCAAAAGAACTTATTGCATTAGACTAGAATAAAGAATTTAAATAATCATTATGTATAGGTTTTTATCAATTTTCAATAACCTTCCACATTATTTCAGCTGCATTATCAAAAGTTTGTGTTTGACCAAAACAAATATACATGTCTAGAAATTTTTGGATTTGGGTGTTTTCCTGGGCTTTTGTCCCAACTTATAAATGCCTGAGCATCACTAATTATGATATAACATAGCAACATATTCCTACAAACTAAGAATAAATGTCAAACTATGTAAGAGTTTAAATTAGGTTACCCTAAGCTCTTCGTCAATATATATTTTAGTATAAAACAACTGATCATCATCTTCATCTTTTAAGGAAGAACTTGTAACCATTTCATTTATATAAGATGAATATCCCATGAAACCTGTAAACACATTCTAAGTTTAAATACAACAACTACTACTTACATTTGTTTAATACTATCTTTGTAGTGAGTTATAAATGCAGTAATTTGAAGTACAACAAATAATTACACTCATTTGAAAAAATTTTAATGCCCAAAACTTTGCTTTCTAAGTGTTCTTAGAATCACAACTGTGAGTTAGTTTTACATTACTCACGATGAAAGCTTGTAACATGCTTAAACACTTTCATGTCTCAGACATTTTAAATGCATATTTCTCTGCTTTTCTTTTAAAAACTATATTGAAAATAATACATAATTTTTAAAACTTCAATCTGTTTTCTTTACAATGACGGAACTAGTTAAAAGTATTAATAATAAACATTTACAGATAATTTATTGAAATTAGCTGCACCAAAAATAGCACAAAATATTTCACAATCTAGTGAGATATATAAGTGAGAAATATATTTATAAAACAAAACACAATTGTCCTTTCAATACAGTAGATCCAGGTAAATTACGACGGAGAAATTTTCCCAACTAATCGTGGGGTCCTAGTAAGCTAACTAATTATATGGGATTTTTTAATTTCAGTTCCCTAGAATTTATCCCTATAAAGTGTCTCATACAAGTCTTATTTCAATATATAAAAGTACAATTCATTAATTTTTGTAAAAAGTATGCAAAGGAAACATTGGAAAATGCATGATTAAATGCTTTTTAGTATTAGCATGTTTTAGAATAAGACATCAAGACAGGTAAAAAGTTTGGTTTCAGGGAGTGTATAATATAACACAATTACCTGTGTAAGAGAAGTCTGGACACTCTGCCATTCACCAAAAAAAGCACAAAGAACAGGTACGAGGAATGTTAAAAAAAGCACAAAATACCAATTTTAAGTATTAATACAAATAATATTAAATTGTTATGTTATTTGCAAAGAAATGTTATGATGAAATTTTAAAAAGGTCATGCAAAACAAATAAAAACATAAAAGCATTAATGGGTAGGAACTTTTCTCTATAGAACAGACTTACTTTCAATACAATTATAAAACTTGCGTACTTTATCATGCAGTTAAAACTTTCATACCTAAATTTTAATTGATGCAAATACCACCCACAAATTTTATTTTTAAAATATCCACTATTTATCCTCCTACTTCATTGAATATCCCTCCCTCTTTAATATGGAACTCTCTGTCAGACGACTGACACCAAGTCAACATTAAAAAACATTCTCCAACGAAAACAAGTCTCAGAAATCTACGGTGATTCAAATGTAAGGAATCTCCAGAAAATAGCAAACTTTGGCTTTTAAAAAACAGAAATTTACAAGCAATTTTGAAATTGGAATTTTGTACCATTTGGGAAATCAGGAAATTCTGGTGTTTATGGAATCTGGAAAGTGTGGCGATTTTAATATCGAAAAACTTTGACAGCTAAATAAGCAAAAGCAAATTTCTAGCAAAACTAAATTTTAAGAAAATTTCGGGTATCTTCAAAAGTCATGAGACTCTAAAACAATGAAAAATACACACTTTTCCTAGAACTCACCTCAAAAATTAGAAATGACATTTTAGCACTTTGCTACAAAATTTGTTTCTGAGAAAACACTAAAATTCAATATTTACAGCAGCAAAACCAAAATGGATATCGGACACTTAGCAGATTTGAGGTCCGCTGACTTTCGGCGCCTCTCTGTACTATAACTTTTACTATTTAATGAAAATTCTCCACTATCAGGAATTTTCGATCATCCGATTTACCTACGGTCTCATTTAGATTGGACAATCAAGGTTCTACTGTAATTGATTAACCTGGGTTTTTTTATATGAGTACTTGCATACAATCACAAACTACATTTCATATTATTTAATATTTAAATACTCAGCAGTGACAGAATGACTTAGTGCCCACCATTAAGAAAAAGCCATAGAAGATTTCTCTGAACTGATACCTAATTTGAATGTCCCAAGAAAGTGCTCAATAAAAATAGGCATAAAATGGAATACATAAATAGAAAATGTTTTAAACTTCCAACATACACAAGCCTTGATATCAGATTTTGTTAGGTTTTGGGAACTTTTTATTTGGTTTTAGAATAGAATTATCATAAGCAATTAAGCATGCATCTTCCTCATAAAAAAATGTAATAGTTGTTCATATGACAAAGTAATCAACAATTAAATTATTTGTTAAATTGTGCTAGTGTATACAAGATAGAAGAAAATTCTAACTAACAGTCTACAAGTTTAAATGTTCAAAAAATGTACAACTTAAATACTAGTCTTCATGTTAAAATTAAGATACAAGCTTAATTTCCATACAATACCTCCAGAATTCAGAAATCTTTTGCCTTTGCTGACTTTAGGATATTTGTCCTAAAAATAAAATTCCAATATTTAGATTAGACAAGTAAACCTCAAAAGAAATTGAAAATCAAACAGGACAAATGTAATGTTGGTTTTACATTGCAAAAAAGAGTCTTGTGTTTCACTAAATTTTTGCTGTGTGAGACTTATAAAAGTTTTAGTAGCAATAAGTATTTCATTTTGAAATCACACAACACAGTGGACAGTTTAAAATGATTGATTGAAAATGACTTTAGTAGAGGGAATTTCCTTTCATATTGCCCTGTTACTTTCAAATAGATTATAATTACATCTGGTGTTTGGGCTAAGACTTCTTATTATATAATGTAATAAAATTTTGGGTAGCAGATGTTTAATCTTGTATATTTAAAGAACAAATTAAATAAGTATATCATTAATGCATACTACATAATTTTTATAGGTTTTAAAATATACATGACAAATAATTTAGTAAAGAAATGAGTCTTACTCCTTTTTGATTTCCTGTAAAATAAAATTATAAAATGAATACATGAACAAAAGTAAAGATCATATAAATAGTGAAAAGAAATGGGGATCAGGATTTTAAAATATCGATTTAAAAGGTTCAACAAATTTATTAACTTTTTCACACATGGAGTACACAGTTGTTTTTTTTTTGTTTTGTTTTTTTGTAGCAATATACAAGCCAGTAGCAATATACAAGCCAGTACTTAGCCACTTGAAAATAAGAAATAGTATCTCAAGTCAAATCACACTTATGAATGAGAAAGTAAGAGCAAGTGACAATAAAATTAACTTGAATGACTACCATACAATAAACACGATGTTATAATTAATGGCTTAATCACTTTTAAAACCTTTAATTCTAACTATTTCTGTTCATGTAAAAAACCAGTACAATCGCAACACAAAACTAGTAAACTTACAGCAAGGGAAGCATCTGGCCAGCAGAAGCCTTCTGCAGAAAAGAGGATTTTTGACTTAGTCTTGTGAAATTTTTTGAGGATTTCATCAGGTCCAGCCATAAAAATGACATCATAACTAAAAAGAATCAGAGAATATTTTTAAAAACCAAAATATACTTTTAAATGATATGCAATTATACTACATATTGAATACAAAAGAAAAGTCGTTACAGGTAGAACAATTCCAAATACGGCAGTTTTTGTTTTTTAAATAAATTGGTTATTTTGGAATTGGGCAATGCCTTGTTCAAGGAACATCAGTGCTGTATTCGCAAAATTTGCACAGGGTATACTGTGCCTAAATAAAAGAACGAGAGGGTATACTCTTAATATGAGTTGGTACTTGGTAATAAAATATACAAATATGCATTAACTGTAATTCAAGATATAGATTAAAAAAAACTTGTTTTAAGCTTTACATAAAATAAACTTTTTTTTAAATATTGCTCTTAACTTAACTCATTAGAAGGAAAGGTAACTTACATAGAAATGTGGAAAATTAAAAAACCTATTTATTTTTACCTAAAAATATCCCAAACAGGGCAGAGCAAGATTCTTTTTTTTCTCACCCTCATACTGCTTTTAATTGGACACCAGTCGCTGCCCGATGGTTTACCAACCATGATCTCACATATTTCTTTGGTGCAAACAGATCAACTGGTGTGGTCCGTTGATTATTGAACATTAAACTTAAAACATTAGAAATCAATAAAGATGCCCTCAAATCTGTTATTATGATGTTCATTAAAAAAAAGCCCCGTTCACACTTTCCGGTTGAGAAGCTCAAAATTTGATATTGCCATATTAGAAGAGGTTTTTTAGATCGCCTGGCACAGATTTTGGATTTTCAGAGTACAAGAAGTCAAAGCCTGTGCCGGTTGAATTTTTTTTTTCAAAGCTAAAATGAAGTGTCAAACTCGTAAAAAAAATGAAAGGGTATACGCTAATTTGGAAAATAATCACAGAGTATACTCTATTTTTTCAAACAAACCACAGGGTATACTACGTACACCGCCGTATACCCCCAATACAGCCCTGAGGAACATATTTTTCAAATGTTATTCTACAAATTATACGTTGTTCCTTTTAACATGAAAGAACTTTCAATTTTCCTTTAAAAAACATTTATTTTCCTAGTCACAAACTAATGATTGTCAGTAACATAACCAATGGCATTTTGGCAACACTCGTGACTATTTTTTTCTGACGTTTTTATTAAAGAGTTTTAACCTAGCTAATATTGCCAACATAACTTCCAAACTTGTTCAAGTGACAAGTTCTCAACATCAGAGTTGGATACCAGAATAGGCATTAAAAAATTGGATCACAAACATATTTAAAAGCACCAGTATGACACGCATAATATAATATATTATGCAATGTTCTATAGGCTTAGATATATAGATACAAAATCAGAATCACACTCCCATGTATGTCTCAATACAAACAGTCCAACATTTTAACCAAAGGTGACCAAAAAGTATAATAGCAAGAGTGCCACTGTTAAGAAAATTTAACAACCTACACTAAAAGCATCAAAACTTTTAAACAAAATAACTGCTTTGAGATCAAATCACTATGAAATTTTTTTTTTTTTAATTATACCTATCGACAAACATGATGATTAGGTTCTCCTTCTCATAATATTTTGTCATGGCTGTTTTAAGAAGATTAACCTTATGTCCTCCGCCAGAGTACAGGCGCACATCTCCACCCTTCCATTCCTCATCCATCCCCAAGACCTGCAAAAATAAACTTATTTAAAACTTTTGTATTCATAAGCATGATTAAGAAAAATAGTCAAATAGTTATTGGGATGATGGCATTATAGTAGTATATAAGCAGAGATAATTCATCTCCACTTTGAAGATCCTTTTGGTAGACTTTGGGTTATCAAGGATACTACAGTGGTGACCCGAGGATGTGATCTACACCCACACTCCTCCTACAATGCGCTCAACCACGGTTGCTCACTCGCTGCTAATGCACTCAACGCTGCACGCAACTCAATGGTGGCACACAACTCTCTCTCAACTCAAACCAGCACAACGCACAGGGAAGCAACCTGCGCACAGCTCCTTATCACGTTGTGGCGGTTACCACACATGCAACCTCAATATACCATCAACAACTAGGTGGCAATGATTAACCGCCCATGTTCCTACCACAATTCCAGATTACAACGTTAATGGTAGTAT
Source organism: Hylyphantes graminicola (assembly GCA_023701765.1). Taxonomy (NCBI): domain Eukaryota; kingdom Metazoa; phylum Arthropoda; class Arachnida; order Araneae; family Linyphiidae; genus Hylyphantes; species Hylyphantes graminicola. The sequence goes on along the minus strand of CM043117.1, from coordinate 31,056,361 downwards.
ATAAGCTGAGATAACTCATCTCCACCTTGATGATCCTTTTGGTAGGTATAGGGTTATCGAGGCCGCTACAGGATCTTAGTTACAATGGAAACACTTTTATGGAAGTAAAAGTTTGTTACTTGAACTGACTACAAACTGCAAAAATAAACTTATAATAAAAAAAATTGTATTCATACAGTGGCGTAGCCAGGATTGTTCTAAGGGGGGGGTTTCAAAATTTTGAAGTTGCTGACTCGGTTTAAAGGAAACTTCATTACTATAATTATCAATGTAATTTATAACTAATTATAATTACCTGTAAAGAACAAAATTAATTGTAATTAATAACTTTCATTAATTGGCGTAACTAATTACTAATAAATTAAAATTACTAATTACGACTTATTAATTAAAAATTAAATTATTTATTACAAATTAATAAGTTTATCACAGGTCAAATCTCTTCATTAATGATGAACTTATAAACATATGGTAACTATTATTATACACGCTGTATTATAAGGTTACACTGATTTATTATACAGTTAATGAGGCTTATAGCTACTGATTTATGCAAGTCAACAAAGAATTTCACGTTTTGGGTAAACAAATCTAAGACTGCCTATTAAAAAAAAGGGTAACTAACAAAAACTTCGCATGATATAGCTGACACGCAAAAATGATAACAATTAAAAAATGCAGATAATGAATAATTACATAAACTATAACAAATCGTCACTTACCTCAATATCATGATTAGTGAAGACTCATCAAAATACGCGACTTATTTAGCAAGAATTGAGTAATATTTTGGTTACATTATTTAATTTTTGAACCAAAATATCATTTATTTTAGAGAGAATTATATTGAGGTGAAATACGTTAAAAATTATTGGAGTTTTCCATTGTTTTTAAGTTCGACAATGAATGAAAAGTGCAGAACGAGCTGCCTATTTGTGTACAGTATGTGTTTATTTTCCAAAAGATCCCGCGCTTTCTAAAGTCAGTCACAGAAAGAGAAGGGGTGGGGGTGTGCATCCCACCAAAAAATTCCGAGAAAAACAAGACGTGAAATGGATACTGGAACCTTCGTTCTGTGCCGAATGAGGTGGTGCCGTGGTGGAAAGCTATAAATTGAGGGTGCATCACCGGAGACCCTCCCCCCCTCCCCAAGCACTTTGACCCCTCTATGTTCCGAGAAAAAGAGCGGGTAATCTCCACGGTGGCCTCCCCACAAACAGGAAGCAGCTTTTGCTTTTAGCTTTACAGAATGAACTAAAAACGTGCATCGTGCATTTTAATGAAATATATTGCATTAAAAATAAGAAACAATGTATTTTTTTTTATATTCTTGATGAATTAATGTTGTTTTATGCCCAATTTGTTACAAATTAAGTGCGTTAGAAAGGTTAGAAAAACAGTTCATTATATTTTAATTCTAATTCTCTCATTTGAATTAATAGCAAAATGTTAACTCATTTTTTTAAACTGACCTTTGCAATAAATTACACAAGAGTTATTAATTATTAAAACATATAATTTGAATTGTCCGTTTTTCTATGAATGGAATATATATCTTTAAAGGTGGAAAAAAATCTTTAAAAATCAGATAACCTTTCTTTTTCAAGTGGTTGGGCTGAATTACGTATGCAAATTTTATGAGATAACCTTATGCAGAAACAAATTAAGAAAAAAATAGTTTTCAAGCTACACAAATGGGACACTAGTATTGCGTAAAAAAATGCATATTACACAATAGTGTCTTATTTCAATACACCAGGGCGGCCGACAGGATTTATGAGCCCCTATGCAACTTAGTTGGAACGTTAATTATACACCTAGTGTAATTGAAAAGACAAGGGGTGAGATAATCTAGATGTCATTAAGGAGGTTCGAAGTAAAAAGTATTACAGCAATTCAAAAAAGTTAACTTTTAAAGAAGAAAGGGTTGTTCTCCCCCCCCCCCCCCCCCCGCAGGGGGGGGTGAATTTTTTTTTGAGATAAGTGGTGTTGGAGCTCTGCAAAAAAACTTTTGTAAGACTTCATGGGGGGGGGTTCTGACCCCCCGTAACCCCCCCCCCCTCGCTACGCCACTGTATTCATACGCAAGATCAAATAAAATAGTCGAATGGTTATTGGGATGAAGACATGCTTTTCATTGTAAAAGTTTGTTGCCTGAAATGACCTTATATCTTAATGTTATGATACCTTGCTTTGATATATTTTTTAAATATTAGTTACATACTTTAAAATAGATCTTAAAGAGTTAAAAAGGCTGTTCACCGGAAAATTTTCTCTACTTTTATTTTAGTGGAGTTGCCACCTTACAGGTCGGTAAACCACCAATTTGGCTTTGCGGTATAGTTTTAAGGGTCCTAATTTTATATGATTCATCTTCACCTTGACGAGTTATACTGAGAGCAGCTGCTGGATTGGATTAAACGAAAACTGTACACATCAGTTCTAATTTAAATGTTGCAAATTATTAGATTTTCACCTATCCGAAATTGTTTATTTTTTAGCATAATTTATTAATCGCATATAACTATTGTAGTAATTTGAATGAAACTATAAAACCACTTCTACGCTTATAAATTTTACGTTATGCATCTTTTTTCTTCCACTTTTAAGCTACTTCATGCTTTCCAATCAAATTTACAAAGCCATTTAGTATAATATTTGGCTGCCAATGCTTGTTTCAAGGCTTGAAATCCTTTTTTTCAAATATTTTCATTGTGCTTTCAAAGAACATCAGCCGTTAACATCATCAAAAAAAGCTATATTTTCAGAACACCAGGCAATTTGAGAAAAACCTTATAGTATAAGAGCTTAAATTTTTGGTGCATGTATGATATAATGGCTGGATTGTTCATTGGCAAGCTTGAAACTTTAATGAAAGGTTGCTATACCTATCGAGTAGTTTGAAATATGAACTGGAATGTTTCCCACATTTGGACACTTTCATCGCAAGGCAACTTAATGCAAATCGAGATCGGCCATTGTATCATAGATGTTCCCAACTTTTAATGAATCATTATACTAGGGCCTTAAAGGGATTTAATTAAATAGCTCTAGTATGTACTAAACTCCTTCTATTGACAGTGGATCAGTGTACTATGTTAAAATAATAAAAATTTAGAGTAGCAAGTTAGTTTTTTAAATAATACCATGTAGACTAAAATGAAAAACCCATATAATACAAAAAAAAAATATCAAATACTCACTTCCACATCAATGCCATAGATTCTGGCTGATCTCATGAACCTTTTAAATCCATCCGTTTCGTCAGTTGCAACAGTCAACACGAGCAATTTAGCTGAAATAAATATCTGCAATTAAATTCGTAATCGAGTTATATGTTTACGATCCATCATTTGTTTACATTGACATCCAAGTGGCATAATATTATTTATACATTGCTTACAGCAAATCGAAAGAAAACTATACATCAAATTAGTCCATCAAATTTAGCCTATTATTCAGATAATTTAATTATTGTTTTACATTTAACAAACCCAGGGCGTGGGTTTGACGATATGAGTAGGAAGAGACAACATCTTACGATCATCCTGAGATTGCACAAAACTGGAGAATATCCACAAGAAGGCAAAAGAACACAAAAATGTCTTTGAAAATCTGGAAACTGTAGTTTTAGGGTGGTTACGAAGGGGTTCCATCGTAGAGCCGACTCTCTCACAGTCAACTTACGGCATGCAAAAAAAGAACGGCCGCCGTCGCTGATGTTTTGCTTTTTGTGATCTTTACTTCTTTAGCATTTCAGAAGATGGAGATGCTTGGCGCGAAACAAAGTGAAGCGTTCAGAAAGTTGCCAAGCAACCCTAGTAAGCCCAAACAAACTGCAAAATCGAGACTCCGCTAAGTCGACGACGCATGAGAAACTAACTGTAAAATAGCGCCAAATAGTTCGCCAAGAGCTTATAGTAGAGCAATTTATGTCTTTACTTAGCAAACCAGTTTTAGTGTTGGATTTTGCTCAACAGCATCTTCATCGTCCTCTTACCTTTATACAGTTTTCAGTCAGCTCTCTGGCATGCAAGTTGGCCGAAAGATAAAACATGTAACGAAAGAATATTTTTACCTGTTCATCATAATTGGCCGAGAAACAGTAGGTAATCTTCACAAACTTTATTTTTACTTATAATATTTTTATTGTGGATTTTAAATCATGGAGAAGGTAGGGTTTTTTAAAAGGTTTTTCATATCATTATAAAGTATTCTCCTAAACAAAGAATTTATGCTAGTTTTGGTTTTTAATTCCACTTTCACATATCCATAGCCATAATGAAACTATCAAAACCCTTATTTCAATGCATTATTTTTAGTTCAAAATAATACTTCTGTTATGAAACTTGTGAATCCCAAAATCTCAAATCATGAAAAGAATGTTTTATTCCTTTGACCGTAAAAAATGGTTAAAACTTCATTTTCAAAACAGTTTTTATGAGGCACATAAAATAAACGGTGGCACGACGAAAAAAAACATCTGAAATAACACACATGTAAAGCAGCAGCTCTCAATAAAGAGCTCTAACCACTTTCATCTGTCGGCGACCGGGATTAATAACGGGGTGGCCAAAGAGGCTACTGCAAAGGCATTGGTTGGTGTGGTGTTACGTCATGCAAAAAAAAAGGCACACGCACCCAGCTGTTTCCTATGACTGTCAAATCTCAGACTCCTCTTTCTAGAATGTCTTGATTTTTTTAAAGTCTCAAGTTTCCGGTTCACTGTGTTTTCCATAGAATTAGTGTTTTCCCACTGGTGCGTTTGCAGAAGATGTTGGGAACAGCTAACAGATCTGACAAGTAGTTGCAAAATAAAATAACTTATTAAAAAAATTCAGTAAAAATTATAGTTACTATACTAACCAAGGCCGCTCTGACCTTTAGCGTAAATGAAGTCCTTGAGAACATAAATTCGAACCTTTTAGTTCAGAATTTCTTTAATATTAAAGTATTAAATGTTTTAGAAAAATAACATATATTTAATATTTAACTCATCTCTGATGAACTACATTTTAGTTTAATACAATAGATTTAAAATAAGTCACTCTCCTTCTTATTTAATAAGATTTATGATAGCCCCTGGGTGAAGTTGTGCATGAAACATTTTTAAAAGAGGCCATGTTCGTTTTGAGTTGAGACCAGGGCCTGATTTCCGGCAGGGCAAACGGGGCACTTTCCCAGGGCCCCACATTTTAAGGGGCCCCCAAATTTTCTTCATGAACAATTTGTGCTCAGTTTACTATGAAATTCTGTGAAAACCTGAATTAATCAATTCATAAAAATGGTTATTAGGGGGGGGGGGGGGGGATTAAGCATGCTTTCCAAGCTAATTACATCGAGAGGCTATTTTTTGGTAAACACTGTAAGACAGGAAAATATTCGAATTTTTTTTTATCGAGGTATGTTTTGGGGCCCCAAATTTGTTCGTGCAATGAGCCCCTTAAGTTGTAAGTCGAGCCCTGGTTGAGACTTTGATGAATTTGCCCATTAGTTTAAAATAACCAAATAAAATTACAAAACACCTAATAAGAACACTTGAATGATGGCTATACGATAATCCATTTTTTAAAAATTACATACATAATCATTAAAAAAATTCATGTGTATAAATCCATCTAAACTCTTACGCTGGTCCGTATATAGAGCATAGAGCAATACTAAAAATCTTTATTAAATAAAGAATTAAATACATACAGAATGTTGAATTTTCAGTTTAGAAAGATTTGTACTAGTTTAGTACTGGGTATTATAGTACTGTATTAGTTATTTTCAAATAGCTAAATATTTTTAGGGAGTAAGACCCAATCAAAACTCTTTATTTGCATACTTTTTGAATAAAAGTATTAGAAACACTGTATTAACTGGATTAGCATTAACTTTGATATATTTATTTTATTTAATGAACCCTAAGCCTTATTCTAAGTTAACTATAATTAGCTATTTCACTTATTAATATGATGCGAAATACAGTGTGGAAACCCGGAAACCCGGGACTTGAAGGATGTCGGATGTCGAGTTTCCTAAATGTCGAGTTTACAGAAGTGATAGGCTGTACACGTACAGTAATAGTCTATGTAAGCATACCTATTACTGTAAATTAAATTAGTTTTTTACGAAAATACCGTGCGCGTTTATGTTTTGTTTCGTTTTTCAAACCCAAAAAATGTGTCAGGCTTGTCGAGTTTCCCGGAGTGTCAAGTGTCGATAGTTTTCAGGGTTCCAATGAATGTTCAGCATATGACTCTAAAATGCTTAAAAATACTTTAAAACTCACGATTTTTCATCTAAAATTTAGAAAATTTTACCGGGACTACACCCACGGTATGCCCCCCCCCCCCCAAAAAAAAAAATTATAAGTCGGCGCGCCCCTGTTCGAAGCTCGTATTCTGGATAGACAAGGTATACAATCATTTTATCATACCATCTTAGCGTGTTTGTCACAGCGTAAAAACATGACTTGAACTTTTAATATTCACACACCTGTAAAAAAAATGTCCAACATCACCATGATTTTGTGGTGTAACATTACGCCAATTTTAGAGCAAGCTTACTAATATGTGAGGAGCGTTCCAGTATCAGTACTTCCCCATTAGGGAGGGAGAATATGCCCACTGAACAACGGGTCTCCAAACAAAAGTGCCTCAGTGTTAATCCAATGGAGAGTAAAATATTTTCTAAGCCACATTTCTACGGCTGTATTGAATATTTTTACAAACGGTTTTTCTGCGTTTTTTTTTTTTTTTTTTTTTTTTGCATGTGATAAATGAAACTGACTTACAGGTCTCGACAATTCTACTTTTTGAAATTAGTTCGAATATATATATTTTTAATTTTCAATACGTAATTTTACGCAAAATATTCGAAGATATTTAAAAATGTGGGATTATAGAGATCTGTAAATTATCTACATTTATTATTAATGAACAAAAACCGTTTGCAAAAACCTTCAATACAGACAGAGAAGTGTGCCTTAGAAAATATTTTTTTTTCTTCGTTTGATTAACACTGTGGCACTTTGGTTTGGAGACCCGCAGTTGTTCGGGCACATTCACCTTTAATATATAATTAGTAGAAGCTTACAAGAACACCCTAAATATAACACGAACTTCTTACAAAAGTACGCTCTTAAAACGAACGAGCGATTTTAACTCAGTCTGAGATAATTTTCACTCCTCCAGTCTAAAAAATGCAATTCTCCTAGAGGAGTGGATCCTTTGTGTGTTAAACCTCCGACAGAATCACTCCAAACGAGTGATTTTAACTCAGTCTGAGCTAATATTCACTCCTTTCCAGTGTCGAAAATGCACTTCTCCTACTGGAGTGGATTTCACTCTTTTGTTTTAAGAGTGTTATGTTTTTAAAAATATTATTTAATGAATTTTGCAAGCGTTATAGAAATGTATCCACTGACACAACTCATCAAACTTCCGCGAAACAGAATTTTTTGGGGACAGGTAGAAAAAGATATCAAGAAGAATTTGACGCAATAGCTGGGAGGGTGCTGTCTTGTAATGTGGGACAAACAATACAAATCTGGTTCGGGTGTCAGGCGCGCAACCACGGGGGGGGTTTTTAGGGTCAGAACCCCCCCCCAGAACCCGTATTATAGTCAAATTTTATTGTTTTGTTAACAATAAAAATATTGCCAAAGTGGAAAAAATTCCATAGGAAAATACCATAGAGATAGTAAAACCGTGCGCTTTCAACCACTATCATCCCTATGATGGGCTCAGCGCACGGTTTTACTCTATGATCACGGTTTTACACTCTTGCTCTATGAGAAATACCACTTCGCGTGAAAAAGAAAAACACGCGTATTCTGGTAGAAAGATGTCTGGCGCCTTTCTTTTTTATGAGTTGCATTAATATGGTGTATTCACAAATCGGCAATAATTCTTATACTCTCAACTCTCATCGGTAATAACTCATGCGATATTGCGCAATTTACAGGAAATGGGGTGGGGTGGAGTCTTAATGTCGACGATTTTACTCTGAAATCAAAGATATTCTACTCGCACGTGCTATCTTAAGATGTATATTATTTCTATCTTTATTTTTTAAGGTTATTATTCTAATACACAATAAGTGCAAGCAGGAGGTTTTGTTTTCGCGATTTTTCTCTGGAAAACAATGTACGATCACGTTTCATTAGAGGAGGATGTTAAAAGATAAAGCTATATTGGTTTCTACATTTAATTAATGTAAGTAAGTTATAATTTATAATATTTACTGACAATCGCCTCAATGATATTTTATCGACTGGCGCTGAGTGAATAAATATTGAGAGAGATGACGAGATAAATTTAATTTCTACAATTCCAGCCTCCGCTCTAAGAGCGGCATTCCGGTTGATGAGATGAAAACTTTATTGATAATTTAATTATGGAGTTGTATATTTCGATAGCGATACTTTTCTATAATAACCTTCAAGGTCTCAGGTTCGGGTCCGGGCATCGCCAAAATAACTGACGACCTATATAAACGGCCCATGCAGTTAAAAATGTCCAACGAATAGTACCCCGTGTAGAGAGAGTGCACGTTAAATATGCTTCTCAAAGTCCTAACGCTGCGTGCGATGTCGCCCTTAACGGTTGCGTTGGGTGCCTTTTCAGGTGTCGGCTCGTCAATTGGCCGGTTTTAAAATACGACTCCCGTCGCTGGCTATCCCTCGACGTCCGTCGACAATAACCGGACGCGTAGCTTTAGTCTTTAGTGCGACGATAATTTTAACTAAACTAAACTATAAACTTTGCTGACGTCTCTTTTTATCCATATTTTATAATTGACCTTGCTGGCTATTTGTATTTTAAAATTTTTATTCCTCGTTTTTTTATGTTCTCTTTTTTTTCTATAAGTGATCTGTCTTGTTTTTGTCCTCTACCTGTAAATGGACTTGTTCTGTATGGTAGTAGTAAATAATTAATGATTTGCAATATTTTGATATAATATTTTCAGTTTAAAAATGTAGTTAGAATGGTTAGGCATTGTGCCAAATGCTTTTTTTTTAATATCTATTTTTCATTCTTAAAAGCAGAAAAAAAGTATATGAAGATATGATAGCGTGCAAGGAACTGCTCGATTATTTTTCCTTTTTTTTTACTGTAGTCATCTGAATGCTAAATATAATTCCAGGAATGACTGCTTTGTTCTGTTTTTATTAGATTTTAATTGTTTTCAATATTTAAAACATGTTTTACATAAATTGGTTGCAATTTAATACAACGTCATTAATGCTTTTTTTTACTTATTTTACTTCGGAGATACGGGTTGTACGACTTCGCAAATTAAATTAAAAATAGGAAATAACTCCGTTGAAGTTTGAAATATTATAAATCATTTAATTATTTTATTGTTGATCTTCAACTTTTAAATGCCGTCCGAATGAATTTATAATTTTTGTTTCAATTACTAGCCAATTAGTTTCATATTCAGAATATTTTGAATTTTTTGCAAATTAAATAAATGTTAAATTTATATGTACACTTATGTATTCTTACACAATGATACTTAATACTTGGAACGTATCATTTAACTTCTGTACAACAAATCAGGATATTCAAATCGCCCAAACAATTAAATTTTTAATAATTATATTCTATAATTAATGGGAATGTTTCGTATGATGTCACGCTCTCCGAACTACGATTTCATTGGTTGTTTCGGTTTCAATTAACGATCTGAATGCGGAAAAAGTAACTTTTATTTCTATGCAGGTTTTCTTAAAAAATGATTAAAACATCCAACAGCAAAGCAAGAAGTTGACATTTAAAAAATAACAAGTAGAATATTCTTGGAAAACTCACGTTCGAATACCAAAAACAAAAGTAATTCTAGAAAAATGGAAACAAAACCACAGAGCTTTTTTTGACAGATCCGACGTGAAACAACCCCATTGATTTGTTCCTATTACACTATTTTCTTTTTGAAAAAAAAAAAACAACATTAATTTTCTATTAAATTATACAATCATTAGTTTTGTAAAATGAAAACTAACTAGTAATAATAAATTAATAGTCACCGTATTACCATGAAATATTTTAAATAATTTTAATGAAATATTAAATAATTAATTTTAATTAAATAATTAATTTTAATTAAATAATTAATTTTAATTAAATAATTAATTTTAATTACATAATTAATTTTAATTGAACAATTAATTTTGATTAAATAATTAATTTTATAAAAAAAATATAAACTGAAAAATAATATTGAAAAGTTGAAACCCCCCCCCAGAATTTTTTTCTAGTTGCGCCCCAGTCGGGTGTGGTCAGTTTCATTTGCATCAGACATACCGATGTGACGGGAATCACGTATTTCAATCAAGTTTTGCACAAAACAAGTTTGATATTTTTCACCTATATAGTATTTGATACTTTGTTACGATAGACAGAAAATACTTTTTAGGAGTCGGGGACTTGCGTATCTCGGTTTGCTGAGGTGTCATGCAAATTAGATTACTTTAGCGGGTTCTGTTCTCACTTCAGTCATCCTAAAAACGGATCGCGCAAGAGAAAAAAAAAATCACTTCTTTCAGCTGGTTCACTATAAAAATGCCCTGTTCCAAAGTCATGACTCCGCGTACACTGTCGCGGCCATGGTACATGTAGGGTGATAAAAGAGTCGGTAACCCCAACATCGCATTGAAAGTTATGCACAGTAAAATTGTAGATTTTCAGGCCTTACGTCTTAATCTTTACATAAATGTTTCCTTAATTTGTTCTATAATCTCTATTCTGGTTATAGCCATGCCCTATGTAAGATGATGATGAGGGTTTTTTTCAAGATGTCCAACAATATAGTCTTTAGTCTGTCTGTACCTACAATTTATAGTTTTATCTTAGAGTTGCTGCCATTAATTCAAATGCAAATAAATTTGAAACCCTAAGATTATTTTAAAAATCACCATGTAAAAACCATGGTATCACCATGAGCAAAATAAAAAAAAAACGAAGGAACTCACATTTTTTATATTAATTAAATAAAAAAAAATTTGTCAAACTAAATCAAGTGTGTACTTTAATTATTATTGAAAAAATTGTATGCAATCAAAAGCTTACAAAATATCCAATGCTTCAACGAATGAGAAACCATAAAAATTTATTTGCCTTTTACAATGCGCTGTCATTTTTTTTCTAACTTCTTTAGTTGGATTAGGCATAACTTGGTATATATGGCTTCTTTAGTTTGTTACTTGTAGAGCTTCTTCGATCTAAATTCTGCAAGAAACCTTTGCATCATCATTTTGCGGTGAGCAGGGAAAGAAGTGTTGAACAACCAGGAGCCAGCTATCACTGATAAAACAGATATGAAGGTAGGCGCTTAATTGTAATATTTCACGAGTAATTGCTTAATGCAATAGTGAAAGATGGCTCATTAATAACTTATGCATTATGTATTATACATACCTCCCCTCTTTTGTGTGTCGTGCATTGTATCACTTTTCAAGTGCGTTGATTTTCGTCTTATACCACTTCTTGAAATTATTCCATAAATGTACCAATTTTTCATATTATAAAGCTGTTTCATGGCCGTTATAATTTAGTATCCATGATTTTTTTAAAAAAAACTAACTTAAAAATCTTTCATTCAATTTTTTTATGGCCTCCAGTGTTCTCGGATCTGGTGCCCAGAAAAGATACTTTCGACATTCTCTCTGATTCTATTTACAATTCAAATTTTTAATGTTGTATCTTACTTATTCTTGTAAGCCTCGTGGAATACTTTGTGAAACACGTGGTGTTTTAAATTAAAAAAAACTTGGTTGTTTAATTATTGAATTAAGTGGGGAAGGGGATAAACTTGGAACGATTTCGAATTTTGAAACCTCTAACAGAGAAGACATTTACTGAAATACATCATTTTAAGTTTTAATAAAATACTATATAGGGACCGTCTATTAATCAAGTTATGCTTTTTTGATGATTTTTTGAAGCCCCTTCCCCTTTATTTCATTTTGGTGAATTTTAAGTAGTTTTTTTTTAAAGCTCCAATAATATTTTGAAATACGATTCGGAAAAGCACAATAATTATTATCATGTAAGGTTTTGCCAAAATTAAGTCGAGAAACATATTTTACTGGATTCAATATTCTGAATCATGAATAATTCCGATAGTTTAAAATATGATTCGGAAAGCCCGATAAATATTATATTGTAAGGTTTTGCCACATTGTCGAGAAAAACTTATTTTACTGTAATTTAACTACATTTTCTCGCAATTCTAGGAAAAATTTAGCTATTTTGGACGAGACCCCTCCCCTAAACGCATCACGTAATTTATGTGGACGCCTCTATACTACATAACTATCTCTACCGTACTGGTATCTTCACCTTTACTCTTTTGAAACCCTGTAAAAGTTGTTTCACTGTGCACTCTGTTATGTAGTGTGGAAAATAAGAAACAGTGAACGGCGTTAATGTCTTTCTAAGGATTTAATTTAATAACTGAGATAATTAATGGTTTGTACATACAATGCTTGAAGTTTTTAATAGCTATGTAGTTGAAGAAGCTTTTTAAAAGTGTATCTTGTTATTTTGATTTAAGGGTTCCAAAGGGATTAATTTAGTAACTTAATAAAAAATATTTTTAGTTAGTGAATAAAATTTAGTAACTTAATAAAAAGAATTTCTTAAGTTTGTATTAAAAAACAAAATGTTTGCATTTTTTTGTAAAGGAAAGGGTTTGTTGCTCATCTGTTATTCTTGTTTAAAGTAATTAACGTGGGCTGGTGAACTGAAGTAAATTCAAAATTTGCATTTTTCAGGGTTTTTTTCTCAGTACTTTTGGCATTCATTTAAATTTTATTTTCATGCGTTGACATTTTTTGCGATTTCGTAAAAATTTTTTTTTTAAATGTCGTTAGAAAATTGCAATAAGTGAAAAAACCCAAAAAGATTCGGAAGACAAAATGCAGTAGTTAGAACTTGGGGGAATTAAAAGTAATATTTTGCTAGCACAAAGCCGTTGTCTACGGCTAAGATATTATGAAAGTTGATAAACGAATGCTTAAAAACATTATATATTTTTATGAAGTATTTATTTTAATTAATCTCATCCATTATGTAATTCAATTTATTTGGAATGTTTTTTTTTTTAACTCTATTAAATTTCAATAATAATTGCTTATATCAGTAGTTCCTAGATTTGTACTTCAAAGTGTTTTGAAAACATGGAATATTTCTCCTATTTTGGGAGACAATTTTTTTTATCCCTTTTTAGGTTGATTTGTTGAACAGTTTAATAAGCTCAATGCTAATTGTTAAATAATTATTTCCTTTTGGGAGGGGGAGATACCTTCTCATTTTCCTCTTTTGAAAGTCATACCAACTTTGCATATCCTTTATTATGCTAAAGCGTCATTTTAAATATTTCATTTTTGAGTTCGTTTTCCAGTCTGTCTAACTAATTCCTCCCTATTCTAAGAATTCGTCTGTGCGTCAATGAATACCTTTAGTATTTTTAGTTTTGTGTTCTCTTAAGTTATTAAACATTTATACATCATTTATTTTTGAATTTCCTATCCTATTTTCTATTATTATATTTTCATTGTATGAATACCTCATACCAACTGCGCCCATTTTCTCGAAGAAACTAGTCTTTAATAATGCCCGAATCTTTAATAATGCCTGTTTAAAAAAAGCAAAAGAAAATTAATTGTAATTTTTTTTAATTGCCGATTAAGTTATTAAACATTTATGAATTTATTTTGAGTAACTTATTATTATCATTATATTTTCATTATATGTATAGCTCTACCAACTCTACCAATTTTTTCGAAGAGTAACAAACTAAACAAATAACTAAACGAAAAAATATATTAAGAATAAAAAATAATATAAATTGTAAATTTCGTTTGAATTACCGATGCTTATTATGTTTTTTAATCTTTTTATTACAATTTATAACATAATTTAACTGGAGGACTGGGACTGGAACCTCTGGATATATCACGCTATCTCTATCTTGGTCAAGTTGGGTTTGAAACCAAATCGTTCATTTACTACTGTTTAAATATGTCATCTTAAGTATACAGGCAAATAATCACGGTTGCATGGATTGTTTAGCTAACAAGCTAACGATACCATACGAGGTCTAAGAGGAATGTAAATTTGCCTCGAAATTCTATCTTTGAGTATGCTTTTAAGTTTATATTTAGCTAAACTTTCGAAGTTCTAACATGAATCGCTATTTAATACACCTACTCAACTATACTTTTTGTAGACTTTTCTCGATAAAAGGGTTTATTACTTTCAAGAGTTTGGCAAATGAAAAAGATTTTCTCCTTAAACTTTGTACAAAGAGTACCGGCAGAGTGAACAACGGAAAGACAATTGAAAAAACAGCCTGTTCTTTTTTATTTGGTCTTTTTATTAACTCTTTCAGTCCCAATGACAATTCGCATCATCATTTTATAATTTTTTTTTTCTGATCGTCTATTGCCCTTTACGATATCAAAAAGCACATCATTCGATTCTTCAAGATTTTTTCTATTGGAAAATATTTTTTATTAATCCCAATAGATGTCAGCCATATTATTTTTTTTTTTTATGATCTGAAACATGATGATGCCAAATGATATCACTGGGACTGAAAGATTTAAAATGAACCATAGAAATATAACTATTCTATAAATCGTAAATTATCAAAATAAAAATATTTTGACTCTTTGTAATATTTTTCACAGTTTAACCCTTTCAAGTACTTTTTAGATTGAGTTTTCTTTCTAATTAGTAAACATGTTTTATTTTATTTTTTTATTGGTTTCTTATAAAACAGTTTGCAATTTAATCGTTATCTTATTATAAATTTATTTTAACAAAACTTCATTGCAAAACAAAACTAATTTTGCTAGGAATAGCTGTTTTAATGACTGCATAAAAAATACTATATTAATCAAAACATATATTAACTGTTCTTTCTAAAGAACGTATATGTTTAAAAAATGACAAAACAAGGAAGTATGGATAAGAGGGGAAGTAACCTCAAGAAAGAAAATAGGCTAAACCTCTGACAGAGCTTGAACTCTATTCACCAAAAGAGCATCTTCGATGATTTAGCGAGATTTGACCTATATTTCCACAATAACTACTTCAATAACAGTACTCATACGCCTTCGTGGGCAGCGTACATCCACGATGTCGACCCTGCTAGTCCCGAATCTTTCCAATCTTGATTTGGAACAATGGAAAGATACAATAGGAAGTTGTTCAACAGGAGAAAGTTAATTAACCAGACCAGTATAAAGGTTCTAAAGAGAGTCTTCTGCAACATTAAATAGAAATCGTTAAAGGGCAGTCTGATTTATTTCGCAATAATTAGTTATTATTGGGTAACTTTCTTTTATTAATTGGTGTTTTCGGTTGTTTTATAGCGGAAAGAAATGTTTTGTGCGCATTTGAGATTTTATCTATTCATTTTTATTAATGGTACACTGAGAAAAAAAATACTGTAAACATACAGAATTTTTTTTAGTAATGTTACAGAAATAACCAATTTTACAAAAAAAGTTTTTGTGTTTCTGAACAAAATCTTCCTTTCTGAAGTTACAAAATAATTTCTAGTATTTTAGCCTCGATCTTGATTTGGATAGCCCTCGTGTAGCTCTTGTGCGAGGATAATTCAAACCTAACCTAATCTAATCGATCGTGTTTCAATTAGCCAATCGCCATTTTAAATTTATACTTTAGTTGGTTGTTTCAAATGAATTTAACTTCTAATTTCCTAGCGATCGATGTGCCGAAATAGCACAGTTGTGAAAGCGTCAGACTGATCATCTAAAGGTTCCTGGTTCGATCCCGGGTTTCGGCCGTCTGCTATTCCTCGGTATTATAGTGGTCAGTACCCCCTCCTGTCATGCGGGAGACCGGGGCTCGATCCCACGTAGTAGGAAAGTACACATTTTGTTTTTCTTTGCAATTGCACGGAAAATGTGGTATCCATAATATTTTCTTGTATAGTTACTGAAACATTACTTGTGTGGGATACATAAAATAGTCCTGTAAATCTACATGATATATACATGTAATGCTAACAAAAATATATTATGTGTTTTTACAGCACTATTTTTAGTAATTATTTACTAGAAATTTTCTAGGAAAAGTTTTTTACAAAAAAAATGTTTTGTAATGGTTACAGATTTTTTTTCACAGTGTAAGTAAAGCATCAAGGCTATTCTCACCATCAATATAAGCCTAAATCAACCAAATTTGCTTTAGGTGATTGATACAGAAGTCCAATTGATAAAAGTTCTTATTTCATTTTGAAAAAGAAACTGGTTGGATTTTTTTTCTGCGGAAAGTAAATAAGAAACTACGCATTGGTAGCAAAAAATCCACTGTCCAAATCTCGTAACGGTTTAGTTCTTTACTAATAGTACGAGAGCTAGCAACGTCGAAAAAACAAGCATTTCAGGTGGGCCAGTTTTAGGATATGCTATCTCTCTCACTCTCCCGGACATCATAAGGGCTATCCGGCTGGCGGTAGTGGTTGCGTTCCTCAGTGCGCATCCTACTAATACAAGTAAAAAAATTGATTTTTCAAATCATTTTAGGACGTTTTATTTTTTTATTATTATTTTTAGTGAACTTTTTGCAACATAAATCTATTATTGCCAGACATTTTTATTGTTGTTTAAGCTGTGCCAGACGCTAATTTTGATTTTAAAAGCTCAAGTGTTGCCCAAATATATCAGCTCATTACAAGTATTGCCACATGGTATTGCGCAATGAATGACGATGACGTAATTACAATGATCGGTGAATTCACACCTGAGCTGGTAATTTGGGCAACACTTGAGCTTTCAAAATCAAAATTACCGTCTGGCACAGCTTAAACAACAATAAAAATGTCTGGCAATAATAGCTTTATGTTGCAAAAAGTTCGCTAAAAATAACAATAAAAAAATAAAACGTCCTAAAATGATTTGAAAAATCAATTTTTTACTTGTATTAGTAGGATGCGCACTGATGGACGCAACCACTACCGCCAGCCAGATAGCCCGTATGATGTCCGGGAGAGTGAGAGAGATAGCATATCTTAAAACTGGCCCACCTGAAATTCTCTCTCAAAAACGTTGCTAGCTCTTAGACTATAAGATGCACCGAGCAGATACAAAGCTGTCAAAATGATATACTTGTATTCTTATCTGGGAGGATTAGACCTGATAAAATTCAATCAATATTTCTGCACACATTATTGGAAAAAGCAATAGTCGATGTTAATTAACGCTGATTATTTCTTACGATGTATATTTATATTAGCAAACGAGCGTCTTACAATCAAGATAAGAACTTATTCCTTTCAGATTAATGAAAATAAGATTATTTTAAATATGGCATTTCTGAAATGCAAAATAGAAATAAAAAGTCATGGTTGAATTTATCACATTTTTATTCTCATAATTATAGTTATATTTTTAATATATAGTTCATAGTTATATCCTTAAAATACCTAGATGTCCTTTCTAAAATACAAAATATTAATAAAAATGATCTTGGTTGAATTTTTACCTAAAAAAGTATTTTTTTAAATACACAGAAAAAACACACGCGGCACCATAATAATTCAATTTCGGGCAAAGAAATAAAAAAAAAGATGCTTTATTTCATACATGAAGAGTTAAAATAAGCTTGCTGAACAATGATGTGAGACACGCAACAGGTTAACTACCGCTTGTTTATGAACCAGAACCCTCACGCAGAACCTCAAGATGTTCCGTTAACTCTTGAGCGGTAGAGCATTCGGCTCGCTTTCTTTCTATTTGATGTCTCCCTGAATAGGTTCGTTTTGTTGGGGATTCATAAAGAGAAGAAAAATGGTTTACTCTTTCAATTTTATTTTTAATCAAGTGTGCAAAACTTCAGGCATGACTAGACTATCACTACTACTAGTATAGATTGGTTAAAGTAAGATAAAGAGCTTCGTTTTTGAGATTACTTCCGAGTCAACCATAAGAATTACGGTGCCAATTAAAATGGATAAAAATCAGTTCAAAACAGACATAGTTCTAACACAAATTGAACAAATCAGGCGAAACCTCTATTTGAAAAAAAAAGCTATTGAAATATGATTTCAACTTGTGTGTAGAGACAAAGTGGTTTTATAGTCACATATAGGAAAATGACAGAAACGTAATGTAAAAATTGAAACTCGTCAATTTCTTTAACTTTTTGTTAAAATAATTCTGAAATCTTTTGAAATAAAAAAAATTTACAAAACCTTGGTTTAAGATTAAGAATTATTGATCTCCATTAATCTAAAAGTCTCCATAGGTGAAAGGGAAACAATTACGGAAAGATCAAAATCCTCTGCGGAGCAGTTATTTTTGTTGCTATTAGAGTGGAGTTGGAAGTGAAATTTTGCTCATCCACAAATTTTTACTTTCTATTGATTTTTCTTAACTTTAGCACGTTTTTGAGTTTAGAGCTGCTTCGACAACTCTCTAAATTCACAAAAATGTATTATTAAGTAACAAAATAATATTAATCAGTATACAAATTCAAGCATGGCGGCAAAACGTCACAAGAAAAAAATAATATAACGTGTAATGTTTTTCTATCAATACGATTGTCCTATATCTCATTGTTTAAAAATACAACGATTCCGAAACCAGGGCGTGTGAATTGTATTCAAAGTCATCCAAAGAATTATTTTCGGCTCTTTCATAAATTTTAACAATGAAATTCACCAATGGATTCTGGAAATCACCAAAAGAGACTTCCGGTTGGGGATGCCAACGTCCTCCTCACTTCACTGTCTGAACTTGAAAAGATTGTAACGAAATTTTTTCAAAGATGAGTGCAAAACATCTTCAAACTATTAAAAGTACCACTGTTTCCAATAAACGAATTTTGATTTTCCTATTTAAAATAATGGAAGATGCAACCAGGTCTGACTTTACCGCTGCGTGAAAGGTAACTTGTCATATCGCCTTATATGCAAAGCAATAATGGATTAATATTTTTGAAACAAACATATTCAACTAATCTTGATTATATTTATCGAACTCGATATTCTAATTCTACAAATCTCTACTTCGCTTAAGTGGTTATTAAAAAAACGAATAAAGTAGTTAATGCATATTACAACATGAGCAAAAAGCTTTCAGAGTCCAAAACAAAAAAGAGTTTAAATTATATTATAGATTATGATTATAATTTAATTTTCTGACAATTACTTTCGAAATGCTTAAGTGCTCTTCAATTGATTAAAAAGAATCTTTTGTACAAGTATTAAATTCTAACATGAAGTTAAATTGAAATATTGAAGCAGTTAGCATTTGGAAGCAAGGAAACCTTTGAAATTCAATTTGTGACTTTAGTAGACAACTACTTTTCATTAAATTTCTGTTTCGATTGCTCACAAATTTATTTACCCTTTGATTTATTATAACAAATTTCAAATAAATTATTGTCAAAATTTTTATGGCACTAAAATGTACGCCGAAGTGCTTTTTTTTTTTTTGGCTTAATTGGTTTCATCCTTATTCTCGAAATCAAATATTAAACCCAAATTTTGTCAAATGTCAGTTACGATTTTGACAAACAACATAAGGACATGGCGGGGAAACGAGACTAACAAGACACATAAATTTGCTGTGATGGTTTGTTTGACATTTGTACAAAAATAAGTATAACAATGGTTCTGTTGTTGTCCGTGAGAGACGCAGTCTGATGAATAAGTGCAGAATTGTCATTTATACATTACTTCTCAGTATTAAAGGATATAAAAAATGCCTAAATACATTACTGCTCAGTATGATAGTAAAAAAATAGGGGGTTCCTTACAGTAACGATTTTAATTATATTATCAAGTTCAAATTAAAGGGGAGGGGGGTAGTTTGAAAGGTGAGTTTAATTTCCGATGAAGTGATTTAATCTATTTATATATTGTGATATTATGAATAGGGAAAATGCCTGTTCGTAAGCTCTTGTATTATTTGTGAGCGTTTGTTATTATGGATGGTTATTAGTTACTTTGAAGTATGCATAATTTAATGAGTTACTCCCAAACTAAATGTTCAAAATATGTTAGTTGATTAATTTTAAGTCACTAAACGTGAATTTTCAATTTTCTCTTTTGTGATAGAAAATTAAACTTCGTATAAGAATGTGATATGACATTTACACAAGACAATTTCTTAAGAGAACATTTTTCAAAGTTTCCGAAACATAACAAATTTAAATACAATTCTTAAGAATAAGTCAATTTGAACTTTAAAAATGTTATTTTATTCACTGGTAGTAATTTCCTTACGATTTATCTCAAATAACTATACTTTATACATATTTAGTTTAAAGAATTACTTTAGTTGAAAATAAAGAAAACTAATTTTTCTCTGCTCTATTTCCTCTTCAGAAATGAAGATTCTATGAATTCTTTGGAATTGCGTGATGTCACTATTGCGTTTTAGTGGCTACATGCATGACTAAGGTTAAGGAGAGCTATCTATTTTCAATTTTCTCTAAATGGTTTTATTTGAAATTAAAAATAAATTATAAAGTAGAATTGATCATGAACTTCAAATTTATCAGATATTAATATCATACTTTTTGTGTGTGTGTGGGGGGGGGAGGTCGATTCCTGCCAATTTAAGAATTTGGTCAAATATAAGATACAGCAGTATTTGAAACGTCTATCTAAAGCTTTAAATTATCTAAAATTTTATATCACATGTCAAATACACTTCGTATGTTCATATACTAGGTCTTTTAAACACAAGGAACTGATTACAGAAACTATCTGAGTAATCTGAGTAGAAGGAGTAACTCCCTGATTACTTGGGGATAAATTTTTAGGGGACTCAAAATTTAATTCAATATAAGAGGAGTCAAAATTTATTTTTGCCAAAAATTTCTTTCATTACATATGCCGGTTTTATTTTATTTCTGAAGCATTTTTTGTTTAATTTTAAGGATGATGACGCACCCAGTCTCTCAACCGT
Organism: Hylyphantes graminicola; assembly: GCA_023701765.1. NCBI lineage: Eukaryota > Metazoa > Arthropoda > Arachnida > Araneae > Linyphiidae > Hylyphantes > Hylyphantes graminicola. The sequence continues at coordinate 31,035,414 of CM043117.1, read as the reverse complement.
TACAAAAGCGAATATTGTTTTGGGGAAATTGCTTGCAGCCAAGGTACAAAAAATTAAATATATTAGTATAAAATATACTGTATACCATATGGGTGTGCTTCATAATTTTAAACTGCCCGCACAATTTTAAACTAATTAGGGTTTTTGTTGTTTGTTTCAATATCAAATAATGTTTTTAAGTATTTTTGTAATAAAACAAAGAAAACAGAGGATATAAACTACGCACAATAGATGTCAAAAAATCCCTTGGAATAATCTAGCAAAATTTTCAACAAAACCAATCAAATAACCACAAATTTTTTCATTGATACGAATAAGTGGATTACACACACACCAAGAAAAATTTATCTTAAGAGGACTCTCTTGGAAATTCCACAACTTGAAAATCGTAATGTTATTCCTATGGAAAACATTCGGACGTCAATTACCTATACACTTTTAATAAAAGTTTACTAATTTTCTGTGTCATTGTAAAGAACGAAAGGAGTAGATTGGATATAATTGATTTGTTTTGTGAAAATCACATATTTAGTATTTTTAATAATTTTTGGAAGTTAGAACTTAATGCTTACTCCATTTTTTTACAAACTTCAAAAAATTATTAAAATTACTAAATATGTGATTTTCACAAAACAAATTACTTATATGCAATCCACTCCTTTCGTTCTTTACATTGATACAAAAAAACTAGTAACCTTTTATTAAAAGTGTGGCGGTAATTGACTTCCGAATGTTTCCCATAGGAATAACATTACGATTTTCAATATGTGGAATTCCCAAGAGAGTCCTCTTAATAAAAATAATAATAAAAGAATGCAATATTGATCCTTGAAGTATCATGTAAACTTCCAAAGTTTCAATTGCTATAATTTGTAAAAAACAAAAACCATTGTTTCAACACCCTAATATTTCAAATCGTAATAATTGTTTTCAATGAAACAACTCGGAAAAGTGTAAATTCTACTCTTTTTTTCTAAATTATACTTCCCTTTGAATATAATTGTTTTGTAATCTTTTGCTTCCCTTTAAGCAAAATAAGTTTCATTTAAATAAAATAAGATAAGGGTTTTCCAATTTTTTTAGTGTTATATTTCACTATCTTGTTTTTGATTGGGACTTTTAAGAAAGTTTTACTTATTAAATTCTGTTTTCTGTTTGTAATTACCCGCATTAGTGATAGTATTCATTTTTATTAATCCTGTGCATACTTAAAAGAACCTGTTTTAAATGAGTTGATTCATTTGAGTGCGGAAATATATTTACCTAACCAATTCGTAGATTTCATCATTGTTTTACATTTTTGCTGTACAAACAAATATTGTATTTGCAATAACGATATCAGTAATCAAACACTAGTTTGTAAATCATTTAGTAAAGTATCGAACGGAACAACGATACTTGAAATACCCAATTTGTAATTTTAAAAAACAATTTAAATTTTAGATCCCCCCCCCCCCCTGTAATAATAAAATTCAATAACACATCCACAATTTTCTCAAATTATTTAATCATTAAATTTACCAATGTTCAAGTTACAGGTATATAAAGTTCATTTAAGAATTATTAAGCATATTAAGGAATTTTGCTTATGCTTTTCAATAACATAATTTGGTTATTACTTTGACAATTTTCCATTGAATTCAATAAATAATCTTATATTTTGTGTCGCATTGAAAATCGGATTATGGGTTTTAAATTTTTTTTAATAAGCTCCAATAAATTATAGAGCTTTGTATTAGTTCTTATTTTAAGGATCTTGAATTTTACAAAGCTTTTCATGCATAAACATTTTTCAGCACTTCCCTCTTTTTTAAATCTCCGTCTATGACACTTTTTAGAAAATTTAATTTAAATACATAAGAACTGGAATATTGTATTTATCTTTCTATTTAAAAGTAAAGTATTTTAAGGCAACGGTTTTTAGATTAATCCATATTTTTTTCAGTATTAAGTTCCCTATTCTTTATTATAAAGCCAATGCTGATGAAATGAGCGGTGATGATCGTTACTATTCGTATAATAGTATAAAATTATTAAAATATCAACAAGTAAGCATCATTGTTCACACAGTATACCATAATGAAATTCGAAACTATGCACGGCAGTTTACTTGACATTTTTTAAATGCTTTAAATAAAAAAAACTGAATTTTGCAATAACCGAAGAACTCAACCAAAAACAATATTGGTGATAATATTCAAGGAAGTGGTATAATTCTACGCTTCCTAAATGAATCTGTTGAAAATAACATAAGACTAGGCACAATTGTTTTATTTTATGAAAAAAAAAGCGTCTTTAGAATCCAGATCCAGTGAGGATAACTCAGCTTTTCATCCTTTGTGAATGAGGACCAAAAGCCTTCTTCGGAACTAAACACTTGGGTTCTGCGTGAGGTTGACCATTGACCGGGACGTATGCATCCCAAGAGCCCTTGGTCCCCTGACCAAGGGCTGTTGGGGTTCATAGGTCCCGGTATAAAAGTGGCTTAAATGGGCACCGCGGGCTTTGACTCTCTATGAGCTGTCGCTCCACTGAGTTCATTAATAATTACTATGAGAAAGAAAGGTCTAGTTTCTAGAAATAGGTTTCAGTCGTTTAGTCCGTTCAATGGCGACTTCGTCCAATTCAACGATCTTAGAAGTTGTTAATGAATAAACCGGCGTGGCTTCTATATCTTACTGAAGAATGTGAGTTTTATAACTAGACATTTCAAGTGTGTAAAAAATAAGTAGATCCGGGGTGACCCGATTCCAAAATACAGCATCACATACCGAAGTTTTTTTTTCTATTTTAGAGTGAAAGTAAGGATGAGAATCAACTAAAGGAGGAGCTTGATGGCATCATTGACAAAATTAAGGTACCAAAATCATTTTGAAGTGTCCTCAATTTTTCCCCAATAATATTATACTCATCTTAGACTTAGGTATTATATTAAAATAAACTTTATATGAACACTGTTTTGAAGTTCGCATCTAAGTCTTAAATTAGCAAATAAAAATATCATATTTAATTTTTAAATGTTAATATATCTATCAAACTAACATATTTTGACTGCTTTCGAATTTAATGTTATTACATGTTTCTGTAGAGGATCACTGTGACACTAAAAACAGCTGAATAAGAGCTCCAATATTTGCAAATATTGATAGAAATTATAAGTATAAGAACACTAATGTGAACACCTACTGTGGACTGTGGGGATTTTTAAATATTTTTTTGGTGTGCGGTTAGTCGACTACTAAATTAAGACCCTACACTCTTCAAACGAACGAGCGATTTTAACTTAGTCTGATTAATTTTCACTCCTCCAGTCTAGAAAATGCACTTCCTCTATTGGAGTGGATCCTTTGTGTGTTAAACCTCCGCCAGGATCACTCCAAACGAGTGATTTTAACTCAGTCTGAGTAAATATTCACTCCTTTCCAGTGTCGAAAATGCACTTGTCCTACTGGAGTGGATTTCACTCTTTGTTTTAAGATTGTAGATAATATTTTCTTTCAAAATGAAAATTTATTCTTATATATAAATATATCTTTAATATTTAATAAATGGAAATCGAAAGTCCTGGTCAGTGGCTGTGAAATTAATTCAATAGTTTATGGCCTATGTTCTTTTCTTACAATGTCCTCGAGTTCTCAGTGCTAACTATTGGTTGTTTATATTTTCATAGAAAGCCCAAGCAGAAGCTGCTGACAAAACGGTAGCTGACGTTTGTGGCGATATGTCGGATTGCCCTAAAGTTCCATTTCGAACAAAGAAAATTCTCAAAGGTCATTTATCCAAAGTAACGGCAATCCACTACTGTGGTGACAATAGGTACTTTTTTCTTTTAATTATATGGAAAGTATATGGTGGAGAGTAGTTTTCATTAAAATTTCAAAAGAAAAAAATATGATCTTGCTGAGTATAGGGCAAAAAAAAAAAAATCCACTTTTGAATTTCTCTGTAACTATTAAAACTTACTAAATTTGATAAATCTCAAACCACTTGTGTTAAAATCAAGTGAACCATGGAGTTAAAGGGTATTCCACAATTTGGCAAATATCTTGAAACTACTGGATCTATTTTGATAGGACGTTTATATGTATATGATCATTGGTTGATAAAAAAAAATGGTTGCTGCAAATAATTATTTGCATTCTTTTTTACGAATAAAACAACAATACTTTGAATATCTTTTGTCATTATAAGTTGACATGATAATGTTAGAAGTAGTATCTATAAAAAAGCAAGAGGAATATTAAATAAGCTTTTACAAACGCATTATCATTTATTCATGTCTATTATATAAATCCATTTTGTTAATCTTTTATTTTCATTACAGAAATTTAGTATCAGGATCGTTAGACGGAAAACTCATAATTTGGGATACATGGACGGGAAACAAGGTAGGAAATCGTGCAATTTTTTACTCATTTTTACAACTTATTTTTATCGTTCCGGAAAAATATCACACCTCACGGAGCAGCAATACCATAAAAATCTGCATACAACGGTAGACTCGTAAAACAGATATTTTAAAATTTGATGCCCTGCACAAGAGTTAGGTTCTTATTATTTTTGATATATGGAAAGTTCTACAAGTAGTTATGATAAAGCAGTTATCGCAAATTTTTGTCGCGATCCAATTGCCGACCTTCTAAAATCTAAATTAAGTATTTGGGTCCAAAGATGTAAGTCAAAGCGAAACAAAAGATATTGAATGCTACAATCTCACAATTCCACAATCTCACAACACCAGAGTCTAAACCCAAACTCAATTTCACATCGTACGTGGAGTCAGAATATTACCATCTGGAAGGATTTAACATGAGGCCATTTGTAACTACCCGTGTTTTAGAATGTATTTTTAACTGCACAATCCGTTTAAAAAAAAAAAAAAACGCAAACACGAATCAATCTAAATTAAACAGAAGACTACCAGACCGATAAGCCAAAACCTGTCCAATCATTGGACTCTAAGTTCAATTATTCCATTGCTAATTACTAGGGAGTGAATAGATGATAGCGAAGCGTTGGAGTTTAAAAGAAGAAAAAATTTGCTAACAAGAAGGCCAATACGTAAACATTTAAGTTTTGCTTTGGACGTCATCCAGTTTTAACGATAAACAAAGAAATTCTAAAAGAACTAAAAGTCTAGATTATTTTCCCGTTATCTTACTATTTACAGAAATTTTTGTAGCCTTAAAAAAAAAAGAAAATCCAATGGTTAAAAGTTAATTGGATAGTAGACAGGCGGGAATCCCTACCATGTCAATACCCTAATTCCCAACTTTAATTATTTCAATTAAAAACAAAGAAAAGAGGCTTGAGAAAGCAATAATAGTATTGACATCTTAAACAAGCGTAACCCAATACCGAAAGAACTCGAGAAATTTTATACTTCAATATCTCTTAATTTCGAGGCATTATCTCTTTTCTTGATTTCCGAAACAATGTCAATTATTAAAAAGTTTCTAATTGCAGGTGCAAATTATCCCCTTGCAGTCCAGTTGGGTTATGACCGTGTCGTACTCTCCATCGGGCAACTACGTCGCGTGCGGCGGCATGGACAACATGTGCACCGTGTACGATGTGAACTCTCGCGACGGCTCAGGTACGGCCAAGATCCGGAGAGAACTCATGGGCTTCGAGGGATTCCTCTCCTGCTGCAGATTCCTCGACGACAACAAGCTCATCACGGGATCCGCCGACATGAAGATGTAAGTTATCCAATCTGATGCATTGGGAAAAGGTTAAAGATTTTGACGGGAAAAAAAGGCTCCCACCTACAGTCCTTGCCAACCTAACTTGGGTAAAAACAAAGGGTGAAAAGGCAGAGGGAAATGCGCGATCGGTCCATTAGTTGGAAACTCTTGTAAGGTAATATTTACATACAAAATGATCTGAATACAATTTAACTAAAATACAATTTTCTTTCTGATAAAAAAAATTGCCAAATTTCTCTAATAATATTTAAATCTGTTAGACCTTAAACGAAATTAATGTTAACATGTTTTCTGGATGGATTCACAAATAATTTATGGAATTCTTTACATCCGCAGAAGGATCTTCTCCATAGCATATTTCTATTTCCCCAACTTAGGTTGGCAAGGAATGTATATAAAATTGAAAACCTGTACAATTCCCTAACGCGGGGCCCAGACCATTTCAATACGATATGGGCCAGCTCATTTGTCATAAGTTTATGCTGCTTGGTGTAGTGTGGTGGTATGAAAGAGTGGACAACTGAAACGGCCACACCTACAGTGACGTCACAGTTTCGTCAACCGTTGTCTTAAACCCCACAACGAACCACTCGGTAGCTAATTCGTCAAAACTAAAACGGTCACGCCAGCAGTGATTCCACAGTTACGTCAAACATTTTCTTCTTTTAAACGAATCACGCTCCTTCTCATTCGGATCGTCCATTACTCGAATGTGCATTTGAACAATAATTTTGCTCCTATAGATGCCATATAGGCTCACGACCTTCTTAAAGCCCAGCGTTTTTTACCAAATTTTGAGCAAATAGTTTTAAATTTTTACCAAACACATGGCTTTTAATAGAGCCAATATAATTTCTCTGTTTTGTATTCCAATATTTTATTGCGTATAAACGTTGGGCGTCCATGACACATTTTCAAAATACATCTAGATCTACAATATCAAAAATAATGATAAGATAATTTTAATATTTTAAATCATTAATTTTTATACATTCCTATACTATTCCTACTTTCCAGAATATTATGGGATTTAGAAAAGGGAGTGAAAGAATATGAATGTGACGGTCATGCTGGTGATGTCATGAGCATGTCCCTTCATCCAGATAAATCAGCTTTTGTGACTGGTTCAGTTGACAGAACTATCAAGGTAAGTAGCAGTTCATTGAATCAAAAAAATAATAATAACATATACTTTGGTTAAAGTTTAAAAAAATGATATGCAAATATTTTAATTTATTTATAATGACCGTTATCCAATCTTAAAAAAAAAACAAGAAGTTCTTAAAGAACTAAAATAGCCTACTTTCCTGTTACTTAAATACTTATACTAAAATTATTATCTAGAAAAAAATAGGTTCGTAACAGTAAGTGACATCAACAAGCGTTTTTCACCTTAAATTCTAAAATAAATTTCACTAAACACAGCATCTAACTAAACACAGCTTTATTTGCAGTTATAAATAAATATTTAATTTTTCGTTGAACAAAAACCAAACAACTACTCTTCAATAAACATTTACTTGCTAAATTCGGCTAGTTTCATTTATTTTATTTCGAAAATTAAATAATTATTACTTAAATCGTTTGCAAAAATTTATATTTCAAAGAATAAATATATAATATTCCTCGCTTTTAAATAGAATGAAAACAATTTATATCAACCATAGAGATCTTAATAAAAGTATTAGAGTGGAGATCACGTGACCTATCTATGCTAACGACGGGACGAGCCTGGGGGCCGCCATCTTGAGTACGAGACCAACTTTTTTAAGTGGAAAAAGCTTAGAAAAAAATAAATTTAATTCTAAAATATTAAAAAAATACCATAAGAATACTAGCTGCATTTTGGAATATTTTTAGTGACTTAAAAAGAACTTTTAACGCTTTTCTAGTATTTTTATAATATTTATTTTGTAATTTTAGAATTAAATTTTACTTTTTGCCTAGCATTCTTTTTCTTTATGTGATGGCGACACTGGCAACTTGCAGCCATCGCCGTCACATTAAGAAGAAGAATACGTGAAAAATAAAATTTAATTCTAAAATTTCTAAATTAATTTTATAAAAATACTAGAAAAGCGTTAAAAGTTCTTTTAAAGTCACTAAAAATATTCCAAAATGCAGCTAATATTTGTATGGTATTTTTTAATATTTTAGAATTAAATTTATTTTTTTCTTCAGGCCTTTTCACACGGTATCCCTTGTGCACGGAACTGCTCGGACAGGGTTGTCCACCTGCAAAGATTCTGACGTCACACGTTCCTGGAGTGGTTGTTGTGAATGATACTTATCGCTAGTCTTGGCACATTTTTTCAATTTTTCAATATTTTTACAAATTTCTATCACGTGTATGAATTGGTTGGTAGGTATACATACATTGTCAAGCTTGTGTGCTTGGTCAGAGACCCGCTTATAATCCATCATGTAAGACAGACACAACACACACACGCACACATACGTGGCAGATGCTTCCATCTATCGCGCGCCATTTCCACAATTTAGACAAGTCCCTGAAGGGGAGGGAAATAGTCTCCAGGGACCTGTACCCGTGGGAAAACTTTCGGTCCCAACAGATTTAACGAGCACGTACTCCGCATATTCGTCTTCAGTGGTACCGAGATCGATCGCGAGACCTTACGATAACGAGATCGAGATCTTAACCACAAGGCTCCCCACAAGCCGATGTAACAAGGAGTACTAACTACAAAAATCAACATTGGCGAGCATAAAGTAGATTTTTCTCCATTTGGCAAACTTGATTTGGCTAACAAGACGTCAGAGCTATACTTGATGCTGATTGGCTACCTATATCTCTCCGCAAAACCGGTTTACCGATTTTCGTGTCTCCACGAAAAAATTCAATGAACAATCCTCTACAGCGGTTCTCCATGTTATTCCTATGGAAGTTCCGTGATCAAGGTGCTCCGTGTGAAAAGGCCCTAAGCAATTTCGACTTAAAAAAGTTGGTCTCGGACTCAAGATGGCGGCCCCCAGGCTCGTCCCGTAGTTAGCATAGATAGGTCACGTGATCTCCACTCTAATACTTTTATTAAGATCTCTATGATATCAACATACAAAGATCTCGTAGTGAAATATATATTTGACGTCATCTTAAATTGTTTGATGTCTCAAAAATAAATTTATTTTAATTTATTGTCTAAAAGAATTAAAATTTCTCAAGCAATTGTTGCTATGGCAATGGTGAATTAATTCTAATAAAAATGGCTTCCTAATGCTTTTTAAATGAGCATTAAATTTTGATGTTTTTTAAATAATTGAAGTACTTCGAATTCGAATTCTTTTCTGAAATTTTCAATGTATACTAATTTCGATGCGCTGAATTTTTTGACGTATCTCACTTGTCCGTAGCATTTGTAGTTAAATTCAGCGATTCAAATTACTCGAAATTGAATTTCAATGCTAATTCAATGGGAAATTCGTCGTCAAATAGTAGATTTATGCCCGTCCTATCGTACAGACAGACGGACAAAAAGTATAAAAGTTGGGTGTCTGAGGTTATACCTTTCTAATAAAAAAAGAATTTTTAAGATCGGATTGCTAGAACTGATTTTGGAAGGGGGGTACGGACGGACAGACGGACGGACAGACAGACGGACATCGACCGCATGTCAATACCTACTTTTTCATTTTTTTTAATTCTTCGAATTAAAAAAAAAGAAAAGTAGGCTAAAAATTCAAACGTCATGTTATTTGCAAATATTCTTTACACCGTTTTTCTTGAATGACTTTTATTGAATTCCATCAAAATATATTGTTCCAAGAAATATTTATATATTTATGCTGCACAACTTTGATTTATTTCAGCTTTGGGACACTCGAGATGGAAATTGCAAGCAAACGTTTTGGGGACACGAATCGGACGTAAATTCTGTATGCGTAAGTAACTCTATTGATATTTAACTTTAAAAAAAGACAAACTTTTTAGAAAAAGAGTGAGGCCACGGTTAATAGTGGGGATAAAATTATGAATCAGAATCCTGATAATTATTTTATCCTTAACGCTTATAAATTAGTTTAAAAATAGTCTTCTAAGAAACCTTTTTATTTTTCAGTTTCACTCAAGTGGTTTCTATTTCGGCACGGGCTCTGACGACAAGACTGCCCGCCTGTTCGACATTCGAGCTGATCAACAAATAGGGCTCTATCAGACTCCCTCCAACAAGAGCGGATTTACTTCGTGTGGCCTTTCAACAAGCGGCCGGGTGATTTTGTGTGGGTCCGATGATTCGGCAGTTCACAGTTGGGACACTCTCAAAGCAAAGCACAATGGTATTGCCATTAATGAATCTTAATTATGTATGAATATACAATGTTTCGGGATGTAGGCCTAAAAATTGCCTATAACCGTTTTGGTATGACTTTACCTTAAAAAAGTAACATGCATAACAGACTTATTACGAATTCTTGAAAAAGCCACTTCCTACCTTACTTCCTACACTGTAACATGGGTAGTTTCGTAAATTCTACTGCTAGCCACTTAGTATTAACGATACAAGTTTTTCATTTATAAAAGAATCGACGACTTACAGTAACAGATTTAATTTTCATTAAAATAAATGGTTTATTATGTATTAACAATTATTAACCATAAGAGCGTTTTTTTTTTACTTGTATGTTTCCTTAAAGTAGGAATTAGTTTGTAAGTTAAACAGACTCCTTATACATTGGATAATAAGTAAGAAAAACATACAAAAAAGTTATTAGATCTTGTAAAGAAGAGGCGGCAATGGAATGATTTATAATATAAACTGGGCTGGGATAAACTGCTCCCAAAAAGTGACCAATTCAGTCTTCAGACTGACAGCGCAGCGCAAGCATGCACAGTCAGTAGCACAAAGTTAACACCATTTAGAACTTTACAACTAAATGATGTCCATTAAGTTCTAAAAGAGCATTAAATGAAAAGTTAAAAAGAGCCAGACACCAACCCCATGGTAGGAGAAGCCAATAAGTTGCCTCCAGGTGATCCTGCTAAATACTCAATCCATCTAAATCACTATAGTATCAGTTCACAGATGCGTTAACATAGAAAACACAAATTACACACTGCAATTTTGTTACAGTAGTTAGATCAAAGTAGAGAACTATATACATAGTTACAAAATATTTTTATATTGGTAATAATTATATTTAATAAATTACAGGTTGTCTAACTGGACATGAAAATCGAGTTACTTCTTTAAGCATGCCAGATAATGGAATGGCAATGGTTACAGGTTCTTGGGACTCAAGCGTTCGAGTTTGGAATTAGATATTTTAGAAATTGTTTTGTTTATAACTTGTGAACTGAACTCTACATGTAAAAGTACTAGGGGAGATTGATTGACATGTTGGCTGTGTATATATATTAATATTGTATATTTAAGTTAAGAAAAAATACAATAAAAGTTGTAAATTGTTGAAAAAAAGGGGAGGGGAAATTTTAAGTAATAAGTCAATAAAAAACCTATAACATTACCCTTTTAGTATATTGTTTATTACTAAAAGGGTTTTATTTCAACTGGCAAGTCTTAGAGGAAGATTTTTAAGTTTTGATCTTCTAAGCTTACTTTAAAATTTTAAGGGTTTAAAAATTAGGTTCAAATGGCTATTTTTTACCTTTTAATGCAACAACTAATAAATGGGAGTATCCGAGTAAGTATTTAATACTAAAATGATTAAGAATTTAACACATTCTTAACAAAAAGGAAAACACACAAGGGATAAAGATAAACAGCTTTATTCACCAATTTGTTTTAAATTACATACGATTTAATTAACTGACAAAACACAACTAGACTCAAATTTGACTTTCACACTGACAATGGCGAAAATAAAACGAAGCTGACATGCACAGCTCATTTGTACACAGGAAGATTCCAATATGTATGAAAACAAGGGGAAATACATTTCCAATTAATATCAGAGAAACAGTATTCCCAAGGGTTGCGCTCTTAACAAAGAGCTGCAAAACAACACCACAAGGAGTTAATACTATACACACAAGAGGTTGCATGCTCTGAGCTATATGCTAATTAGCTAATGGGAGCGACAACAAGAACAAAACGGTTAAGAAAATTTGAAATTGACAATGGCCTGCTACAATTTCCCTAAATCTACTTATATAAACACAGGAGCCTACAAAGTAGTTCCTTTTTTCCTTTGTTAAGAAGTTAAAGTAAAGTTAAGACATTTTTTGTTTCTTTTGTTTATGTAATAAAGAGCATCAGCAGCAGCCAGGAAAGAAACACAAGTATATTGTGATGAATCACTTGAAAAGTGCAGTCACATTACAAATTACATATGCACCAAAAGTATATTAAATGAGAGCGACGGCAGCTTCATGTAAAGTCGAGGCCCTGATCAGTCCTCAACTACATGGGCCAACACCTCTTCGAATGTACATGTGTTTTTTTTGTTGTTGCAAGTTTAGTTAATTAATAAAGCTGTTCCGAGGGGGCGAAGCTTCCGATGGCTCGGAAGGCCATTCACCATGGCAGAATACAGCTGGATGTTAGATATATCAGACAATACAAAACTACATGCTACGTTGGGGAAATCGCTTTGTAGTATAAGGGGGACAAAAGAGAACCATCTCTGGGTCATTCTCCCGCTGTTGCAATGTGCAGAGACATGCTTCTGTCTCTCTCTAAACCTGGATAGTAAATATTTTCAATAACATAAAAGCATTCAGAACCTGACTATAAATAGTGTGTGTTGTCAAAGCTTATGTGCTTTCACAGCATCTAAAGAGTCCTTGTGTAATCATGCTTGTCTAGTTTCATATGCAACCTTTCTTACCACTGCATTGGCAGTTACAGACTTCATGGTCTGCAAGTTGAGTCCAACTTGGAAATGTACTTCAGCAGTAATTGTTTTGGGCGCGTTCCACATCACCTCAATGGTCCCAAGAGGAGTGAAACTGTGCATTTTAGGGATCTGCTTCAACACCGCAGGCAACAAGTTATACTTTCTTAATAAGTCAGTTATTACCTAGATTATCCATGATTTGACCACAAATAACGAATTCACATTATTTACAAATGGAATCCACATCTAGCACTCAAGAAACAGAACTGGCTTTCACAAAAGATTACAACAATACATTGAGTTGAAGCCTGGAATAGATTTTGTTACAGATGATGCCTGTCTGCAGCAATAATAATACAGATTCAATCACAAATTAAAAAGACATGCATAGTGCATATAAAACCAACTTTTTGTTTTTCATCTGATAAGCATTTCTCCCGTGTGAGGTGAGCAAGAGAACAGCCGGGGCTCAGTCTGACCCCTCAGCCCAGCACACACAGTTATTTTTCTTAAGTGGTAATTTGGAACACAGCTCCAAAAACTTGGTTTTATATACACAGAGAGTGATAACTTCCTAGTAACTCTACAGTTAAAGTATACAGCATGTCTGGGTAATAAGTTAACATGACTGTCGAGTGAATACTATGCAAGCAAAAGACAGCAAGCACCGTGCACTGAGCCACTGTGCTTCAGGCAGTTTGCGACAGAGTATGACTAGACAGAGCTGTAATAAATTCAGCGTGTGTGAGAAAAAAAAAAGACCTTCATTTTAAAGAGATTTTGTTGCTTATTTTTTGAATCACTCACTCACAGATATAGATATAAACATGCACGTCTGAATATGAACGCCAAATCACACATACGAATGGAACACATACTCAGGCTCAATATGTGCTAGATGTAAAGTTACAAAAGAAGGCCAGAGGAAGCAACACTACTGTGTTCATGTGTAGACAACAAATAACTGGTCCAGGAAATATGTTTTGTTTCAGCATCAATTCCATATTTTGAGGAAGCTGTCCCAGGATCCAGTGGCAACTGCCATGCCATCTTCAGTTACTCCAAGACAACTTACTCTATTGTCATGACCAGCCAGAACACCTGCAAAAAGTAATAAAAATTTGTAATTTTTTGTTACTTTTAAATGGAATCATAAAATTAAATATAGTGATTTTACAAAAATTAAATATTAGAAAAATTGTGTTAGAATTAAAACAATTTTCTATAAACATCAATACTTATCACAGTATTTGATATTATTCTGGTAAGCGTTCTTTGTCAAGAAACTTCAAAACCACGAATTACAATTTGCATTAATAATATTAAAATTACTATAGATAATTCTTAATAAATGAAAAACAAATGAAATGACTGAATAATTGAATGAAAGAAAATGAATTGACATTGCAAATTGTATTTCCATTCCTTATTAAAAAAAAGTTTCTTCGTTCCAACAATAAATGTCTTAATTTTGAGAGACTGGCAGACCAGACCTTTTACCCCTTCCAAAAAAAAGTTCAATAGTATCATTAAAAAGCTAGCAACATGTAGATACTAACAAGTATGTTTATAACAGAATCTGTCACTTAACCCACTTCCACACAACAGTTATGTTTAACAGGTAAAAAAAACGCCAACACAGCATTAATTCTATAATAAACATTTACAGGCTAAATTTAGCTAGTTTTATTTATTTTATTGTGAAAATTCAATAATTACTTATATCTCTTGCAAAAATTAGTAAATATTACAAAGAATAAATATGTAATATTCCTCGCTCTTAAATAGAATGGAAACATTTCATGTAAAAATACAAATCTCGTAGAGAAAAATATTTGCTGGCATTTCAAACTGATCGATGTCGCAAAATACATTTATTTTAATTAATTGTCTAAAAGAATTCTCGAGCGATTGTTGCTAATGGCAATGGTGATTTAATTCTGATAAAAATAGCCTCTTTGCTTTTTAAATGAGCTTTAAATTTTGCAGTTTTTTAATAATTGAAGTACAGTCGAACCCCGCTATAGTGAACCCTCTACGGAATCAACAATTGGTTCACTATATCCGAGGGTTCACTACATCCAATTTTTTTTTAATGAAGTATAATACGATATATTTATATATCGCTATATTTTTATACCGCTATATTTTTATATCGCTATATTTTTATACGCTTTTATAAGAATAATGGTTTTTGCCTTGAATTAATTGAATAAATAATTTAATTATTTAATAGATTTTCAAAAAAATATTTATTAATTTTTGAAATTTTCTCAAAATAATTATTGGTACAAAAAGAATGTAAATACATATAATTAAGTTATAATGAATTTAATTTGTTACCTCTATATGCCTACATTCTGTGAAAAAAGTTGGTAATTTTGGATTGTTTACGATTAGAGTTCATAAGTAGATAAGAGTAACATTTAAGTGCATGTGAATTGCAGGGGTGAAAGTGGCCAAAATCAAAAAAGAGGAAATCACGCGAGTAACAATATAGGGTTTCTGCCAAAACGGACAGTCCCAAATTTATGACTTTCCGTGTCTAAGTTAACAGTTTTTCATGACTATATGAATAGCATCTCAAATAAAAAAAATAAAAAATTCAAATTGAAACAACTCGAAAGTTGACAACACAAACATAGTAAACAATTTATAGTGTTTGAGTAGAAAATTTTCATGTTTAATGGGCAAGTGCACAAATTTATTTTAGAAATAAATTATTGCACCATAAAATGATTTCAAAATGTATTTAGATTAAAAAAGTGAAAAAAAAATCTTTTTTCTTTAATTAATTATTTCAGGAATTTCTTTGTTCTTTTATAAGTGTGTCGTAGTGCAATTGCATTCCTCCTTCTAATAAGGGTTGCGCTTGCATTAAAAAAACACTTTATAAATCACCAGTTAAATCAAAATTACAGAAAAGCCTACTGGCAAAACTATTGGCATAATTTTATTTTTTTTAATAATAGTTTAAATTTAGGATACATCTCTTACTCTCTACCACCGGAATTTTCATCGAATTTAAAATCAATGACTTTTTTCTAATATTAATAATTGCGGCGATCTGAAAATCTCGCAAACTTTGCCTATCAGAACATCTAAAATCCGGCGATCCGAAATTCACGAAACTCCGGATTTTCCAAAAGACACTAAGCTTTGGCGTTCCGAAAATCGAGAAAGTCGCGGAATTTCAGTTATCCGAAATTTACGAAATTCCGGTGATCCGAAAAACAATAAACTCCGGCGTTCCGTAAGTCGCGGAACTCCGGCGATCTGAAATTTACGAAACTCCGGCTATCCGAAATCAATAAACTTCGCCGTTCCGTATGTCGCGGAGCTCCTACGATCCGAAATTCTCGAAACTCCAGCAATCCGAAATTCGCGGAACTCCAGTGATCCGAAATTCACGAAACCCCGGCGTTCTGAAAGTCGCGGAACTCTATCGATCCGTAAGTCGCCGAAGTCCAGCGTTCCGAAAGTCCGACAATCCGAAACTCCAGTGATCCGAAATTCCAGTGATCCGAAACTCACGAAACTCCAGTGATCCGAAACTCCAATGATCCGAAATTCACGAAACTCCGGCGTTCTGAAAGTCGCGGAACTCTAGCGTTCCGAAAGTTCGGCGGTCCGGAAGACACGTAACACGAAAGTCGCGGAAGTCCAGCATTCTGAAAGTCCGACGATCCGAAACTCACGAAACTCCAGTGATCCTAAAGACAAGAAACCTTAGCGATCCGAAAGTCGCGGAACACGAGCGATCCGTAAGTCGCGGAACTCCAGCGTTCCAAAGGTCGCTAAAGTCCGTCGGATCCGGAAGACACGAAACTCCAGCTTTGCAAAAGACATGAAACTCCGGCGATCCGAAAGACAAGAAAAGCGACCCGAAAGTCATGAAACTATAGTGATCCGAAATTCCCGAAACTCCAGCGATCCGAAAGATGCGAATAAATATATATCGATTTTTATTACTTTCAGACGTTTCTTTGCTGAAATACATGACTTTTGGTCGTTTTTTTGCTCAAATTCAATACTTATGACAAAATTAACCCAATGTCCAAACTCTTGACTTTTCATATGCGCGGAAACCCTGTTAATACGATTTTTTTTTTTTTGAAAACTTAGAAAATCTAAAAGTTTTTCGTAATTTTTTGAAAATCTTGATTCAGCGGATTTTTCTGAAAAATTCGGAAAAAGCGGAATTTTTTTGAAAAATCGGAAAAAAAGAGGAATTCCGCCATTCGGCGGAAGTCTGGCACCCCTGGAATTGGACAGTTCCACTTATCCCCAGTTTTCAAGGGGTAGTTGAAAAGAAAGAATGTGTAGCTGGGAAGACGAATGGCTTCAAACTCCGGAGGAGGAGAAGTTGCAACACCAGTGCATATTGTCGTACAAGCTGTGACAAATCGTCCAGGAAAGGGCATTGTCGTATTATGGAGATAAGCTTTCCAAGAAAGTGTGGATGGGTGGGATGTGGAATATGAATAATGGTTTGAAAATTGAAAAGAAAGAGTGGTTCCTGGAACCCACAGTGGGGGGGGGGGGGGGAAGAAAAGGTATGTTTACTTTTAAACAGGACCAGTTTGAGTACAATAAGAGGGGAAGGACAGGTTGAAATATGACACATTGTTAAAGATTGCTATCTCGCTGCCACTTGCCATTTATAGTGTATCTTAAAACCAAAAAATAATAAGGAAAGGAAATTTAAGTTCACTATAAACGAACTCCCATTTTCTAAGTAGTTATTTTATATGGATATAGTGAACATTAGTTAAATAGGAGTTCGGAAGGGACCACTAAAAAGGTTCATTATAAGCGAGGGTTCACTATAGCGGGGTTTGACTGTACTCCGAATTCTTTTTTTTTTTATATATTTTCAATGTATTCAAATTTTAATGGGCTGGATTTTTTGACATATCACACTTGTACGTAGCATTTGTAGTTTGGGTTATGAAAGTGGGTGACGGACAGACAGAACAATTATAAATCCTTCCACTTTTTACGTTATAAACATAGTGAGGAAGCTAACAGTTATAAAGAGCAGCCTCATGTAGAATGGCTATTGAGTACTTGAATTTGAAGCTTTTCTTATAAGTTTACCCCCTGTCTCAAAGAAACATGACAAACTTTTTTACTATGTAGTTAGTGAAGTGTTAAATTAGTTCATGAGCTTGGATAAACAAGCAGGTTGCAAATTCAACGAATGCCAATTGTAATGCCTATTGTTTTAGAAAATTCTTTCATACCAGAACAAGAAGCCCTAGAAATTTTGGAAACAGCAAATAAAATGAAAAAAAAATCTGCTATTAGAATATTAGTTCCATGTATATCTCCTTATCTTTATTCCTGAATTTAATAAGGCTCATGTTACATTTGGCATAAAATGAAGTGTTATGAATTATAGACAAAATAATGAAACACAGGCCTATTAGAAGATTTTACCTATTCTGCATATAATAAAGTCGAAATACACATCAGTTTTCAGCTACTGGTATAATATTTAAGGATTAGGATATTTAGTTAAGGATTGAGGGTGACAGAATATGAGCCTGGACAGAACATGGTTTGTTTCTAGAAATTATGATGTCGAAATTATTTTACTTATTTTGTCTTTTCCTAAATTCAAAAATATTTTTCAAAACTTCATTTTAACAAGAACTCTTCAAAATGAATCTTTAATCTTAAAGAGTAAAAAATTGCAGAACCAAGCAATCATTTGAAGTTATTGAGTGTGCTATTAGAAGCCTTTAAAAAAAATGTAAAAAGTCAACTTACCAGCTCGCTCAGCTTTCATAGAATCCCAAACATTGCAATTAAAATCATCATAACCAGCTAGTAACAGTCTTCCACTCTTTGAAAATGCGACAGATGTTATTCCACATATGATGTTATCATGTGAATACATTGCTAATTCCTGGTCAGCCCTAATATCAAACAGCCTGCAAGTAGCATCATCGGAACCAGTTGCAAATGCAAAACCATTTGGAAAGAACTGAAAAAAAGAAAAATAGTGGGTTTTAAATTTTTTTACAGTTAATATTTTGTTATTAACCCTACATTTCTGTTTGAAAGCCCGAAACATTTGTTTCTTTAGATTAGTTTACAATCATACTTTGTAATCACAAGGTAAGAATTCCTCGTTTAGAGAAAAATTTGTTATGATAAGTTTCTTAGAAAACTCATCAGCATAATTTGCATTAACATCTTAGCTATAAAAACTTTTAATCTTTCCGTCTTTTTTTAAAATCTCTATTATGCACTTTACGGCTATATTGCACGGTAGCAAGACAATGTTAAATGATTTTTTTTAAGCATTACTAACACTAGCAACACTGTAATGAATAAAATATTTTATTGTATTAAGATATATTCTAACTTTCACAGTGCTAATAGATAATTAAATATACTTCTAGTCATGTATATTTAATTACATAAGAGCACTATAAAAGTTAAAATCAGGTTAAAAATTCCAAAGACTTTTATTTGCAAGCAACAGGTTAGTGCAAACATTAGGCACTAGAATATGTGGTTTGGTGAAGAAGGGGCTAATGCAAAATGTCACAATTCAAAGTAATTAAATATTAAACTTGATATCTATAGTGGCATGTGGTCTCTTGGATGTCATCTTGCAGTGACACGTCACCCCACAAGATGACTACATATTGGAATTTGACTGTTGATGTGGCCTGTTTTTTTACTACAGGACTTAACAAGATAAACATAACTTAAATTATGGATCACTCTGTCCTGCAAACTGTCAGTACAACAAGACGTAATTCTGACGCCATTCGGTCTGGGCCTAACCTCATCCCAACAATAATATTAACTCATTAATATTATTAGTAAACTCGTTCCCTGTGTCTTTTTGCACTGTCACGTGTTTAGTGTTAATTAAATTAATAGTCCTATTTGTGTCCAGGAATGTCTGTTTGTAGTTTTACATCATGGTTATTTACACAATCCTGTCAATGATGTACCAATTATTTGAATTAACTTCAGGTAATTCGGACCTTTGATAATGAAGCAGCATCATTGCAAATAACCTAGGATTTTTCAAATGGAAAATAAAAATTTTATCACTAAACAGATGTTGTAAGCTCCACAGAACATTTATGTCTATGTGCAATCCATAGGACTAAAATTTTCGTATGTTTTTAATGATGGGGTTTGTAAATTTGGGTGTTGGGTGGCTGTAATCAGTAGTGACTGAGATAAAAAGAATTAGTCAAAGGATATCTAACACATTTAAAGCTGATATAACAAGCTAAAGTATTTTTTTATTTTCAACTTTTTGATATGAGGTTTTATTTAACGTATTTAACAGTATGTTTGTTCTCATTTCTGGTATTGATCATATAATGATTAGACACATGGGGCATTGGCAAATGGTCTTGAAACCAAAGCATCAAACAAATGTTCAAGCTAATACTTTAGGTACAATTCTTTTATGTGACACTAAGATATTGAACCACACCAGATTTAACCAGAATTTCTACCCCTAAAGAGAGTACTTTTGTGGGCTGAATTAGGAAACAAAATTTTATTTAGTGAGAGGGTTTTAAAAGCATATAAATTCTCTTCTATTTAAACCACTGTTTGAGGATAAAATACTAAATTTAACTAATATCATTTTTATACATTTCTTTACATTAATCTGCAGTTGGACCTGCACTCAAAGCTGAAGATAATCACATTTTTATATTATAGATTTATTATATTCTTATAGTAATACATGAAATATATATTCATTCTTAGAAAAAAATACTTACTGTAACAGCATTAATATCAGACTCATGACCAGGAAACGTTTGTTTACACATTCCATCTCGTATATCCCATAGCTAAAGAGAAGAAAATTAACACAAATTAATAAATTCATTTTTAATAAAGGCAGAGCAAATAGATAAATACAGGTGTTATTTCTTTTCACAGAACTAAATATAAAAAAACTGAATTTTTATATCAAATTTAATAATGCTTTTGTAATGTTGCTTCTTATTTTCTACTTGACAGCAAATCTAACTTTTTAGTAAATTCCAAGTAGGAAAAAAATAAATATTAAGCTTACAAAACAAGCGAAATTAAAACTTAATTGAAACCATTCCTGCAGTACAAATTACCATAGTTGTACAAAATTCATAATGTGTACCGTGTACACTCGTACTTTTTGTTTCTAATATTTCACTTAAAAATTCAGTTTTTTATATTTTATATAATTCATAAGTGTACAAGGGAACATGTTAAAAAAATTCTCATATATCAAGAACTAATCAACTTGGACCTAAAAAATTACCATGCAAATTAATCAATAATTTATTCTAAAGGGCGTGAACCTCAAACCAAGTTTGAGGATCTTTTAGTGTTTTTTTTATTGATAATTAGTTATAATAAGCATCATTTAAAAAAATCTAAATTTTTATAGAAAAATAACTGACATGTAATATAAAATTAATTTTGAAAAACCAAATCTTTTTTGATGTTCACACTAGTGATGCAACGGATACCATTTTGGCCGGATACCAGATATCCGGCCTAACTTTGGGCCGAATATCCGGCCTTTTTTTTAGGCATCAAAAGTATAAAATGTCAAATTGCGTAAACACTTTTGCAATTGTAGCAGTTTTACTTTGGATGACGTAGTATAACAAACCAATAAACATCGTAGTATAACTAACCAGTCACTAACTTCCCAATCTTAGCAAAACTAGTGAACAAGTACCTTTCTTCACAAGCTAGCAGCATATACAGTGAGCGACTGTTTTCAGAAGCGGGACTCATTTACGAAAAAAAGCGAACCGTATTCTACCAAAGAATGCAGAATTATTACTTTTTTTTTACACCATAATTTACGTATCTTGAAACAAATCTAATATGCGTTGTTTGTTATTAACATAATGTGTTGCGTTTTTGGTGTTGCTCATCTACTAGGTTTAGCAGAGCTAAACCAGGTCCATGATGTTAGTCACTCCAGGATCATGACTGGATTTTCTAACATAATGTGAAATATCAATCGAATAAAATGTATTAAAATTTAAAAATAACGTTGACTAAGAGATTATTGATTGATCGTTGACTAAGAGATTATTGACTTAAGATAATGTTGACTAAGGAAAAATAGTCAGTTTAACAATTAAAACAATAAAATATTTCATAGAGAAAATGTCAGATTTAACAGGCTGGATAGTACTGCCGGATAATTGTGTTATCCGGCTACTGCCAACTATCCGGCCTAATGGCCGGATGGATGCAGTATGTTGGCCGGATATAAGTTGCATCTCTAGTTCACACCCTTCCCCAACTTATTCCACAAATAAACAATTCGTTTGTCAAAATGTTAATTTTAACTTCAGTTATCATTGTGTAAGCAGTGGTTCTCAACCCCCTGGGGGGTCGCGAAGGGATCCTATGGGGGTCGCAAAAAGTTTTTAAAAATAAAAATATATATATTTAAGTAATGTTTTATACAATATTTTTACAACTAGAATGGAAGAAAAAAAATCACCACACATTATTTTACTCTATATCTTGATTAATTTACATTTCAACTTTATTTATGTTATTATTGCATAATTTTAGTTCTAGTATGTTACGTTGCAACAAGCTAATGAGAAACTTGTGCTTGTCGGAACTTTTCAATTCGTAACATAAATGGAAGTTTTCAAAATTCGATTTCTTTTAACTTTTACCATCATTAGCATTCAGTTTCTTTAAGAATCCATTAATTTTGTCTTGATTATTGTTATATTTCAACCTTGTAGCTCGGTATTTAGCTCATTTAGTGCATAAATATGTCTGCTAAGTATGAAAGTTGAAACAACCAAGTTGGGGAGCTAAAAAAATCCGGTCAATTCTGGTATAGCATCTTGTAAAAATATCAGCATTTCCGATCGCAGCTCAAATAACCTGTTCAAAACCTTCCCACGGGACAGCCATTGTAAATTTAAAAAAAAAAAAAAAAAATACCCAAATATAATAGTTAATAAAGAGTACCGCATATGTAGGACAGAGGGAAAAGGGGGTTGCAAAGTTATTTTGTGGCATTAGGGGGTCGTCACCTACAAAAGGTTGAGAGCCACTGGTGTAAGCAAAGTAACACATGAGAAAATTTAGTTCAAACATTATAAATGTTTAACTAACTTTCATGATTTGGAAGATTAGAAAAACCTCTGAAACTTTTTATTAGAGTGAAGTACCATTACAAACTTTACATTATTTTAGAGAGGAAGAATTGGAAATTCTAATAAACTTAAAAACAAAAAATGACAAATTTGGTTATTTTTGCCTTTTCTAGTGTGTATGTATAAAAAATTATCAATATATTTAAGAACATTTTTGAGGGGAAAATAACATTGTGAATTTTAAAAAAAATATGTAGAAAAACTATTTGGAGATAATAAAAAAAGAAGTCCTACTTTTGCAGAGGCATCACACGCTCCTGACACAAATGTTCGCATATTTGGTGATAAAGATAATGACATTACATCACCAGTATGGCCAGTGAATGAAGTACACTGTTGCCCAGTTTCAATATCCCACAATGCACTGAAAAGAAGAGAAAATTTAGTTTCAAAGCTTTTAACAATAACGACTGAGGTTTTTCAATTCATCTACCGATGCTAAAAAGAAAAAATTTCTTAGCTCTAAAGAAAGGCTAAATAAATGCTTTGAAAACTGAAAAAATGCAAATTACAAGTTAAATTTATTAACAGTGGAGTCATTAGCAATTATGCTAAAAGGGCTTTTTATTTTGACTTCACAGGGTTCACACATATTTTACTTCATAGAATTGGTATTGTAAAAGGATGTTCAAGTACCAAATTTCCAAAAACCAAGACAGTATTTCTGGTAAAACATTGAAAATATAGATATTGCTAATCTCTTCTACTTAACAATAATCTGAAAAGTATAGAGTTAATTTGGGAAAATTTTTAACACTTGTAAGTATATTTATTGTTAATCGTGATTTCTCAGTGGGATCACGACGTAGGAACCAAGAATTTCATTGCATTGCGCACCAGTGTCTAGCTTCATGTTGACTCGATATTTATTTTCGAATTCCACTAACTCGAACCAATCTTTTTGATTTCGTTCCGATGAAAGTGAACTAACTGCAAAATTGTGGGAAGAAACTTCTTCCACGTAGGAGTCGACTTTCTTAGTCTTGCAACATTTGGCGAAATGATTCAATTTCTTGCACAACTTGCAGACTTTCTGAAAGGCTGGACACTTCTTGTACTCATGGTTAGTTCCACACCTCGTACAGGATTTTCCTAATGACCTGGTCTTGAATTGAGAATTTTTCTTTACCATATCTACGTGAGCAGGTTCCTTCTTCAAAGAACTCAATTGGCTCCGAGCTTGTTCCGATGCTTTACAGAACTGCACAGCTTTCTCGAGGGTCAAGTCGTTTTCGGACAGTAACTTTTCACGATCCATGTTGTGGTATACGCCAATGACAATTCTGTCAAGGACAAGGCTGTCTTTTAGTGTACCGAAGTTACAAGAGCTTGACTTCTGTAGCAGTTCAGTGTAAAAATCATCAAACTTTTGACCAGAATTTTGAACAACTTGGTTGAATATAAACGCTCATACGTTAGGTTAATCTTTGGCCTGAAATGACTTTCAAATTCTGCTTCAACGTCTTTAAGGGTTTTTCTTTTTTCTTCCGGGAAAGTGTTGAAAATTTCCACTACCTCCGGCCCGATAGCTGTCATGAAAATTGCAATTTTAACATCTTCCGGCTTCTTTTCCAATTCCACACAAGTTGAATACCACTTGAACTGTTGGAGACAGTTTTTCCATGACTTCGGTGCGTCTACCGCCAACGCGAGAGGACTTGGCATTCTCGTTGACATAGTTGATTCAGCTTCACTATTTGACATTGACGGCAAACAAAATAGACATTTCAAAACAGAAAATTTCACGCTAAGATAGTCAAGAACTTAACACCTCCAAAAAAATACTAAGTGTTAAGAAAAAACATCTGGATATTTGGAGCAATTAAGGCAAAAAATGTATATTTGTAAGTTGAAGCAAACTTTAAATATTTAGTACAAAACATGGAAGACCTAAATAGAAATCAAATTAGTATGTTCAAAAATATTGTAAAGGATTTAGGATCCATAATTTTAAAGACTGCAAAGCAAGTACTTCAACAAATGGTAACTTTTAATGTATGGGCTATCTTAGTTGCTTGCAATTTGTCCCACTCAAACAGAACAATGCCCACTCAAACAGAAAATTAAATATTGAAAATTCACAAGTTGAACAATCATACAAAAAAAAAGTCTCACCAAGTCATATCTCCAGAGCTTGTAACAATCTGGTTGTCGTCCAGGAATCGGCAGCATGACAAATATCCAGTGTGTCCCGGAAGTTCCCGACTCACACGTACATTTCCTTCGCGAGTCTTGAGGCTATATATGGAGCATATGTTGTCGAGGCCACCACAGGCAACATAACTGCCGGAAGGGGCATAGGCACAAGTCATTACCCAGCTCGATCGCAGGGGGATAGCATGGACCTGGGAGAAAAACAAGGAATTTAGACAAGTTTACAGATATAATAAGGTGGACTTTATCAGATATTTTTTAAACTTTGAGGCTTAAACATACAGGAAATAGAGTGTTCCATCTTCTGACTCTAAGCATAATCTTAAATTTTGAATACAGCGAAGCTGCTATGCCAGAAGGCAAGTTTTACAATTATCTTCAAAAATTTTTTTTTGTTCAGTTCTGCCAATTTTACTTTTTACAATATTTAATTGATAGAATTAATTGCATATATAGGGTAGACTAACCAGTGAATGAACGTTTAAGGTGCCGTTTTCGCCAGTGAATAAACACCAGGACATAATGACCAGGACAACCAACCATATGTCAAATAGCTGCCTACTAGACGGGAGGAAGTCAGTGTTTCCAATCTATCTAGTGGAATGATTTTCAATCCTTATTTTTTAATTATATTTACCAAATGTTCACTCACTGGTCAGTCTACCCTATTCTTGAGTTGTATATATTCTTAGTACCAATTTTAGTATTAATTCTTATGTAAGATGTTCATTAGAAATGCTCAACTCAGAAAAGCCGATATAGTGTGCAAGAAATACTAACCTTATTTGTTGTATAAGCATCCCATACTATGAGTTTCCCATCCTGCGAAGCCGACACGAGGTAACTACAACATTTTTTAAAGCAATTTACATACAGCAAATAGTTCGGGTTTAATAAAGAAATTTGTCTATCTACTGATAGAGAAGCTTAGGTAGTTACCGAGAATCCGATCCCCAATGCATGGCATAGATTTTCGCCAAATGTCCTCTCAGAGTGCGCCTTGTACGCATTTGAATCCTTCCCACTGGATCCATGTTGGCCGTAGCCTGGACAAGTGTTGTATCGCAAGCCGCTTTCCTTGCATCCTGTGAAAAAAATATAGAGATAAATGAAATATAGCACACTAACCCAAAACCCAGCTTAAGTTTGCAGCAGAGAAATATACTAGGCAGAGGAATCTGCGTAAACAACGCGGCTGGAGCCGAAATTTCGCCTGCTCCTATTGGCTGCTCCGTCGACCCTGATATTTGTGCGCCCTGTTACGTTAAAATCGAAGGAAAAAAAATAATTAAAAATAACACTCTAACTGAAGCTAAACTAATAAAAATAATAAATTATGTCTTGATATAACAAATTAATTTGTGTATTAAATGTGAAATACCTTTTTGTGTTCGATTCTCGCACTCAAAAATGAGAACTATTTACCCTTTTTCTCGTAGAACATTTGTATACTGCAAACTTAAGGTCGGTTTCGGTGTACTTTTTCATGGACAGTTTACAGGAAATAAATATTGCAACAAAATGTCAAAGCAACAGCATTAATAAGGCCTAAGAAACATTTTGTTTATCATCAGGTATCATGCAAATTAATAACTTAACGCATTAGGTAATGCTCAACTATTTTTTGTTGCTCTGGTTCACTAAATTTGATTGGTATATTTGTTTATAGCTCAAATAAATTTAGTTGATATCAGATAAGCATTTATACAAATTAAGATTTCTTATTTTGACTTTTATGAGCAGATGCAAGAACAAGGTCACACCAATTTTTTCAATGAGCTATAAAAAATTATATATTTAAGGATTCATGAGACAGAATAAATAAAATTTTCCTCTGTAAAATTGAATCAATACATAGACACTAACTTTCATTCATTAAGTCATTTTCAACATAATGTACTAACCCGAATTGTATTCTTAAGGGTTTCAGCCTCTTGGCGGAGTCCATCTAGCTCATTCATTTTTAAATGGTTAGATGTTCTACCTGCATTAAAAAAAAGCTTATTAGAAAAGAAAAAGATGAAATAAACATAAATATTACTAAAAATTCAGGATTCTCTATACAACAAGTAAGAGTCGAGTTAAATAATCGTCACACTAGAGCCACACAAGGGCTATTGGCGATAGGTGTCACAATTAAGGAACTTGGTCAAGTAACAAGCCGACACCCAACACAGCTTTTGGGAGGGACATTATACACAGCATGGTACTCTGGAGCATATGTAGTGTACATACCCTCTACATAGAGTATTATTCGTCAGACTATTTGGCCTCACACACCCTTTATAGGTTAGCAGTTATCTCAGCAATACCCTGGCCTGTACCTGGGACATTTCGCATAGCCCTACATCAAGTTAAGATATACTCATACTAAAATATTCATACTCTAGAATTGCATACATTTGTATCATACTAAAAGCAAAATTTAACTTATTTTCTTTTCAGAATTTTTTTTAACATAGACCAATAGATTTATTGACTAAACTAATTAAGAAACAAAAGAATTATCATAAAAAGCTTAAGTGCAAACAAATATGTTAATTCTTATAACTTTAATTCATTATTACATTAAAAATACATGCATTTATATTTATACTTCAAATATACAATAATTTTTTTATACTTGATCTCACAAACTTCTTTTACTGTTAAGCTTAAGTAAAATTATTATCGCTACTTTCATGTGCACTAGTTATACTATTTAAATTAGCTTATATAGTTTATAAGTATCCTTTAAAGCAAACAAATTCTCAAAAAAGGAAGTTGAGCAATGCGATGACCCAAAACTATAAAATAAATTCAGTCGATCCCCTAAGTCATATCGAACGATCGACTAAACTATGCCCTTTGTTTTGGTATTATATTTTAGATTGCAGCAGAGAAAACGCCGATATTTATTTACCTTTCATAAATACGCATCAGTGAGTAACTATGCATATATGTAAATAACCCATACGTCGAAAGATTCCGTCATCAACTACAGGATTTGATGTGTAGTAGCCATTAAACGTAAGCCTAGTTGTCAAATGTAATTGTAAAGCTTGCAGTACCATATTATTTACTACACACAATGTGCATTACCATAAACACACATCTACATTTAGCCTTATTGTCACCCAAAATTAGAGTTCTATGCTTTAAAACGAATAAATCGGATTGAACTTATAGTGGGCATATCGATCAACAACTAAAGGGAAACTAAGCCTTTGAGGAAAAGGAAAATCGTGCATTTTTTCTAGTTAATAATCAAAAAGAGTTGAAATTAAAGCATTAAAATGTTGATTCAGCGTCCAAATAAGTCATACCTGATGCGTGAAAACCGGAGATATCAAGTTTTTTCAGATGTTATGTCTAACACCGGCTGATCCGCCAAGGATTGTATGTTGTCCTGTCCCTGGCGGCTCTGTTATTGAACCGATTTGTGTAGCATCGAGCCGATCTTGTTACAATTGCATTCACTTGCGCATGTAGAGCTTCGCTCGTTACAACTAAATTATCGTACAAAATTTAATTGTGCATTCACCGGCCAAATATAAAATGTGAATATTTTTTTAAAGCGAAACTTTAGTCCCGTTCCGGAAAGCACGCATTCCAAAACCTTGCATTGAGGGTGCGGTTCTCCTGCGCGCATTGGTGGAACCCCGTAGCAAAAGGAGGAACCGAAACAAGCGCATGAGCAGACGATAGGGTCATATTATAAACGGCCATATTATTTTGTCAGTGTTGCGTTAGGTAGTAAATTGTGTGAATCGCAATGTTTAAGATGTCAAAGTCGTTAAATATTACTAAAATGTGTGGTTTTTACCGTGCCTGTTTCTTCCAACAAATTTCTTACTTTCAAGGTAGGAATTTATTTACTTCATTTCAACGTGCTTCTGCTTCTAAAAACATAGATATTGTACGGCCTAGAAGAGCAATAATGTACGTTCCTGGACATGATCGCAAGAAAATAAACAAACTTTCCACCCTTGACGTAGATTGCGCTGTACTCGATTGTGAAGATGGAGTTGCAGTAAATAAGAAAGTAGAAGCTCGTGAAATGATTAAAGAAGTTGCAGACAGTTTCGATTTCGGAAAAATAGAATTCGCTGTTCGAATAAATAGCATTGATAGCAATTTAGCAGAAGAAGATTTACGAGTAGTTTTGAGTTCTAAAAATTTTCCTGAAACTTTAATGATACCTAAGGTTGAAGATTCAGATCACGTTTTGTGGATCTTTAACAAACTGAAGTCAACTTTTAAACCCACTGAAAACGGGACCAAATTGAACTTGATATTTTTTATAGAAAGTGCTAAAAGTTTATTAAACATGCAGAACATATGTAAAACAGCTAAAGAATTGTCTGGTGAAAATTCATTTAGTTTTGAAGGAGTGGTGTTCGGATCAGATGATTTTTGCGCGGATATTGGGGCGACAAGAAGTGAGCATGGAACTGAATTATTGACTGCTCGTCAATTGTTTATTATAGTAGCAAAATCGTTTAAAATTCAAGCAATAGATATGGTTCATATCAACTTCAAAGATTTAGCTGGCCTTCAAAAAAATTGTGAAGATGGTGCGAATTTAGGATTTACTGGAAAACAAGTTATTCACCCTTATCAAATTCCTATAGTTCAGAAGGCTTTTTCTCCTTCAACTGAAAAAATAGCATGGGCCAAAGAACTTATTCATCTTTTTAATGAGCATCAGAAAAAAGGAACAGGAGCATTTACTTTTCGAGGATCTATGATCGATAAACCTTTGCTTCGACAAGCAGAATATATTGTAAAACTTTCCAAAACATTAAATTGAATATTTTGTACTGATTTCCATGTGAATATATGTATATCGAATATAAGAATATATGTATATCGAATATAAGAATATATGTATATCGAATATAAGAATATATGTTTATCAAATATAAGAATATATGTTTATCGAATATAAGAATATATGTTTATCGAATATAAGAATATATGTATATCAGACTTTTTCATCTTCTTTATTAATAATAAATACTTTGTTATCTACAAATCTTTGTAAAAAAATAAACAACTCTGAATAAACAATTATTTAATTTAAATTGAAAAAAAGTTGTAGCTGTTTAATTTTAATTTAACCCTAATAATATAACGTCTGAAATAACTTTTGCCTACCTGTTTTAAACACAGCCTCATTTTAAACTTTCTGGTCTGCACGCTATTAATAGTAAAATTTGGTTGGTTGGTAGACATATTTTCAGGCTTGTGTGCTTGGTCGCAAGGACCCGCTTATAAACCAACGTCAAATTGGACAACACACGATACATACACAAATGACAGATGCTGCCACCTTCACAATTTAGACATTTCCCTGAAGGGGAGGGAAATTTTCTCCAGGGACCTGTACCTATGAGAAACTGCGCAATGACCGCCCACAGGACTTTTGGATCCAAGAGATTTAACGAGCACGTACTCCGCATATACTCAAATCGACAAACACAAACATTTATGCCACAACGGGTTTCGAGCCCATACCTAGCAGCTACGAAGGCCAATGTCTTAACCACTAGGCCGCCGGATCAACATAGTAAAAGTAGAAGTGTATGTTTCGGACGAAAATCTCTCGAGCTCGAGTTTGTTTACATCTTGCTTGCGCGTCTGTCTTTTTACGCATATTTCTTTCGAGCCGGTTTATGACATTTATAGGTAAATATATATGAAATTTATCTCTCGATTTCAAAAAAATTATTCTTTTTTCTTCAAAATTATACTTTCCCCCCCTAATATATGCAGTTATGAATCTAGCTTAATGCGGTACGCTGTACATCATGTTTAGGCATGTTTTCGAGCTCAATGTTCGATTCTGACTGTTTTCATTCTGAAACTATTAGAGGACTTAATTCTAGATACATACAATTTAAGTATTATATGTAAACGAGTCTTTTCAGTTTATTATGTATTGAAAATTCAAAAAGTTTAACGTTGGGTGCCTATTCAGGTGTTGGCTCGTCACCTGACTGTGGTTCTAAAATACGACGCCCGTCGCCAATAGCCCTCGTGTAGCTCTAGTGCGACGATAATTCAAACCAAACCAAATCAAAAAGTTTAAAGCATTCTTGTGTGTATTGTCATTTGAGTTTTGGCGCCATATTGAGGCTAAAGCTAACTAAATATTTAGTTGTAGTTGTCAGTTTGCAATCTAGCTCTGAAAGAAAATGTAACAGAACAAGCCTAAATAATTAATTGATTAGAAAACATCAACACTGTGCATTCTTTTTGCATGTGTAGGTGTACTAGTTAACCTAACGAATAGTGGCCGGCAATTTTACGCCAAATCTGGTAACCCCGAAAAATTGGTATTATGGTAACCCTTTAATGTATTCTTAAGTTTTCTTTTGCTAATCTCCAATTAATTTATTGCTTAATGATTTAAATTATATAGTTACTTTTTTAAAATCGATTCTTCGACATTTTAACGTTCCACTTATTTTATAAATCTGGTCTGCAATCTAATGAGATTTTCCTTTGGGGGGTGGGAAGGTTTAAGTGGGCCATTTTGAAATTAGGTAGTACTTTTGGTCATTTCGAGATGGCAACCATCTCAGCAAGTGCTCATTCAAGTTATTTTGACTAGACAATATTTTCGAAGAGACGCTATATTTGTCCGGGATTCTTTAGATTAACCAGTATACTTTTATTGTACTTTTGAATTTTATTCAAATATGCTGACAAAGAATCTGAATCAAAGCAAATTCCAAATTAGGTTTTCAAAATATTTTTTTTTCCATTTTACGGAATTCTCGAATCATTAAAAAAGCTATGTTAAACGAGAAATTTGTATCGTTTTTTATGATTAAATTGGTAAGATTGGCGCCTGGGAAGTGTGGAAATTAACTATTCTTGTGATAAGATATCTTTAATGTAATTTATTCTATTTGATATTGTGTTAATATTTTTTTTATTAGTTTTGATTTGTAGTGTTTTTATTTTAGGTATGCAAAAATGAGTGCTGAAGAGTCAAAAGTGCAGAACATCTGCAACTGTTTATCTATTCTAATTACTGATATTAAAATAGGTAAATTCCATTTGTTGTGTTATTTAAATTATATATAGCTTTATTTTACATATTCATGTGCTGTTCATTATTTGTTTCCTTAAATAACCCCTAATGTAAGCTCCTTTTAAAGCATATAGCAGCAAACTATATCATGTTGCACAAGTTAAATGGATAACATACTAGAAAATTAATTGCAAGACAAGCGGAATAAGCAAATAGATTTTATCTTAAAAACCCACTGACTGTTAAAATAAGAAATTAAGTTGAACATTGATTTTTTTTAATAAAATTACTTGCTGTGCTATCTTTTTGACAGCCCAACAAAATAATTTCAATAACTTTAATAACATACATTATTTATCTTGTTTTTAATTCATTCTTAATCTTGGATTTGCATTTTATTTAAATTAGTAATTATTCCCTTAATTGCAGTAATATTTTTAGGTTAACTTTTGTCCCATTTATTTAATACATCCTGCATATTTGATCTGAGTTATTTGTTTTGATTGTATAAGCTATTTATTGATCATTAATACAGGCCTCGCAAATGGTCCCTTTTTTCCCTATAAGTCCTTTTTTCAAAAAAAGTCCCTAAAAGTCAGTTTTTGAAGTAAAATGTCCCTTTTTTCCCTATTTCTACTAATTGCTTACATTTGTGACGAGTGAGAGTGCTAATGAATCTCGGAAAGAGAGAAAAATATTTGTCTCCGGCAAAATTGGTCAGCCCTGCTCACTGCAAAAAGTTACCTCATTTGCCGACGCATTTATTAACTTTATCGCTAAACCTTGGCGAGCAAATGAGCACAAAATTGATTTAAAAAAAAAAGACTGATCACACAAGGGTGTCTAGCCGTCGGGAAAATCTTGAAAGTTGAAAATTTTACTTGAATTTTTTTAGCACCGGGAAAATTGGGAATTTTGCTTGGAATTGTTGAAAAACATTTTGATGTGTACTGGGAAATTTCGCCACTTTCTGCAATTTTCGAATTTTTTAGTTATATGACCCCATTTTTAAATTGAGACTTGTTGATTTTCAGGAGTTCTCAACTTTTCTGTGAAATTTCCGATTCCTTTAAAGTTGCGTTATTTGTTCCTTTTTTTAGATTATGAATTCCGCCAGAATTTAATAGTTTTTTGTTACGTAGGTTTTAAGGTTTGCAATTAGTTTGCTAATTTCCAAAGATTGTCGATTCCCGTATTTACTTATGTGGTTCTAAAGTATGACGCTCGTTGCCAGGAGCCCTTGTGTAGCTCTAGTGCGACTATAATTCAAAGCCTAACCTGATTTACTTATTTTGCTGCCTAGTAATTTTCACGAAATTCACTGACACGATCACATTTCCACATAATGATTGACAGTTTAAATTTGCCGCTGATGCGTTATCGGAATAGCGCTTCGTTACTTTTGTAGCTCCGGTTCAGGGAAATCAGTCCAACCAGAATATTTTCCTTTGATCAAGTTTTCGGTGTTAGTCAGGTCGCCAAGGGGGGGAACCCTGCACTGAGAGGTTAAGTTTTTTTTATTGATGATTCTTATAGATTCGAGGGTGTAGATTACGAATCTGGAAGGTACTTTTTTGGTACCCTTGAGCATTTTTAGTTATTCAAGATGGCGTCTCCGCCATCTTGAATTTTGTAATCTTAATATTTGACGATCTATTCGACGAAAGTGAATAGTTTTTGTCTTTATAGATGCATTTAGTAATAAAGATTCACAATTAGCAAGAAAATTTTAAAAATAAATAATTCAAAATGGCGGAATCCGCCATATTGGATTTTTCACTTTTAATATTTTTGTTTTATATATAACCCAGCAAAATATTTATATTTTAACTATATTTTTTATACCTAGTTACTATAGAACATTACTTTGAAGAAAATATAAAAAATCAAGATGGCGGCATCCGCCATATTGGATTTTTTCACCGTTTATATAAAGCTATCCACAGGTCCTAAATTAAAAATTCTTTTTATTTTAGTTATATGTTAATTTTAGTTTCTATTTCAGTTTTAATAAATAGATTATGAATCTAGAAGATATTTTTTCGCTAGCTTTAATAATTTTTTTATATTAAAGATGGCGTCTTCCGCCATATTGGATTTTTCTTCCTAATTCAAACTTTCGGGTTCTTTTTGGCCAAATTTAATAATTTTTTCTTTTATGTATGCATTTTGTCGTAAATATTTACTTAAAAATTCAAAAAATCCAGAATCAAGATGGCGGCTTCCACCATCTTGGATTTTTCACCATCTAATATTACGTGATCCACTGGCTCGAAGTTAAAAATTCTTTCAGTTTTACTTGTATATTTTATTATAAAATTCTTTAAAATCATCAAAGTTTTATTTAAACACTTAGAACACCAAATTCAAGATGGCGGAGACCGCCATCTTGGATTTTTTAACATCCACTATTACGTAATCCATTGGTGCGAAATTAAAAATTCTTTCTATTTTAGTTGTATTTTTTAGTAACAAATGGTTTAAACTACATAAATAGGGAACACAATTGCAACATATCTGAATGTATGTCCATTCGAGATGGAATCTTTCTCATTATTAGATTCTTTACCGTTAGTATTAGGCGATCTATTAGCTCGAAATTAAAAATTCTTTCTAGGTTAGGTATATTTTTGCTACATAATTATCGCTATGTCTTCATCGAACTGTGTACAAATATGTAACTCCAAGGCCCAAGTTGCTTAGAGTTGCCAAGTCCCTTAGAGTTGCTGGCTTTAAAGTTATTCCGACAATCCTTTTTGGACCATGGCCTATGCTTTTATGTAGTTTCAATCCGCTATTAATTCATTCCAAACTCCGGCATGTGTCGTATAACGTGATCCAATTTTTAAAAAGTTCTTTTCCACATTTTCGGGCATTTTTTCCATTTCTGATAAATAAAATAATGTATATCGCTCATAGTTTTGATAACCAGATGCAAATAAATAGGGTAGAATTGGCGAACAACTTCAATATGAAGGGACCAATATCCTGCCCTTCTGGCTCCCACATATAACCATCTTGAAGAAAACTATTTTCAATAAACAGTTCACTGATACTCTACTAGTGTTGCGATTCGCACTCTTTATTTTTAAAACTGACCAAAGATCTTCGCTGCAGTTTGGCTGAGATTCCTCATATAAATCTCGCATGACTTATTTTGCAAACATTCTTGAAGTCCTGAAGTTTTTGAAACTTCTTCCCTTTCTGCATCTGTGGGACTCCAACAAACACACCAGGCATAACTTTGGATCGACCACTACCCAATATTAATCAAACACAACCTATAAAACTTATCAACATGATGATTTGCAAAGCCACCCTACAAAACTGATGATCCCAAGTAAATGGCAAACTCTTGACCAGCTAATTTAGTGAGTCCTTGGGCTTCTGCTAAAGATGTCATGGTTGTGTTTGGATTCTAGATAAGAATAAGGTATCATGTCTAGCAGAGGTAGTACTTTACAGTAGTTTCTGGTTGAATCTGAAATTCATATTTTCGGCCAATTTAAGTATTTATTCAACTCTGGATAACGTTCTGAGAATGTCTTTGAAGAATTTGAAATCTTTATCTCTATAGCATTGAAAAGAGAAACTTTTTCATCACATAACAGCCTAAGCGGTAACTCTGTTATTAAAGAGCATTTAAGAGTCGGCGGTTTATTTTCAAGATTACTTGAACGATCTTTAGGTTGTAAGGTAGGGCTTTAGACATTTCTTCTTTTTTTATTCTTGAAATTGTATCCCTCTAGTTAATAAATAGGTTACCACTTCTTCTGGTTGAATACAGTCTTTCTTGCAGAGTTTTCTGAATATTTATAAACTTTTGATTCCATATTCTTAGAATTGTACCGCTTAACGTGATCTCAGCAAGTCCAAAGCCATTAGGTTAGGCCGATTAGATAAGAGCCGATTAATGAACTCCTCCCTGCTATTACTTCGATTTATGAATTCCTTACCCACAAGATGTGAGGGTGAGGGGTATTGAGTAGAGCCCTCCATCCCTAATGGTGAGGGTCTCTAGTATTGAGAGGATACAAGCTTACCCATATCTTGTGTTTCGGAGTGTAAGAGTAATCTTGTTTGAAAAGAGAAAGCATTTTATACGAGTAGGGCTCTTAAGAAAAAATTAGTAGAAATTTTGCCTGATGAATAACAAAATATTTAAAATAATTACCTTATGGTGGAAAACATCTTTAATATTTTCCCTCCAACATTCATGGTTTTAAAGTGTTTCAAACACAATATAAAAAAAATTGAAAGAATTTTTAATTTCGCACCAATGGATCACGTAATATTAGAAAGTAAAAAAATCCAAGATGGCGGAAGCCGCCATCTTGAATTTGGTTTTTTAAGTGCTTAAATAAAACTTTATGATGATTTTAAAGCATTTTATAATAAAATATACAAGTAAAACCAAAAGAATTTTTAACTTCGAGCCTGTGAATCACGTAATATTAGAAGGTGAAAAATCCAAGATGGCGGAAGCCGCCATCTTGATTTTGGATTTTTTGAATTTTTAAGTAATTATTTACTACAAAATGCACCTATAAAAGAAAAAATTATTAATTTTGGCCAAAAAGAACCCGAAAATTTGAATTAGGAAGAAAAATCCAATATGGCGGAAGACGCCATCTTTAATATAAAATTTTTTTTAAAGCTAGCGAAAAAATATCTTCTAGATTCATAATCTATATATTAAAACTGAAATAGAAACTAAAATTAAGATATAACTAAAATAAAAAGAATTTTTAATTTAGGACCTATGGATCGCTTTATATAAACGGTGAAAAAATCCAATATGGCGGATGCCGCCATCTTGGTTTTTTATATTTTCTTCAAAATAATGTTCTATAGTAACTAGGTATAAAAAATATAGTTAAAATATAAATATTTTGTTGGGTTAAATATAAAACAAAAATATTAAAAGTGAAAAAATCCAATATGGCGGATTCCGCCATTTTGAATTTTTTATTTTTAAAATTTTCTTGCTAATTGCGAATCTTTATTACTAAATGCATCTATAAAGACAAAAACTATTCACTTTCGTCGAATAGATCGTCAAATATTAAGATTACAAAATTCAAGATGGCGGAGACGCCATCTTGAATAACTAAAAATGCTCAAGGGTACCAAAAAAGTACCTTCCAGATTCGTAATCTACACCCTCGAATCTATAAGAATCATCAATAAAAAAAACTTAACCTCTCAGTGCAGGGTTCGGCCAAAAATCGGGGTTTGGCGACCTGACTATGTTGACCTTGTTATTGCAAGAACAGCTTGATTTTTTGTTTATATTTTCAAACTTTTTTCAGCTTTGATTTTAGACAAGTTCAATTTTTTTTAATTGGAATATCGCCGAAATTTAAAAGTGTCTGGGGGGATTATGGGTGCCTGGATTAGCGGCTCTGTACTGTGTTAGCTAATTTTCGAAAATTCGCTAGTTCACCGATATTTTAGTTTTGAGTATTTTAAGTTCTTAATTTATGAAATTTCAAGGAGTCGTTTATTGCCATTTTTAATAACAGATCTTCAGGGTTTTTAGAGATTTTTTTTGTACTAAAATGGTTCGCGCGAAACGCCGATTTTAGTTCATGACTTGAAAACTTTTAGGGAGATTCACTATTTACTGATTTCGAAAGCATCGCAATTCAACGACTTCCGAGAATTTGAAATTTTCCAGACTCCTGAAACTCGGGATTTACCGATCTTTGAGATTTTTTTTAATCATTATTTTTTTTTAAATTTAAATTTACCTATTTTGAAAGCCTCATGATTCACCAGTTTTTGAAGGTTTTCCATCAATCAAAATGTTCATTTCCGTCTTTTCATGTTAAAACTTAAGGAAATAATTCATTAAGCTAACAGATGTCAAATATTAACTTAAAGTTAGAATTATAAAAATTATAATAAATGAAATATTAAAAAAATTAACATTCTAAAAAGTATCGCATAATCCTATGGTTACATGGAATTGTGTCATTAAAATTGAAGATAGGGACTTATTAGCTTACTTTTAGCCTACAAAAAAACCACCCTGCTTTGAGTTTTTTTAAATGCTAATAATTTCGATGGTAAGCCTATTTTAAGTATAAAATATAGGTTGATTTAATTAAATTATTGTTTAGTAACTTTTGTTAATTAACCAATAATTTTCAAGTACAAATTTGAAAATGTACTGGTATAATTGGTTATGCGAGAGCTCTTGAAAATATGCTTGAATTTTTACTAGCAATTTTGCTGGACACCTTGTCACAATTTTTTTTTTCTAAATAAAATCTCTAGAACCTTTACATTCAGATTTAACAAGCAATAAAAGTACGATAACCTCTATGTTTTTTGCCTATATTTTGATCAAAATAGTAGTTTTTAGTTCTATGCAGCAAACTTAGTGTTTTACTTAATTATTATTTTATGTGAAGGAGGAATGTTTGATTTAACTTAATTAGCAAATATTTTACATTTAGGAGTTATGAGGTTAGAATTTTTTAATAAATACACAATAACATTACTATTGCATAATTTCTATAATAGGAAAAATTATGCTTGTATCTTTGTTTTAAAATATCCTTAAAATTGTTGGTCCCTAAAAGTCCCTTTTTTGAAGAAAAAAGTCCCTTTTTTCCCTTGGGACAAAGTAAAATTTTGTTGCAAGGCCTGTTAATACTATTTATCATTTATTGAAATGCTTTTTACATAATAGTAAACAATTTCTATCTATTCTCCATAAGATATAACTTTAATCATTTGATCATCGCAACTTATAATTATCGTCAGTATGTTTACATAATGGTTTTACAATTTACATGCAATATTTACTTAATTACTGACTATATGTGTCTTAATTTGTGTTAAATAGTTTTGTAATTACAACCTAAATGCCTTACAACATAAATTTCAGCATTAACTTCGCTAGTATTTAATATTTACCTGTTTGTTTAGCGATTACTGATTTGTGTAAACTAACTATTTTACAGCTAATTTTGTAATTTTCAGTATCAAAATCAATTTATTGTATTTTTATTTCCATATTGTATTATTCTACAAAAAATTCCCTATCTAGCAGTAGCGAGTACCTGGATTTTCACCAAATTTTGAGTTAATTATGCCCAGTTTCGTCTTTTATATTTTTCGCCTTTTCTTGATCGCCATTTCTCTTTCTCAACGATTTTTTGGCAGCCATTGCATCCGGCTCCCTCGAAGTTAGCGCGCCTTTTTCTGGCGTCCCTGGAAGGCTCTGTGATTGGTCAGAAGTTTCGTCCGCGTCGCGATCATGGGGTTTTTCGGCGTGACGTAGGTTTTTTTCTTAACGTTTATATCGATATTTTAGCCTTTTAATCGTTTTCGTTACCGTTTTTGAAGGGTGCTTATATACGTCGAGCGGGCAGAATTCGTGGTCTTTTTGATTCAGCCACTGCACTCAACATACGCAAAGAAATTTTATCGTAAAAAAGAAGAAAGTTTACTCGTTACTCCTATACAGTGATGAAGATGAACATGATTTTGTTCATGGCTTAGGGCCCACCATCCATCAGGGTTCCCATGTCCATGTGGGATCCGAGGCGAAAGCCAGCGACCGATTGAGAATGTCGCTACCTCACGGAACCTGGCCGAGGTCTTCTCTCGCCCGGGTAAAACGATCCATGGACAGTCATCAACGTCTCTGAGCCGGTGCTCAGGGCTCTTCACCCCATCTTCAAGAAGCCCATCCTCACATCATCGGCCCGGCTGCGCGCATCCACATCTGCCTAAGATCATGTTTCCATCAAGTGTGTTGTGTGTGAACTCTATCTCGCAAAATGGATTATATCCCTCTAGCCTTTAGACGTGCCAAGCACCCTTCCTAATCGAGTGAGCCCGTTTCAATTATTTTTTATTTAAATTTGTTCCAATTCATTTAACTTTGGTAATTTTCTTTTATTTAATTTAAATTTAACGTTAGGGATTTAATTTTTATCTTAAATTTTTATGATGGTTTAACATGTTATCTTTAATTTTGGGTAGTTGAAAACTCCAGGTGGTCTCTTTGCTAGATATCTATTTTATCTTGTACTCAATTTTAAATTGCTTAATTATTTAATTAATTGATTTCTCACCTTATATATTGTCTCAATTCATTTAACTTTGGTAATTTTCTTTTATTTAATTTAAATTTAACGTTAGGGATTTAATTTTTATCTTAAATTTTTATGATGGTTTAACATGTTATCTTTAATTTTGGGTAGTTGAAAACTCCAGGTGGTCTCTTTGCTAGATATCTATTTTATCTTGTACTCAATTTTAAATTGCTTAATTATTTAATTAATTGATTTCTCACCTTATATATTGTCTAATTTCTAAGTGATAATATATTTAGCTCGTGTTTAATATACAAATGACTGATGTTTCATGAATCATATAAATGTGCATATTTCACTGCTGTTCAAAATATATCGATCATATTTGTAATTCATGTTGCTATTTTCTTTTTTTTAAAAAATAAATATTTAGTTTTGGCAATTTTCTCGTTTGTTTATTTGGATTTCTAATTATTTCTTTATTTTAATTTTAATTTTCTTATGCTGGGTTGTCAGATCCGGCCATTTTCAAGATAACCCAGTATATTGCAATGTCTATTCCTCTAGTTTTAAACCTTTGCTGAGCATATTGGATATTATAGTACTTCATGTGTAGTATTTTAAAAATAAACTTCATGTCTTTTTATTTTAGCTGACCCAAATGATGCCACCAGACAGCATCGAAACATCAAAGAGGCATTCGCTGCCGAACTCAAAAGGAACGTGCACAGCACTTTTAAAAAGATTGAAGACTACCCAAACATAAAAGTATTTGTGGTTGAGTACATCCAGCCATGCTGCAACGACAAATGCACCAGTTGCGACTACCTCAAATTCCTCCAACTCTGCTTGGTCCTCCTGCGACTACTCAAGACAGCCCTTACCAAAGAAGTAGAAACAGAAACTACACCAAGTGAGGGACCGTCCAAAGCCCCGAAAGGTCTGCTCAGCATATCCCAGAAGAAAACCCTCCAGAAATGTCTACAGTTTGCAGTTGCTTTAGGGATCTTGCCCAATCTCCTCCGAGGAATCGGCATACCACTTAGCAGACGTCTGAAGCATGCAATCATTTTGGAGCACTTCACATCAGAAAGCACCCTGTACCAAAAGCACATCCAGATCGCAGTGTGCCTGGATACCTTGATCGGCTGCCTTGATTGTGACGCGATGCAGAGCATGATCATGACGTATCATGGGACTGATATACTGGCTGCGCTTCTTCAGCTGTGTCATGCACCCATTAAGAAGATTGAGAAAAATGAGGTAACGAATTCGTTATTGAACTACATGGTTTTGACTGTTTTAAAAGATTGAAATTTGCTTATATACTTTTTCTATGAATCACTGACTTTTTAATTGAGTTTCCTTTTACTTCATAGTTATTCTGCCTTGCTATATTAATTGTCAATAGATAAAAAAAATTAACAAGTAGTATTTTCATGGTAATCATAATGGATCATAAATTTTAAGTAGTATTTTCTTAGTAATAGAGTATGTAATTTCTCGCATAAGTTTTCCTTTTCTAGTTTTAAAAAAAGTATTCAAGTGGTCGTGATTCATAAAAAAAATATCAATGCGTTGTTAAGCTATACTGCTGAACAAAATTAACTGCTACAAAAAAATTAAGTTGTGCATGGATTCAAATGATTTAATTAGCGTGACGTTGATTTATAAGCAACTAATTTTTCTTTAGCATTTTGCTACAGCTTTTTTCTACATTTTAGCATTTTTGCTACAGCATTTTTTTACCCAGGTTGATCCCTGATTCAAGTTAGTAAAAATATGAAAACAATCAACAATTTATAACAAAAAACAATTAATAACCTAAGAAATAATAGTGAGACTTCACTACATTACAATTATTTTTTAAAAAATGTTTTTCAATTTTTTATTTTTATTTATTTGGCCTTTTTTTTCTGTAGTTTAAATATCAGTTACTCTTTTATGTAGCTAATGTATATTGATCTATTTATGGTGAAGTGTTTATTGGAATTTTTTATTAATCTTGTTCAACATGCTTCTAGGCATCTGCAGATGAACCTGCAACATCAGGTAAAACTAATTTTAATTCGATGCTTTCTTCAATTCTAGGTATGTATTGTTTTATACATTATTTTCAATATTTTTTTTAGTTTCTTAACGTTAATTTTATATATACTGAGTAGCAAACTAAATTTTTTGTATAATTTTATTTTAGACACTACAGTTAATAGTGAGACTCAAATTGTTAACATGATGTTAGCGCATCGCAAGTACTTCACTCCTCATCTGGAATCATTTCTAAAGCAAATCTCTCCATCCCTGTTAATGTGGGAACTGCTGCTTTTCCAGGGAATTCCTATTCAATCAGAAGTATGTATTGCAAAAAATCAATAATCTTTCAAACTTGTTATCCCCTTGAGTAGACACCCCTTAACCGACTTAAATGGGATGGTTAAGCGAAAACGCAGTTAAACTGTAGAAGTTAATTTAAAGTTTAGATGTACATTTAACTGCAAATTTATAATTTAATGATATTTGTCTTATAAATTAATGCACAATCAAAGTGATGTGCTATTTTATTCAATGTATTCAAGCATTATAAGTTGCAAAACCAAAAAACAGTAACTTTGTTGTTCTTGAAATACATAATGTCGAAAATTTGCCACATAGTTTCATATTTTTTTTTATCTGCATCACATTGGTGGGGCATTAATTAATAACAAAACAAGCAATTTTTGCATTTTAAGGATTAAAAAAAATAGGATGGTTAAGGCAGAGATCGATTAAACAGAGTTCTGGTAAGAGATTGAGTATTCATTTTGTAATTATATTTATTGAGATAAAATTGTAAAACTATTTTTATCACAAGCAATTTAAATGCAAAAAGTACCAAAATGACATAATTTTAAAGACCTTCAAATAAAGGTCTTAAAAGCTGAAATTTTTTAACTTAAAGTTCAAACAATTCCTTAATTTATTCTTGTGAGGCCCTTTAACTAATCATACTTTTAGTTTTAAGGATTTGATAATACTATTCCCATGACATGTCATCCAGCAACAAAAATCTTTAGCAGCCAAAGTGTTTGAAATGTTATTATATTCTTCTTCTATCCAGTTACTGAATATATAGATGTATGGTGTGTTCCGATTGTACTGTACTAACATTGTTAATCAAGTAAAGTTGACTGTGATGAATATAAAATTAAATTATTAAAGTAAATTCAGGTACATTTAATTCTACCCTAGCTATTATATCCTATGTTTTGTTAAGTATAATTTTAAAGTTAATTGCATATTTTTTTACAGAGTGAGCCTGTTATAAAAACACCAGCATGGCTCAAAAGGATGTGTAATCAAATGCTGACAGATTTGATTCTTCAAAATTATGGAATTGCACGTTTAGTTCAAGTAATCTTTGATAAAGCATTTGGTAAGAAATTGTATGTTTCAGAAATAAGTATAACCTTCCGAGTCTTGACATCCATTTAAAATGTTTTGTTCATGCGATTCTTTTATTATGTAATATAATTTTTACTTAAAGAACAGAAATAGTGTGATAGAAGAGTATCTGAAAATCCCTTTTTAGAGTTTGATTGCATGTATCAGTCATTTATTTTTATTTTTAAA
Source organism: Hylyphantes graminicola (assembly GCA_023701765.1). Lineage (NCBI taxonomy): Eukaryota > Metazoa > Arthropoda > Arachnida > Araneae > Linyphiidae > Hylyphantes > Hylyphantes graminicola. Next base: position 30,991,877 of record CM043117.1, on the reverse strand, counting down.
AAAGAACAAATCAAGACTTTAGAATCCTTTAAAAAGCAGCTGTAAACTTTAAAAGCATTAAAAAAAAATTTGAATAAACAATTATGAAAAATTTCACAGCTTGTTTGTGCATTCATGGCATTGTATGTTTAAGACTTTAAATCCCAAACTCCTTAAGGGAAGAACATAGTTAGCGACAGCAAAAATGAGCAATTCTTAGTATTAATTTCGAAAAGCTCTAAATAATTTTAAAATTATGTTACAAAAAAAAAACAAATTGTACCAAGTTATAAATTGTACTTTTATTATTATATTTATACCTAAGAATCTTATTTTTAAAATATTATTTTTTTGAAAAAAAAACATCTTTTGAAACATACAATTACGAATTTTTAAAAATAATTTTTATATGTTTTTAAAACGGACAAATTCAGCTACACACTGTCCACAGTAACAAATTCTACAATAAGCATACTTCCCTACGGATGAAATGCAAAGCCATTTTTTATCTGTCCTTCGTAATAAATGTCAGTATTATTCTTATTGTAATGTTAGTTTTTCAAATCCACCAAATTAAAACTATTTTCAGATTCAGACATACAGAATGGGAGAGTTGAAGGTTCCAGAATGGATGCTGTTGCACGTCTTATTACATATAGTCCAGTGCAACACATGCCTATTCCAGAATACATTGAAAAAATATCAAAACAGGTACTTAAGGAAATAGATCATTAAAATATTACTTCAATGACAATAAAACACCAGTACAAAGTTGATTTTAGTTATTTAACCAACAATTTTTTACAGTGTGTGTGTTCCATGGTATGCTGAGCCTTGTTTGTACTACTAACTAAAATGGTCATAATAATTCACTTTTTTATTGTTTTTAATGACTCATTAATTGGTGCTTTCCATTTAATCTTTGCGAAAGAACACTGCTAACCTTGTTATTGTTATCAGTGAATGTTAAAAGAAAATATCATGCCCCTTTGAACACTAATTGAAATGAAAATTTTTACATAGACGGAAATTGCTTCTTTGATAGCTTTTTGGTTCTATAATTAATAAGCAGAGCAACCTAGTTTTTTTTTATTAAAACATCAGTCATAGTTGCATACTTGCATAGTAATTTTTAGTTTTGGACCACAAATCATGAACCATTGTCCTCTTAATTATTTTTCATGATTTCTTTCTTATAGGTGTTCCAATGTCTTCATTTGAATGGCTCTACTATGGATAATATCATACGATACGTTGCAGCCTGTATCATACTACAGTTTTTTACACGATGTTTATACGCAGCTGAAGAGCATTTTTTAGTGAGATTGGTAAAACCGCTTTGGTTTTGTGTGCGTCCACCAGGTGCAGTACTGAATTTCGACATTTATTTCAATACGATTTCTTATAATTTTTTACTCTTACACTTATTATCAATCATTTATGCATATTAATAAATTATTTTGGTTAAGTTTACTTAACTTCACAACCATATGATAGGTGAAATAGGGTTAACTCTGATGTCATCAATATTTGTAACATACTATATTAAGGGGAAAATATTGCCCATTGCTTGAACAGGGTTTTGAAATGCTACTTTTAAATTGAGTGTGGATATTTAAATAGCATTACGTTTTCATGATATCGGTAGCCAAATTTTCAGACTTAGGCCACATTAAGTTCAAAAATTGTTTGGCCTGTTTGTAAATAAAATAATGTTGTCTGAATATTTTTTTATCTCAAACATTTTTTTAAAATGATTATTAAGATTAAAATAAACCTTTTATTAATGAATGACTAAAATGATTTTTCTATTATACAATAAAGATTATATTTGTATTGGTAGCCTCATGTAGTGCAGCCAGTCAATCAACTGTTATTGTGAAGGAATCTGAACTGACAATGTGCCTTGAGGATTTGCATCAGGTACTTATTTTAGCAGTAAATTATTTTTTTAATGATTAACCATTTAGCTATATAATATGTAGTAACGATGTTAATGCTGTTTAAATAATATTGAGGGATATTATATATGATTGTTTTATTTTCAGATTTTTGTTGTCACTGATAGTGTATTGAGTCGAAAATTCATCAGGTTCATCTATCCTTATTCTCACTGTCTGTTGAACATATTTTTCCCTCTTTTAAAGGGAAAGTATTTTTTAAAGTAAGTAGTACAATTTTTTATCGTCAAGCATCTTTGAATATCAGTTTTTTTAACTGTATTACTTCCTTTAGGAACCACAAATCTTGATAATTTAAATAGAATACTAACAATTTTTAAGAATTGAATGTGTGGTAATGTGATAAAGTAAAGGTTCATGAACTTCGGAATCTCAATTTTTCTATTCTTTTCTCAATCTCAATTCTAGAATTTTATACATCCAAAATTTAACTTAACAAATTTCATATTGATAGTAAGGTAGGATTAAGCTTAATGTAGTATTTTATCAACATTTTGTAAATTTAATTTATTTTGTTATTTTGTAGGCCCAAGGTCAAACGATTGGTTAAAAACATTTTGACCAACATAAGTGATGATGAGGCTTTGTCTTTGCTTCAGGCTGTATCTTTCTCTAACAGCAAGGATAAGCGGATTTATATTACTCAAGTGAGTTTTGCATATGGTGATGATGGAGGACTGATGGCTGTTCCCAAAGTAGAGGAAGAGTAAGTTTGTTTCATTGATGTATTTGAAGAAGGGTAAAAGGGGTAGTTTAAAGCTGAATAAGTAGCAAATTCCTGTTCTTCGTATGGGCTGAAAAAAACAAAACTCAAATTGTATTCAAGTAATTATTTGCTATTTAGTCTGCTTTTAGGTAGTGCTGTTATATTTCCACTTAATCCAATTTAAGCTAATTAAATTATAATTGTACAAAGTATTTCAAGTCAAAATCTCAGAAGGCAAAAAAAAAAAAAATTCTCTCATTAGTTATTTGGCAATGTCCTCTGTAGAGCAAACCAGGTAATAATTTATAGAAAATCTTCATTACAATCCACAGTTGATCAAAATCGTACAGCTGAACTCCAGAAACCAAACTCCTAAAAAATAAAGTCATTGTCAAAAACTACTTGGACTCTCATTATAAATTTCAACGTGCAATGCAGCCTGCAATATCAAAGCTTCAGATTAAAATGTTTAAGTGTTAAGGGTAAGTTTGAGTATTGATTTCCTCTTTGAGCTATTATTCACCACACTTACAGTCCTACCGTTAAGTATTTCTTTATAAGACATCAAAATTTTATTCAGTCTTTGTACTTCAGAAATAATGCTTTACCTTATTCTTTAATATCTTTAGACACTATTTTGTATATGCTATTCAATATAACCATAACTTATTTTGTTGTGGGGAAAGGGACGTTATAAATTAAACATATTTTCTCTTTTTCTCATACATTATGTTAATTTCTCCATTGAATTGTATTTTTTTTATTTCAGATTTTCAGATGAAATTATTCGTTATCGTGCAATTCTGGATCTCTTAAATGATATTCAAAACAAAAACTTAAACAGATTATACATATTGTTAGTTTTAAAGGTAAGTTTAATTTTTTTAATACTAGCTACTTAATTCTTAAGATAAAAATTGGGACATATTTACGATTTCTCATCATAAATACATTCAATGACTGCAAGTGTTGTTTTTGCTAAGTCTTACAAAAAGTATTTTTTGATACTTTATTTGTTAATTTTGACCTTAGCATCTGATATCACACATATTAACTAAAAATTTGATAAATTGCAGCAACAAATAACATTAATTAAATTAGTGGTCAATAATGTTAACCATTACAACCATTTAAATTTTGATAACTGCCATTATTAATTTTGTTAGCATTGAATAATATAGCATGTACAATAACATTTTGTTGTTCTACAGGAATTTTGTACCTTTCATTTGGATTCAAAAGATAATATAATGGATCCAGAAAATATCAAGAAAGGCATTTTATTCAATGCACTATTGCAAGAATTATCAGAATGGAATGTTGATATTGGTGAAGCTCTTATGTCGAACATCTCAGAAGTGATTGATATTTTGATGGTAAGCCTAGTTTTATTTTTTTTACTTATCAGTTGTTTATTTCTTTTTCAAAGTATGTAACTTATAAATAATATTTTCAGACATTATTGGAAAGCATTTGCAACTGCAGGACGGATGCCACATTTTACGAGAAAACTCTTTGGGTTGTACTTATGATTTTAAACTCTATTTTGGAAAGTGATGATCAGGTAATGAATAAATATGTAATATATTATTTAATATGACATATTAGGAAATAAACATGTTACTGCATAATATTACTTATTTTATTTATATATAAATTGGAACTTTAAACTGGTCGGCTTATTAGTCTAAATTTTATCTACAACTCCATAATGCAAACTTAAAATATATTGGTTTATTTATATTTGCTAATTTATTTTTGTAAAATTAATTAGCAAATTGTTATAACTTCTTTGTGTTCTGTCGGATGGTGCTGTCAAACCTATTAGTTATAAATTAATGAAACAAGTATGTAACTCAATTATGAAAAAAGTTCTTAATTAACAACTCTGTGTAATATTCACAAGTGACTTTCAAAAAGAGTTATAATATGAATACTTTTATGAATATGAATACTTTTATAATATAACTTATAGGATTTAACATCTGTAGCTATGCTAGTTAATAAGTAAAGAATAATTGATTAAGTAAAGATGATTACTTTTATTCTAGCTTACTCCTGCTGACTGGGCATCACTGAAACTCTGTTTGCCCAGCTTACAAACTTTGCAAATGTCTGATGTTGACTTGGACTTAAAGGAGATAATATTTAGTATTATTATACATATTGCCACACATGGAGCAGCATGTAAAAATGGTATCGAAGCAATGAAAGACATCATGACCAGTTTACCAGATACAGCAAACTTGGCCAATGTTCCCAGCGAGCAATGCCTGATGGAAATAATCGAAAGGTACGAAAGAGAGTGCAGTCTAGGGGCGCAATCTGTGATGTCCAAGCCTCCTAACATGAATGACTCTAGAAGTAGGTCATCGAAAAAAGGTGCATCAGGAAAGAAAAATGCACCAAAGCATTCCTCCAAGAAGTCGAAGGAATCTGCCTCGAAGAAGAGAGAATCCCCTTATGAAGCTGCTGTTAAAGACGTCAAAAGCTCATCGATTCCGATGCGAGGACATGGACTCATTTCTTTGGGAACATTGCTCAAAGAAAAAGATGAAGCTACTTTGCAGAGCAAGAAAGATCTTTTGAATATATTTCAGGTTTGATGCCTTTTTAACTTTTAGCTGTTAGAAATTATATTTTATCTTCATATTAGTTTTTTTTTTCAACACAAATCAGCATTGGATAAGATACCCTAAATTAGTACTGTTTTCCTGTGGAGAGAAGATTCACACATTTTAACCATTTGACAAATATTATATGATTTGATTGTTTCCAATGTTTTATATACTATTGACAACTATGTTTTAAAGGCTTTGTTTTTATTGGGTAGAAGAGCTGGAAACTGTTAAATGCAAACCAGTTTGCGAATTGAAAAATAATCTTTGAACAAATGTTTTTAAGCATTACAATATATATATATATATATATATATATATATATATATATATATATATATATATATATATATATTACCATGTTACTATGCAAATTAAAAAGAATTGCTAGTTCTTGATAAGGAAACAACTTATTATTTACCTGAGATGTTATCTATGAGAGGGTCCTGTCATGAAGTATTTATATTTCAAAATAAGTTCTGTAAGTTGATTTTTTTTTTTAAATCTGTTTTGCAGGAAAATCTTGAAGATGATGATTCATACGTTTACTTTCCGGCCATTCAAGGCCTATCATTATTGGCAGACATTGACGCTGAGTTAGTGCTGCCTATTGTACTAAGTATGTATCAAAAAGTTGATAAAGCTAGTTTGGTTTTGAAGCTAGGCGAAGTTTTGAAAAAGATAGTAAATTCTTTGGGTAAGTTAATTCTTTGGCCTTCCATTTCCTTAATTTAAAATTAACTCAACATGATACTTACCCCTTTTTAAATTAATGTGTTTAATTACTGATTAAAAAAATTAACATTGATTGTTTTTATTATTTGTTTAAATGTTAATTCATGACTTCTATATTGAAGGGTTCATTAGTAAGTAATGTGCTAACTACTTTCCCCTGCTAATAAAATTGAAATGTTTACCCCCTTATAGTAATTCCTTTTTTTTAAAATAATATCTTGCACATTTTTAAATATTATTTGCGACAACTTTGTATTTATTAAGCGTATACCTTTCACAATTTTTAGGAGACATGATTCACAAGTATAAAGACCAGTTGTTGCATACCTTCTTAATTGGAACAAAGCGTGATGATCCACAAATACGTTCTTCCAGTCTGTCTGACTTGGGAGAAGTTTGTATGCTCTTGAAATACAATATTAATGGACATTGGCTGCAAGAGGTTGGTGCTTTAATTTTTTTTAGGACACTTGTGGTTTTAAATAAAATATTTCATATAATTGCATTTTCAGTTATAGTTTATTAATTTGTTGTTGTAAGGTGCTATATCAGTGGTTTAGTAAATTTTAGACACGACTTTAAAAAATATCTTATCTATCTGATAACAAGCACAACATTTTATTCACACTTTTATATAATAATGACATTATTTGGAGTGTCGTGGACCGTCAGCGCAATCTACACACTTCAACAATCAATTCTGCAACCATTTGTACTACTACTAAAATTGGGAGAAAAAGTTAATATTTTTTAGATAAAAATATTCATAAGTATACTGACAGAAAAATATTTTTGCCATCTAAATTAACTTTAAAAAAAAGTTATTTCTTAACCCAATATTAATGGATCCCATGGATAATTTCTCTTTATCTAATAACTTATGGTATATGTTTTGAATGTTATCTAATTCATATTTTAGGAATGACATTTTTACAGAAAGTGGACATTGGATGAAAGTCGAACAATTAGTAGATAGTGCTATAAAGGGATTGGAAAGTTACTTTTAAAAAGTAACTCTGTTACAGTTACTTAATACAAAAAGTAAAGATTCACAGTTACCTTTTGAAATTTCAAGAATGTTACCATTTTTCAAAGAGAACCATTATAATTTTTTTTAAAATTTAATTTCAATCCTTTACGCAAATAAGCAACCAACAACAGGTCCATTGGCAAACTCTTGGGTAGGTACTGACAGAAATAGGTGATAAAGGTAGTTCAAAAATGAACGTGCCCCTCCCTCCCCCCTGCAGTCACGCTGCCTTTAGCAGCCAAAGTGGACAATGCTGTTTTGCTTTTTCTCTCCCAAGAAAAGCTTGTATTTTGGGAATGCGAAATGTTCCCTTCTCTTAGGAGTGGAATTTCAAAATAAGCATCAGAAGGCCTTTGGAAAGTAAAGGAAAAGTAAAGACATTTTTCAATCGCTAAAAGTAATAAAATTACGATTACCTTCTGAAAAATCTAACAGCGTTACCTAAAAGGTGTCTCTACATGCGTTACTCCAATCCCTGTTGCTATATATGTAATCATGCAAAAGTCTAAAGGACACGCATCTCCCTTTCTCCCTCGACTATTTGTCAAGGAAAGGCATGAGCGTCTTATTATTTTCCTTACCTCTGTGTATATCCTAGTTATACCTAAGTGTGTGTATGGGGGGAGGGGGGATAAAAGTGAAGACGCTCACAGTGTTCCCTTGACAACCAGTAGAGAGAAAGTGTGTCCTTCAGGCTTGGATTGAAATTAAAAGGACTAAGGGTAGAGTCGGCATTATAATCTTTTTTTTCTTTCTATATTTAACCTTTACATCCAAAACTTAAAATAGATACTTAAGTCGTGCAAAAAATAATTGTTATAATTTCAATTTTATATTTTTAGATTCTTATCTGTGTTATGTCATTTTTGAAAACTGATCCGGATATTGAAGTTAGACGCTGCAGTGTTATGGTTATCCATCTCCTTCTAAAAGGAGTGGGAAAAGATATGATCAAGGTAAATTGTTCAGGCTTTTGTTTTTTCTAGAGAAAAAAGTTTTATAAATATTTTCAGAGCCAAAGTAAATGCAACATGCATAATGTTTTTGTTAAGTAAGGCAACAAATGTAATAACTCTTAGCCAAACTCTTGCACATATATTTAGAATTTAACTACAAGTACATGCATTGTAACGTAATTTTCATTATGTATGTTAGAATTATAAAATTATAACTTTTTAAGCCTATATATCACTGCAGATTATCTTTCCTTTATTAAAGTGTATATATATATATATATATATATATATATATATATATATATATATATATATATATATATATATATATATATATATATATATATATATCCATAGTCTTAATGGGAGGTTGGAGTAGTGGGAATATAGCTATTCTCTACGCCAAACTAACTGAACTGATTTTTTTTAACTTTTTAGGAAATATTCATCTAGATTATATAGATATTCTTAATGCTTGTGGGCCTTTTTGAAGTTATGCATACCTTATTTAACCAATGAAAATCTAGATATCCCTAAATAAATTATTTTATTCTGGTAAACTTTGCACATGATAATCAGGCAATAACACAATTTACAATTTTTTCATTTAATAGAAGACAAATCTTTTAAAAATAAGCATTTAAGTTCAATAACATATTGATAGCTCTTGATACTTTTGTCAAAGAATGGTTTAAGCATGATATATACTAATAATGATATTCTACAAGTTTAAAAATACTAATACATAATTGTTTTTCATCTTCAGGTTCTTGAAAATGAAATCAAAACTATTTATATGCAATTAAAAATTGTTTACACAACTGAAACTGATGATGTGTTACGACTGCATGCTCAACTTGCCTTGGAGGAAATCAATACTATAATGAAAGAGCTGTTATGTGCTAAAGCACCACTTACCAAAGAAATTCGCATTTTACAATAACTTTCCTTTTGTATGAAGAAACAAAGTTTTCTACCTGTATAACTATTTTCTTCAAATAATTCGATTTTGGTTAAGCAACTGTGGAAACATACTTGGTTGACTTACACTTTTATGCTGATGAATAATACCAATACTAATCAAGTATATTACTTATTTTTTTGTGTTAAACCTTTAACTTGAACAATTGTTTTATTTTTAAGTGCCAATTTATAAAAAAAGTTTTGCTAGTTTTCATAAGTTTACATTTAAGATGGGCAAATATATCATTATCTCTGAAAAGAGAGCACTAGAGAAAAAGCAGCATAGAGGGGTATGATGTTGTGACTGTTTAATGCTTATTCTAAATGTGTATTGTTACTGAAGTTGTATTATTAAAAAATATTTGTTTGTCATTAAAATAAGTGTTTTAATGTAAATAATTAAATGTTTTTAATAAATTATCATGTTTGTTATTTTGGTCTTCATATTTTTAGCATTTGAATATATGAGTGGACTTTTACAGAATATTGTGTGTTTGCTTTATAATGCCGCAGTTGCACAGGTGTACTCTTAAAAAACAGTGATTTTGTTTTTTAGGTAAACTTTTATTTTGATACCCTCTCAACTAACTTGTTGTAGCACCCCATCCATGATATTATAATCTCCTTCAATTCTAATACCAGCATGCAATAAAAAAATAAGTGGATGTCCAATTGCATCCAAGGCCCTTCCAGGAGTTAAAGGTCTTTCCCATAGGCCCCCAATTAAAATTGCCAGAACAGCTATGGTATAGCAACCGGTCTCGATTTGGGGTTTGTGTTATGTCATCAAATGTGGTAAATATTCCACTGCATATTTCATATAACTTGATAGGGCTTGGGAGTCCAGTCGGTTAAGGCGTTCACCTTGCATGTGGAAGGTCCCAGGTTCTGGTCCAGGCGTCACCAAACTAAGTGCAGAAAAATATCTCCCACAAATAATACCTCATGTGGAGGTTGAAAATGTTCCTCTTTATCGTTATTTCTTACTATTTGTTAACATCAATTAAATTCAGAAGTATAATTTGAATTGAGTTGAGGGGAAATCTGATCCAGCAAAAAAAAGTCAACTAAAAATTTTAAATCAATGAATAAAATAATGATATTCGAATTACAATCCTACATATTAAATCCACGTGCTTTTATCTGTTAACTCAATTTTTACTCACACTGAAATTTCTCTCAAATTAAAATATAATCTTATAATAATGCTCAATGATTTTCATATCCAGAAATCTGCTTTCTTCCACTTGTTCAAGTTAAAATTTCAAAAATAATCGCTTCTTAAATGTCACCTTCAGTTAAAAAGGAATCATCTCCTAAAATTTGGTAGTCTCCATACCTTTAATAGTTTTTTCTGGGTTTTGATATGTGAGTGAATGAGTCAGTCAGGACTTTACCTTCTTTTATAGATAAAATCGATATAAGTTGCCATTAAAGGTTTAATTTTTACCATTGATTTCTTTAGAAACAAGCTTGATAGTCATATGATTGCCTTGAGAAAAATATTTTGTAATTACCCTCAGCAACTCTAAAAATTTATAAAGTATCTATAATCTTTTCTAGACGCATTAATATGTTAATCACAATATGTTATACACATTAATATATTCAATTATAAAAACTGTTTTCGATGCTGATTGCTGTAATTAAACGTAGTTAACAGCTTAATGAAATTAGTTTTATTTTTACTTAGAAAGTACTAGTAATATAAATAATAAGTAATTTTAATGAAAAATAGTATCAATAGTAGTGAAGCACATTCTTTCGGAAGCTAGGGTTAATTTTACTTTTAAATAACAAGTTTAGAGAGTGTTAAAATTTTCATGCTTACAGCCAGAAACATTTTTACATTTAACAAACGTATTTAGGAAATACTTTCTAACATTAATATGTATTTTAAATGTTTACTTAGTGAGGAATAACAAAGTTTCATAATTTCTTAAAAACTACAAAATGCCTTTTAACAAATTACTAGCTATTTTTGAGATTTTTCAAATATTTTTAGCAATTTCATCATCGTTGTTTAAGGTTGTTATTAGAAATAAGCAAAGCAAATGTTATATTTTTTACTCATAATTTTGTCTATTAATTGCCTTGTCATATTTAGAGTTCATAGCTGTTCTTCATGATGTATGAATTTGACCACCTTACCAAAGTGTCACTCATTCATCAATTTAAACACATTTTAAAGTGGACAATTATTTAATCAGGAAAAATCCTGGGTTATCAAATGACAAAAGATAGTTTCTATATAAATCTTTTTAAACACAGAACTTAATTTTACAAAATTATTATTTGAGCCGTTATAAAATTAATAAAAATCCCGGAACAATGGAAATGTTACAAACACTCAGGCATCTAATTTACATACCACTTTCATGGGCCATTTTAAAAAAAAGGGCATTTTTTTGGAGTGGGGAGGGGAAATGAGTGTTTCCAAGTATATATTTGCATAGATGAAAAATTCTCTGGCATCTCAACTTGCATTCAGAGAGTATGCCTATATTAAAATCAAAGTTGTATTTATATATGAGCTTCATAATACCTCAAATACAGGTTCCTTTAGTTTTCGATAAAGTTATGTTTGTTTTAACTGTTATTAAATATATGTAGTAGTAACATTTGACGGTTTTCAATTTTCAATCAAAAATATTGGTTGCTTGAAACCTTCTGTGAAGTTGAATACTTCTCTTTTTGCAACTATCTGTGAGTACAAGTGTAAAATAATTGAAGAAAGCTGTGAAATTCTAAAAAATACATTAGTACTAAGGTTTACTATTTTTATAATTATGCCAATGAGAAAACAAGTTCTGTTATTTACATTACTACTATTAAGTCCAAATGCTTAGCTTTTGAAAAATATGAACTTTTTATTGCTATAAAATTCTAAATTGTGGAATGATAAAATTTCAAAACTAGTTACCCCTGTGTCATGAGATCATTAAAAACAGATTGACATTGCATTTTTTTATTCACATAGACAATAATTCCCAATACAATCAACATTTATTTAAAAAAAAAAAAGAAATATATTATAAATATGCCGCATACATAGACACTAACACAGAATCAAAATGAAATAAACAAATTACTCAAATGAACAAATTTTATAACTACCAAGTATTTTATTGCTAAGCATAAATACTATACTAAGATTGTAATAAAACTTTTATCCAAATTTGCAATTGAATTTGAGTACAAAATTTTAAATACAATAAATATATATATCAGACAAATATTATAGTGTCATTTTTAAAAGATAAATTATCAAGCTAAAAAAAAGGTGAATTCTAACACTAGTTGCAACTTTTTTAAAGCAAGTCTTGTTCAGATTAACGGCGGTATTGGAAAAGACTAAAGTAATATTACATTGATATACACCAAAGCAATACAACTAAGAAAACCAATCAAGAATTTTTCATACAGTCAAACATGTCTACATTAAAACATGCTAGTGTGAAAACTCTTAAACCCCTCACCTATTTTTTACCTTTAAAGCCATCTTACTCTTATGTTTTTTGTGATATTTAAGATAGAAATTTTTGACTGCATTAAAATATGTGTTTCATTTACGTAATTATATTTAGCAATGAAAAATTTAGTAATAAATATTACTTATACACAAAAGGAGTACAGGTTGAATATGAATTGTGCCAGTACCTTGTCATGTTATCGACATAAAATATAATAAATAAATGTATATTTGTAAATTATTAGTCTTGTATGCATATTAGAAGTTGATAAATTTTTAGGAACTATCATAAAATCATTGGAGACCAATAGCAAACATTTTTAATCATTAAGAAAATAAAGTTAACCAGATTTAATTACTGTGGCAAACAACTGCATTATTTTTTCTATCAGTTTTTGTTTACTATCAAAGTAAATTATAAATAATATGATTTCTATAAATAAATTCTTTCAAGACCATTTTCAAAATCCCTTCCATAACATAAATATTTCTACAAGCTAGACATCACTGGATGCAAAACTGAGTATAAAATCAAAGATAGTGAATAAAGACTAGCCTTTTCAAGCAAACATTGGCAAAACCGTAAAGTTAACAAACAGTCTGATTTTGCAGATATATTTCATAATATTTCAAAAAATTTTAAGAAAAAAAAAACCACCCACATCTTTTATAACATGCAAGACATCTAGTCCCCAAATGTTAATAAATATTAAGATTTCGTTCTTTTCCTTTATACAGGAAAGGTTTTACATGCATGCATTTGACCGCTTTGTAAAACTGAAAACCTGTTATACTGTGACTATATAATTCCTAACCTGAAGTTGATATATATCATAGCAATTCAGTTAGATGAACAGCTTATAAAAAAAGCACTTAATAAGCAATTAATTTCTGTAAAGCTTGAGACAGCATAGCTGAACTAACAAATTGAAGAGATTGAAGTTATTTAAATAAATATATATAAAAATGATTTGAAAAAAAAATCTAAAAGAAAGGGTTGAAACCATCTTATTACACTTTTCAAAAATACACAGATTATGAATTTATTTTCTCATTATATGGAAACATAGAATGCATTTGAAATATCAACTGCAAAAAATACTGTCAAATACCAATTGAAGATCTTAGTGGAAGAACGTGCTAAGTGACAAAAAGGTGAAAACGAGAAAATGAGCTTTAGATTGTTTCATTTGTACTTAGATATGTTATAAATGGCGCTTAAAAACGGTAAAAAATATAATTTACTTAAAGTTTACGGAAAACAAGAATTTTATAGGAGGAACATTGACACAAAAATTTCACTTAGCTAGTTCTTCTACTTTGCTCATCAATTCAGTAAGTCACCAGATTGTTCATAAAACTATATAAATAATAAATTTGATGGCATAGTATACAAGCTTCAGCTCCTCACCGTTTAAAGAATTGTCAGCACTTGTTAAGATAACTTTCATGCATTCATTTTTTTTTTCATAAATAGCTAGAAAAAATATGGTGAATTTCAATTGAAGTAGTCTAAAACAATATCAAAGAAATAAAACAAGATATATTTTTAACCAAATTTTTAACCGTGTAAGAAATGAATTTAAATTTAAAAAAACGGTATTCCATAGCTTATTTGATGCCCATCATCTTCAATAAGTTTAATCACAGTCAACCAAATTCATAAATTACTGGACACATTACTTTCGATAATGAACCCTGAAATAAAAGAATAAAACATAAATAAAAGTTTAAAAGTAACAGAAACATCAAAATACAGTCAAGAATACTGGAAAACATTTACAATTACTTAACATTCATAAATCTCCAAAGTCTACCAATCGAAATTATCTTAGTATTACTAAGTAACTTTCACTAACTGTTGTTTGGAATTTGGAAGTCTTCTTTAATTTTAATAGAACTGTAAAAACAATAAAGAAGGAGGGGGGAGGAGAGACTGCTTAAAAAGAAACCATGGAAATAAACTGTAGAAGTTCTTGCTTTGGTTGTTTAGATGAGGATTGTAAAGAGATTATTAGAGCCTATAAATTATGTCTGAAAATAGTTAGGCAACTTTTCCATCAAATCGATAAGTCATGATGATTTCATGAATCCTACATAATCAAGTAATGTATAGTTCTGAAACCACTGAATAATAATTCCTTTACTGAAAAACTAGGACTACTTATTTGTTTACCAGCAAAATTTATGCCTCAAGATGTGATAATAAAAAAACTTAAAAGGGGAAAAGTTCATACTAAAGATTATAGTAAAGAAATAATTCTATAATTTCAATCTTTAAAAACTGCTATTTTTTTTACTTCCAAAATAAATTTGCGTTTCAAAATAGACCTTTTGCAAAAGATATATTATCTGTGATTCTTTTTAATAAAAAAGGAGAAGATCCTTTAAAAATTAAATCTTCCCGCTTATTAAACAGCAAAAAAAAAAATTCAAGTAGTAAAATAACAGGCATCAAAATAGAAATTATAACTGAATTTACAAAAAAAAAAAAAAACAGAATTAGTTTGTAATATACCCTTCCAATTTCTGCTTCAACAACAAAAGTCTCTTTTAAAACAAGAAGTTCTTAAAGAACTAAAATAGCCTACTTTCCTGTTACTTAAATACTTAATAAAATTCTTATCTTGAAAAAACTAGGTTCGTAACAGTAAGTGACATTAACAACCGTTTTTCCACATTAAATTTAAAATAAATTTCACTAAACACAGCATCTAACTAAACACAGCATCTTTCACTAAGCACAGCATATTTCACTAAACACAGCTTTATTTGCAGTTATAAATAAATATTTAATTTTTCGTAGAGCAAAAACCTAAAAACTACTCCTCAATAAACATTTACTTGTTAAATTCGGCTAGTTTCATTTATTTTATTTCGAAAATTAAATAATTATTACTTAAACCGTTTGCAAAAAATTTATATTTCAAAGAATAAATATGTAATATTCCTCGCTTTTAAAATAGAATGAAAACAATTTATATCAACATACAAAGTTCTCGTAGTGAAATATATATTTGACGTCATCTTAAATTGATCGATGTCTCAAAAATAAATTTATTTTAAGTTATTGTCTAAAAGAATTAAAGTTTCTCAAGCAATTGTTGCGATGGCAACGGTGATTTAATTCTAATAAAAATGGCTTCCTATGCTTTTTAAATGAGCATTAAATTTTGATGTTTTTTAAATAATTGAAGTACTTCGAATTCGAATTCTTTTCTGAAATTTTCAATGTATTCTAATTTCGATGCGCTGAATTTTTTGACGTATCTCACTTGTCCGTAGCATTTGTAGTTAAATTCAGTGATTTAAATGACTCGAAATTGAATTTCAATGGGAAATTCGTCGTCAAATAGTAGATTTATGTCCGTCCTATTGTACAGACAGACAGACAAAAAGTATGAAAGTTTGAATGTCTGAGGTTAGACCTTTCTTATTCTTATAAAAAAAAGAATTTTTAAGATCGGATTGATAAAACCGATTTTGGAAGGGGGGTACGGACGGACAGACATCGACCGCATGTCAATACCTACTTTTTCATTTTTTTTAATTCTTCGAATTAAAAAAAAAGAATAGGCTAAAAATGGCTTCCTATGCTTTTTAAATGAGCATCAAATTTTGAAGTTTTTAAATAATTGAAGTACTTCGAATTCGAATTCTTTTCTGAAATTTTCAATGAATTCTAATTTCGATGCGCTGAATTTTTTTGACGTATCTCACTTGTCTGTAGCATTTGTAGTTAAATTCAGCTCAGTCATAAATGACTCGAAATTGAATTTCAATGCTAATTCAATGGGAAATTCGTCTTCAAATAATAGATTTATGTCCGTCCTATCGTACAGACAGACGGACAAAAAGTATGAAAGTTGGGTGTCTGAGGTTATACCTTTCTAATAAAAAAAGAATTTTTAAGATCGGATAGATAGAACTGATTTTGGAAGGGGGGTACGGACGGACAGACGGACGGACATTGACCGCATGTCAATACCTACTTCTTCATTTTTTTTAATTCTTTGAATTAAAAAAAAAGAAAAGTAGGCAAAAAATTAATCCTACTTATGACTTTTTAAAATAAAACAAAAATGTCTAATTTATCATTATTGCAGTTATACAAGAAAATGCTTCTTCCAGGTTTATTTAGAAATAACAGAAAGACACCCACTTTTTCCAGCACTTAGTTGAGCAAAAGTACACTTCGAGGGGCACTTTAAAGCGGCCAGTGTTGTTGATATAAACTACAGTCGAGGCAAGCTTGTACAGATCCAACACCAGTATGCAGGAGGAGGTGTTTTGGAACACTTTCTTGCCGCAGGGGCAGACACACTGTTCAATTATGTAATCAACTAAGGTCGAAGGTATGTAGTGAGAGGTGTAGGGAAGGCTGAAACATAAAAGAAATATAATGAAGTCACTAAAATCTCTTGCAGCAACTTAAAAAATAAAATCCTTAGATGTATTGTGATTTTTATCTGCAGTAAAGTTACAAGGTTATAACACAAGGCAGATCGTGTGAGCAGCAATCGGACTACTAATGGGTTCATGGGCTCTCAATAACCTGAGCATAATGGGTGTAAAAGATGGCCCTCTGTAGCACATGTAAAGAGAAAAGGTAGAGGAAAGTTCATTCAATGTTCTCTGTGAATGTGACAACTACTCTGCACAGATATTTGGGTATCTTGTGTACCATTGTATCAATGCCTGGGAGGTAAAGTTACTAATCAGGGAAATTCTGATATTGATTTCAGCAAACAGCCTACTTCAAGTTTAAATGATGGGGTGATTACAAGACGCAAGTGGCCACAGTGCTTGGCCATAATGAACCACCCCACTCAAGTCACAAGTAATAACACAAGGTTGCACCTAAAACAGCATCATAGTGCATAGTGTCAGTAGTTTACTTCACATATTTAACCTCCCTCAGAACCCAATACTCAGAATTGTTGTCATCCTCATAATTCGTTTATAGGGTGTTTGAAGTGAGAAAAGAACCAGTATATGTGACATGTTGCATTATTTTTCATTTTGAGCTGGTCCCAATCAACACATTGACTGCTACAGTATATAAAAAGAAACACTATAGAGAAAAATCCAGAACAAATGTACAGAAAACCAGTTTCATATGCAATAATAATGTGCTGATACAGAGTTTCAATAGAGGGATCAGATTGAATGGTTTTGAAATCACAGAAATCTATGAAAAAAAGAATAATCTACTAATATATATAACCAATCTACTAATATCTATAAGAAAGTAACAAAAAAAAATGTGTCCAAACTCGGTAAGTGTGTGAATTACAAAAAGAAAATAAAATGATTAGAATTTTATTGTTAGAGTTGTCCAAAAAATAATGGATCTCTACACTCCTTGCCAACCTAAGTTGGGTAAATAGAAATATGCTATGGAGAAGATCCTTCCGTGGATAAAAAGTGTACCATAAATTATTAGTGAATCCACCCAGAAAATCCATCAGAATGAAAAGTGTATTTTGGTTAAATTGTATTCAAATCATTTTGAATGTAAATATCACCTTACAAGAGTTTCCAACTAAAGGACTAAACGTACTTTTCTTCCTGCCTTTTTACTCTTTGTTTTTACTCAAGTTAGGTTGGCAAGGAGAGTAGTTGAATATAAATTAACTCTAGAATCCCAGTTTTAAAACTTTAAGACATAATATATTATTTCCATTTTGTCTTAACGCATAGTTACTGGTTAAGCGATATAAGAGTTTCCAAGAGAAGAAAACCAATTGTGAGTTAAATTTTTAAAAAATTGTCCTTTCCCAAATAAATTATAGACATAGAAAGATGGAATTCTAATTTTACTCACTCATATTCCACAATAGATGATGCAGCACACTCCAATAAAGATGGCAATGCCAAGGGGCAAAGTGGGCGCAACACAACATCAGTGTCTAAAGGATTGTGGAACAGATCCAATGTATCTAATTGCAGTTTCCTAATCCCAAAGGGTATAACCTAAAATAAGATTTAATTTAATTAAATTATATATATTATATTGGTTATTGCCGAAACAAATGGTAGAAATCGCATCCTTATCCATCAGTAGCTTTTCATGAATTTTTTGTTTGCTCTCTTAAGGTTTCAATACAACGTTTTAAGTCACAAGAGTAATACAAAGTTTAAAATGGTAATTAAATATTCTAGAAATATGATGTTTGCCAGATCTATAATCAAGCCAATGATTTAGAGGTTTATGCACTGAAATCTGAAAGGGATTTTCCATTTAGGTAGATATTCACAATTGAGTTTAACACTTCTTGTTTAGGACTAGTAAGTAGAGTGTTTTGTACTTAATTGTTAGTTCCTTAGTTAGAAGTTCAAATGCACATGCATATAGAACTTTTCTTTTGTTTACCCTATTACGTATGCATGCACATTTGTCTGACGAAGGATTAAACAGGATTTCTAGAATAGAGGGTTTATTTTAAGTGAGATGCTAGACTCTTGTAAGACAGCAAAAAAATCATCATAAGACATCATAATTGGAAAATTCGTTGTCCTCAGGGAATTTTCGAGTCCAGTTGCTACCACTCTATTTATATAGACCATTTGTATCAGCTGTGTCTCTATAAACACTGAACAAGACAAGGTTGTTCTAATAACTTATTTTGAAAAATTTATATTCATGAGAACAGTTTATTTTATTGTACAAATTCCCTCTGATGACAGGGTATTGGAAAACAATATGGTTAATTTGGATCACAATATGCTTACTACAAGAAAATTTTAAATAAAAACTAATTAAAAAACACATACCTTCAGTTCATTGTGAGAAGCACTAAACATTCTTAAGGATTCTAAAGAATGAAAATTACGTGGTAATTTACTAAGTCTGTTATTTTTCAGCGACAGTACAGAAACTTTTCTCATGAGACAAAAGTACGGAGAAAGTTCAGCTATCTGTAAGTGTATAATAATTCTGTTAGTATAAACTCAAAACATTATTAAGATTTTCTATTCTGTTTTGAAACATACAAAGGAGGCATTCTTTAAAAAAAAAAAATTGATATTATGGAGGATTATAAAATATTTGAAGAAAACTTCCTGGTTAAAGTTTTAATTGTCATTATATGACTTAAAAATGTGAAGTTTAAAAATAAACCGAAAATTATTTAAAAAAGTTAAAATATAAATGGCAAATAAATAAGATTTTTAAATATATTTTACTTCAATAAAGTATAACTTATTTATTTATAAATGAATTGAAAGCACTCAATATTACTTAATTGGCCAATTAATTAAAAATAAAGGTTTAAAATAAAGCATGATAACAAATGGTAAAATTAAGTTTAAACTAATGTCAATCTGAATACAAATAAGCAATCAAGTAAATTTCTCACTGTCATCCAAGTTAAAAACTAACTTACATTATTGAATGATAGATCGAGAACCTGTACGTTTTGGCCTAAAACTCCTGTTGCTAACTGAGGAGGGAAACTTGTAAGTTCATTGTGGTGCAAAATAAGTTCTTTTAGTTTCAGCTGACTTAACCCAAGGGGCAATTCTTTTAGGGAGTTATGGGCCAAGTCCAAAACCTCCAGATGCGCTAGTTTCAGTACTCCCAGGTCAATTTTCTTAAGTTTGCAAGACTGTATTTGAAGCCAAGTAAGACTTTCAGGAAACCCTTTTTTGCCTGGGAGGTCACTTCGTTGCATAATAGCTAGTTTCTGCTTTGGTCTATCCACTTTGGTTGGAGTTTCGGATAACCGAATTCGGCCGGTACCTTGACCCACAATCGTCAGGCCAACTCCATGCAGAAACCCTTTCAACTGCAATGGATCAGCCTAAAAATGGGAAAAACTTCATTTAGACTTTTAAACAGGGTTGGAAAAAAAACAGGTTTTTTTTTCAAAAAAAACCCCAAAACCCGGTTTTTTGGTTAAAACCAGGTTTTTTCAAAAACTTTTCCGTAATTTAACTAGTTTGTGTATTTGCAGGACTATAATGATGTTTATATTAATTTCAAACTTTATTTTATGGTTTACTTCACAAATAAGATCCCCACATATTTTTTTAATTTGATATTTTATTAATATAAAACTAATTTTTGGGCATAATATACTCCAATTATTTCAATTTCCACATAGTCATAAATAACAGCCGTTAAAATTTGTAATGGATTTCAATTAAACCATTCATAGTATTATAACCTTGATTAAAATAACTAAAGTAATAATGAAGTAATAATTCCAAACTTTTTAGATACAATTTATTATGATCAAGGACCACTACAATTCAACATTTTAAACAAAAAAATTTGCAGATTTTTTTAATCCCAGGCTTATTATCAATTTAGACTGCACTAGACCAAACGAGGAAAAATTGACCTCAACATTAGCTGTTGCTGCCTTAGCAGTCAGAATGAGACTAAAAACGTTACTGTTAAACGTTTTTATATCAACTGCTTTGCCTACACCAATATATTGCTGACACCTCTTTTACATAATCACTCTCAAAAAGAAAATTTCTGAAAGTCACTACAAGCTCTAGCAGAATATTTCATGACAAGAGTAACACCGAAGAGAGTTATTAGGGAATATGTGCTTTGCATATTCTAATGCTTCAGTTAAACAATTTGGGAAAAAACCATCTTTGTTTTTTTTGAAAAAAACAAAAAAAAAACATTTGGTTTAAACCATGTCAACCCTGCTTTTAAATGCAGAGCACTAATCAGTTTAAATTTGACCTTTAATAACCTTATAAATAACCTTTGTCTGTAATATAAGAATGATTTTGAGCACACTCACAAACCATTGCCAGATTTTTTTTAAAATATCTAATAAAACCCAAGCATAGATTGCATGTACTTATAGATAGGATTTATTTTAAATCAATGTATTATTTTATTAATTATTAAAAAAAAATATGTCTTTTAAACAGTTAAAAACAAAATATAAATAGTGATACATTTTGATAATTACCTTGCTAATTATCAAGTCATGTGGAGGCTCTTTAAATCGTAGGGTAGCTTTACCATCGTTAATAAATTTTGTAAACAACTTATCCACATTGTTGTAAATCTGAAAAATTAATGATAAAAACATATTAATGTGCAATTATTTTTTACCACAATATAAAATTAAATGAATGAATGGCTTGGCAAAGGGGATGGTAAATGATAAACCATTTAAGGTATTATACAAAGACAGTTCAAATGGAGTTACAAGTGAGTAGTTGTTTTGAGGAAGGTTGTCCCAGTTGTGTTTTAAATAGTTTTTACAGCAAAAGTATACGTGGAAAACAATACCATTCTCAGGTTAAAATTTCATGAGTTGCTTAAGTTAGAGTTTGCAAATTCCAGTTCATCAATAACATTACCAGTTAAGGAAAAATAAATTTGCATAAGGGATCTTTTCATGTAGAGATGAATGGCTGAAATCTGAAATATTCAAGCACCTTTAAGGTAATGGTACTTTTGTTTTATTCGATTATATTTGTTTTAAGTATCAAACAACTGGATATTTAAACTGAAAAAAAGCGAGAAAGGATAAATAATAAATTACAGTTACATAGATTACCTTATATTTTGCACCTCTAGGGTTTTTGTGGGTACATAGAATCAGAAATACATCTTTATCAGAGTGCATTTCCCTTTGCTTCAACTTATGACAGAGGGCTAATGTTGCCACACTGTATTTGGTTTTATTTCGAGCTGATATAGCAGGATGAGCCCGATTTACAAGTTCAACTCCACAGGTTATCTTCATCTTGAAGCCTAAAACTAATCACAACATATCATAAAAATGCAGTTGAATTTGGTTACTGGAATTTTAATAACTTCTCTTCCGAGACAAATTTAAATAAACATTGTAAACAACTCTCTATTAATAGAATCAATCCTTAATATTATTAAAGATTCAATGGCTTACTTTAAAAATTTACTACTCTATAAACAAGTTGTGACTGAATATTCGAAACAAAGTGCTAATATTTCTTCTTCTTTTTCAATATTAAGTCGTAAAGCAATCAATAGTATTTTTAAAAAAAAAATAAAACTAAATAATTACTAATTAGCATAGATTAAAAAAAAAGGTCCTGAAAAATTAATATTTATGGAACTACAAATTTAGGTAACAATAATCATTAATCTTTAACTTTGAAATAATGATAAGGCTGAATTATAGACTGCACCATGTTCAAAAATGTTTAAAATATATACCAATACTTTAGTTTTTTAAAATGATATTCTTATCTAAAATTACTAATTAACAAAAATAAAAAATGGGGTTGAAAAGAAATAGGGCTATGCTAAGTATTGTAAAATTGAGAATCCAAATACAAGAAAACCATGATATTTTAAGTTCTTTTAAATGAATAAAGATTTGAATAAAACTATTAGAATAAATACTTGATTATATCTTTGAAGGCCTTTAACAACCAAAACTAAAACAATGGGTACTAGATAATCACCCCAGCTGTATCCGCTGACATTTATTCTATGATTTGTATTTCAAATCCATAAAACCTTTGATGCGAAGCTTAACTAAGGTTATTTATAATAATAAATAGAAATTTAATTTAGAAACATGCTAAAGGTTGAATTTTTAATAACATTTAAATGCGGCTTTAGTAACCTCTGGAATACAAACTATAGCTTAACATAATTAACGCCATATTATTTATGAGGCTAATGATACCTACCAAATAAAAGAAAAACAATTTTATAACTAGTATTACTTTTCTTTCTCTACAAAAATAGCGAACTATAAAAGCTTCATCATTTTAACAACGTAGACATCTTGCATTTCCAAAATAATGGATTCGCTATCATTTAGTTTTTTATTCCTTATTTTCTTCTAAAAAAATAAATATAAATCAAATCGTACGGTTACAGCCAAACCAGAAGGCCATTGCCATTTTTTGCATTTGGTTTGCTTCGTTTGTTCAACTTCGGACTTAAAACAGAGGGGGTTTGTTTCAGGTCTTGAGTACCAACAGAAATGCCAAATGAAAATAATTTTTCTCTTAATAAACGGGAATATTTCTTATCATGTCACGCGCTCCATATTGCGATTTCATTGGTTGTTTTCTTTTTTTGATAAAGTGTTGAAACAAGCTCTCTTAAAAAAAAAAAAAAACGTCACGCTCTCCGAACTGTGATTTCATTGGTTGTTTCATTTTCTTTGACAAAGTGTTGAAACATGCCCATTGGTACAGGGCATCAATCGGGAACTCGACACAAGGAACCTGTTTTCTAAGAAACAAAGTCGCCAATGAAATATGAATGGACTTGACCCTCTATTTTAGTTATACTCGTCACCTGACTGTGGTTCTAAAATACGACGCCCGTCGCCAATAGCCCTCGTGTAGCTCTAGTGCGACGATAATTCAAACCTAACCTATTTTAGTTATACTTTGGAACAGTGCTAGATGCTAGAAGTGTGGGTAGACAACTTCCCCCACTTTTGAGGCATGCAGATACCTTAGAAAACAGATAATTGATCAAAATATGTGTTCTGATGCTTTTGCATTAAAATATTATGAGATTCTTTATCGTTCAAATGGTACAAGTAGATTTCATGTACTGTAAATAGCTTTTAATTTACATGGCAGTCTTTTAAAGGTACTTCTATGGTCACGTCTCATGGCCTTGTTCATGTCTTACAATGAAAACCTTGAACGCATTTTCTGAAAAACGAGTTTTTTCACAACATGCTTGAACTGCGAGCAAGATATTTCAAATAAATATTCTTCGATTTAAAAAAACTTAGTGTATTTTAAAGAGTATGGATCAGGGCATGTGGCCATACTTTTTATAGCAATTGTAACAAATATTGAATTATTTACAGACTTTTACAAAATTAAATTATTAAACAAATTACATATTTTAAAGTTAGCCATTTCAAACTATCATAATTAAATAACTACTTTGCTTAGAGCTTGGATAAAGTATGATGACATGACTGGATATTTACTGTTTTCTTTTCTGTAAAAGTTATGTAAAACAACTAATATGTAATGTCTTTAAGTTGCTAGCAGTTTGGTACAATTAAATTAACTGCTAAATAATTTATTAATTAATATATTTTTTCCTTGCAGTGACGTAGTTTTATGTGCCTGATCTTCTCACAAAGTTTTAAAATTCTATCTAAAAAATAAACGAAAAAGTTGTCCAAGGTATATGCATATCGAAAATAGTCCGACATCAAATCACTTCGAATAACACTAAAATAAATTCCCTATGGAACTTTTCTTGGGAACATTTTGTATTGAATTGTACGGTTTTAACACATTTTATTTGCAAATGTAAATTCTTCAAAAAAAAAAATTAACTTAAGATACCTGCACCAAATTGTGGGGCTGAGTTCACTTTTACCACTGCTTTGAAGGATGAGAGTTTGCAGCGAGTCCTTTTATTTATGGCATGTAAAAATAATAAGCTATAAGTTAATATAAAATATTTATTTTTCAGTATACATTTTAATATTTATATTTGAGAAGATAAACATTGCGATATTTGGATTCTAAAATTAAGCAATTACTATCAATACTGGGGTTTTCTTACAATATCAGAAAACACAGTATCGTAGTCAACTTGCTCAGTTTTTTCTTCTTTTCCATAATAAAGGTTTATTAATACACCTAAACCGCAGAGGGTAAAAAAATTGGCAAACATGATTTTTTTTTTGGTGCACAAGGTTTTTCCATAAAAATTTTTTAATTTCTTTAGTATATTGTTTTAACAATGCTTATCAACACTTTGCATTAAAAAAAATTGATGCCATAGTGTTTTGAATTGTAATCGCACTAGAGCTACACGAGAGCTATTGGCGACGCAATTTAAAAAATCACAGTCAGGTGACGAGCCAACACCCAACGCAGATGATAAGAGCGACATCGTACATAACATCACTGATGATGATATGCTCCAAAGTCCCGATGTTACATCAGGACTTTGGAGCATATGTAATGTGCACTTACTCTACACTGGGTATTATTCGTCAGACATTTTTGGCTGCATGGGCCGTTTAAAGGTCGGAAGTTATTTTGGCGATACCCGGATCCAAAACTGGGACCTTCGGCATGCAAGGCAAACGCCTTAACCGACTGGGCTCCCCAGCCCCAAATTGATGCCATACAAAAATTTTGTTTTGGGCAAAATTGACAGTTCCAAGGTGGGTTTATATTTTTATATTCCTCAGGGTAAGGAGTTAACCCAAAATAAATATCTCAAGGCAGTAAATGAAACCAAATATATGAGAAGTAAAGGTTAAAAATGTACAGTTTATTATATACACCTTGTTACAAATAAAAGTCTAATTTTGATGAAAGTAAAAAATCACAATACAAATAAAGCGCAATACAAATAAAGCACAGTTCAAATCACATGTTTTCATCAACAGGAGAAACGGGAGGAAGAGAAATATCAGGTACAGGCATCTCACACAAAAAGTCTTCCTCAGTTATACGATGCATGCAAAAGCTTTCCTCAAAACCTAAAAAGAATAATTTGTTAGGTATTTTTTTACGTGCTAGTTAATGTCACTAGGCGTCCAAATTTTGGTGGGACAGTTCTTTTGTTATAATCCCGTCAAATCAAGAAAACAAAGACATGAGTTTCTTGGCAAGAAATTGTTTAATCATGGAATTATGTAAATATTATGTATAATATTAATGTTTAGCAGTTTATTTTTTTACTGAACATATTTTAATTAAAATAAAATAAACCTTACTTTTATCTTCGAAAAATTCTGGAATAGGTAATTTATCATTAGTATGATCATTATATCTTCCTATGTAACCAAAGTCAAATAAACCATCCAATTCAGCCCTAGTTATCCGTTCAGATTTTGGCAAAATATCCTCATAGTCATCTAAAAAAAAAAAAAAAATCGTTAAGAGTTAAGCACACCCCCATTTTTGAAATTTCAATACAATTTACAATCTTTCTAAATTAAGTTTTACAAAATAAAAAAAGTAGCTTAATAAACACTAACTAAAGTGAAATTAATATTTCTATCTTAAAAATACAGTACAATAGAACTCCAATTATCCAAAGCAATTGGGTTTTCTAACCATATTAAGACACAGTAACACCTTGCTATTGCACATTCGGATATATGGAGCCTTGTATCATGTCCCCCAATTTTTCATCCGTTTTTTTTATTTAATATGTACTTTCCTTAAAATCGACATGAGACACATGGTCAATATTTTAAACATAAAATTTTTTTAAAGGAAAACAGTTTTTACAAGAAAAATCAAAGCTGCTAACTTTGGATGGATTTTTTACTAGAAAATGAGTAAAATATGTAT
Source organism: Hylyphantes graminicola (assembly GCA_023701765.1). NCBI lineage: Eukaryota > Metazoa > Arthropoda > Arachnida > Araneae > Linyphiidae > Hylyphantes > Hylyphantes graminicola. The sequence goes on along the minus strand of CM043117.1, from coordinate 30,965,180 downwards.
AGTTATTACCTGCATAATAATATGTAACGTTTATAGTAATTAATGATAATACAGTAAACTCAGGATTATCCGCGAAATTGGGAAGCGCGGCATCCGCGGATAATCCGTAAAAGTAAAGAAAATGTCCACAATATTCCTTCTGGTTTTATAAAAGTAAAGTACAGTTATCGTGGTATTATAAGATACAAAAAAACGTAACAGGTATGAAATATGAAGAATTACAATTTTACAAAAAATAAATCAGTCAATTGTTTTTGTTTTTTTAGCCTTGCAACTTCTCATTCTTATTTGTGATTGAAGTTAGTCTTGAATTGTCAAAACAACTTGTTTTGCTTCTCACTCATTTCGCTATTTAAATCACACAAAGCAGTTCAATAAAATTGCAAGCAGTTTATTTTACAAGTGTAGATTTTTGACAGAAATCTGCATGTGAAATTCACCTGGCCGAACACATTTTGGCACACACCAGGTTTCTTAAAGTCATCCTTATTTTAATGCCTTCTTTGTTCTTATAAAATATAATGTATTCTTCGCTTTTTAAATGTATTCGTCGTTCTTTAAATGCGTTTGCATTTTTCCCAACACATATTAAAAAAAAAACTAATTTTATTTCTCTGAGCTTTGTTTAATTATTATTTTGGCAGGGAAAAGAGGAGGACTGTGGCCCGCGGATAATCCACAAAGCTGATAATCCAGCCGGGGATAATCGGGAGTTTACTGTATTTCCTTTTTAAATTATTATTATTTTTTAAAAGTAAAATTGTTAACATCATCGGTAGATCTCTTTAAAATTAATAGGCAGTAAAGTAAGTTAATCAGGAAGCATTATTGGACTCCTTTTCTAATTTGAGGTTGCACTGGCTGGCCGAGATTTGAAGACATATTAGTGTAATCTAATCTGAATTCATCTTGCTATTTTGATCAAAATTTTTATTTTTATTATTATAATCGGTTGTTTGAATTTGTTGTTTATTGAAATTTAAGTTTAGTTTCACCGAATTGAGCAGTCGCATTTTCGCGACGGCCAATATATTTTTTTTCGCATTTTCGTGCAACTCGTCGCATTTTGCGACAAATGGGACTGCAGATTGATCCCTGATTCCCGGCCATTACTGTTCATCTGTGTTGGATGTCATGCCCAGTAATTTTTTTGGTCGACCAAAAAAAAAAAAAAATACTAAGCATGACATCCAACAAAGACAAATAGTTCTAGATGGTCGGGTAAAATTATTTTCTGAAACTGATTCTCAGCAAAACTTGGGATAGTTGGTTCTACTGAATTAGCAAACTAAGCATTTGATTCCAATATAATAATTTACCCTCTGGTTCATCATAGATGTACATATTTTCTGTTTCTGGCCAAAATTCCACATTGGAGGACTTGATAGCCTATTGGAAATGTTAATCAATACAAGTCAATTAAAACTTGTTAATTCAACATGAACACAAGTAATGCTTTAAGATATTATATTGATAATTTTTTCTCATTAAGTCACATTAAGCTATTCAATTATATAGGACTTCAAAATGGAATTGCGAAAAATTTAAGCAGTAAAAGGGCACACAGTTCAAGTTTTAGAGTTACTTTGAAAATTGATAGCAGTATCTTAGTAAAAAAAAGCTTATTAAGCAAAGCCTATTTTAATATTGACTAGCAATAGATAGTTCTGGTAGATATGGAATCATGAACTGAATAAAATTATTATATTTAAAAAAAAGTAAATAATAAAGGAGCTTTTTCAAATAAAATACTAATGCTCAAAAATTCAACTCTGATCACTCATTTCAACTCCTACACAAGCAGCTTTAGAAGAGCATAATCACAAGTAAACATTTTTCAAGATTTAAACAACCAAACCAAGTTTTATAGTATTCCAGCGTTCGAAAACACTTAGAAATTTTACCCGTCCCAGAGGACGGATTGACCACCCCTTCCTAATTTGAAACTGACTCGTTAAACTCTAATTATATAATAATAAAAATATAATTTCATCTTATTTATTACAAACATTTATAAATTGCGCAATGAATTAGTATAGTAGGATTACATTAAACAGTTATAAAAGAAATACTACGAAACCAATAGTAACTTAGCATTTCTTTTAGAAAGTAATTTAAAATATATCATGAACATTAGCGGGGAAATGGCAATCAATGAAGACGTCCCATTCAAGAAATTTGTTGTCCTTGGAGAATTTTTGACAGCAGATGACGAGACGACGGGCGTTTTTTCTTGAGCCTCGTAGTATTCTTATTCTTTTGTGAATTGCAACAAAGATTAATAAAATTTTTATGTTTGAAAGGTCAAAGCAATTCTGCGAGGCAATTCTAATATTAAAATGTGATTCTTTGTTTTCAACCTACATTCGCTACTGCATACTAAAGGTAACTACTGATAAATCGGAAACTACATGTAAAATTGCAGCAGCAGAGATCATTCTAGGCGTTTTTCACGGGGCGCTGCGCCCCGCCCGCCTTTTTTAAATATAAATCCCGCCCTGAATGCCCTTTTTTACAAAATAAATCCCGCCCTCGTTGCCGATTTTTTTAAAAAAAAATTCCGCGTTTTCCCGAGTTTTTCAAAAATTCCGCTTATCCAACTTTCTTTTTCAAAAATTTATTTAACCCAGGTTACGTTATATTATACTTTTAAACCCGTTTTTCTAAACTTAATCATTAAAAAATGCCAAAGATAATCAATTTTAGAATCAGATAGACAGTAAAAAATTTTGAGCAATAATGATGCTTTGAACAAGGGGGTCAGCTTTAACAAACGGCTTAACCCTAAGACTTAAAATTTTCCACAACCTAAAAAAAATTTAGTTCATTATCTGTATCGATGAAAACTAAACTTAAATTTTGATAAATAACAAGTTTAAATAATGGATTTTAATAATAAAAGTAAAAAATTTAATTAAAATTTTAAGGATGAATTAGGATTATATTACACTAAGATGTCTTCAAATATTGACCAACGGCCAACGGGTGCAATCCCTCATTGAAAGAGGATCATCTTCATCTAGACCAAAAATGTGCAATTCATGCTTCTTGATTTGATTATTTTGCAGCCTAGTAATTTTTTAGAAATCTACCGATGACGTCACATTGCCTACTCAATGGTTGACAGTTCGCGGGCTCTGCGTTTGCGTGATCGGAAAGAGTGTCTCAATACTTTTGTAGCTCCGGTTCAGGCCTTATTGGACCAACCAGAATATTTTCTTCTGATCTATCGTTTTGAGTCGTGACCTTGTGATCACAAGAGCAGCTTGAATGTTAAGATTTTTTTGTTTACATTTGAAACTTATGCTTTTTTTTTTATTTTGTCTTTTACCGGGGTTTCATATTAGTTTTAGTTGTTTTTATGGAGTGTTGGCTTATACACGCTTAATATATTCAAATTTTTGTTAGTAATTTCTTGAATTTTTCTGTAAAAAATTCTTGAATAGTATGCAGTAGAACTAAAATTATCTAAGCAATTGGAATTGGAACCTAACCACGTTCATATAATTTTAAATTTGGATAATTGGAGTTAATTGGAGAAAATATATATTTTAATCAATTACTCAAAATATATTGTTGGGCTGTGAGATAATGAAGTTGTAATTTCGGTTTAACCAAATCCAAATTATAAGATGTTGTTTGGGTTATAGCTTTTGTTTCAGTTTGAGTTAGATCGTTTTATAATAGTTTTTTTTTCTTTCAACTTTTGTTAGAATCTTGGAAAAAGTCTACTAAAATTTATATGCGATTTATAACTTATACTCGGCCTATTTTTTTTTTGTACGTCTCTGTTGGATGTCATGCCTGCCTAGTATTTTTTTTGTGGGTACAAAAAAATACTAGACATGACATTGAATAAAGAGGAACAGTAACAAGTAGGCCAAGTTAAATTTTTCTGGCATTCTTATAATCAGCACCTCTTCGAATAATTGGAGTTCTACTAAACTTGGAAAAAGTGTAGGAACCATGCTTTTAATTTTAAGTGCTAGAGCTGAATGCAAACAAAACCCATGTTTGTTTGATTAGTAGCATTAATAATTTCCTCCACCTTGCTCATGGAGATCTGTTTGCAGTTCTGGCTGGTTGTTAGGCATAAGTGCCTTATTATGTTCCTTCACATACTAAAAAGATGTTTCATAGCAGTTGAGGTTATTTAATAATTAACATAATTTCTAAACAAAGAATAGTTACCTTTTCCTTAGTAGGCACAGAATTTTCTTTTTTAATATTCTTCTTTACGGTACTTGGAGACTGGATGTCAAAACTTGGAGCTGATTTGATAGCTCTTTTATTAGCAGCTATATTAGTCGAATTCTTAAGACTTAAGCCTTTTATCTTCTCATCACCATCTGCAAAGCAATGAAATATGCAATAAAAGTAATAAGCACTTCATAATGGTAGGGTATTCGTCAATAACTCATTACAATTACTAGAGCAGGGTTCCCACTCTTTTTTCAAAATAAAAATCAAGGAGTTTTTAAGGACTTTTCAAGGACCCCCAAAAAAATTTTCAAGGACCCTTAATTATATGATGAAAATTTTAACAAATAAGACAAAATTTAAAAAATAACTAATATAAAAACAATTTTTTTTAAAACATCATATATTTATTATTGTTGTTTTTTAACATTGTTCGAAATATCGCCAACTCCAGATGTTTTCGCAACCATATCAGAGGGAAAATGAATTTGGCGAATATATAGCCGGTTCCTCTGTCTAATAACGTTTTGTTTGCCGAAGTGCTAGAAGCGCCAGTTATCACTGCATTGGCAATGTTTTAGAAAATAAGTTCTCGTAATTTGAACGTTGTGTGCCGTCGCGGAAGAGAAGATAAATCAAGGACTCTTGATGATTGTTGATGAAAATCAAGGAGTGTTTAGAGTGTCCTTGAAATCAAAAACCAAAATTAAGGACTTTTCAATGATTTTTGGTTAAAATCAAGGAGTGTAAAGGGGTGCTTGAAAACGAAAATCAAAGACTTCTTAAGGACTTTCAATGACCCGTGGGAACCCTGTAGAGAAAGCACAGCAGAATTATATAACCATAGTGTGTAGCAAGCGTTAAATGGACTACTAAGGAAAAAAAAAGATTAAATCTGATAGAATTTGAAACAACTCTAGCATATACTGCTTACTGGTTTAAGTTGGCGTTTCATTGGCAATTCTAAAATTAGGTCTTGCTCAGAAATAGCACACATACAAGAAAAAATGAGCTAAAAAAAAAAGATTTCCCCACTTATCAGACCCTTCATGGTAGCTTGGGTGCAACTTAAATTTTTTGTAAAAAGAAAAGTATGTACATGGTGAGGCAAATAAAAGTGGCCCCGGTCTAGAGAGATAGGAGTTTGTTGTAATGCTTGGCGAGAAAAATTCTTGAAGTCGCCGGAATCCTGTTTTTGCATTGGTTTGATCAGTTTAGCTTTACATTAGAGCTACTCGTAGAGTAGTGGTGAGTTCAGATCTTAGTTCGTATTGTATGAAGAGCGTCCCATAGTGCAAATTTTGTGTCTTGCAATCAATTTAGAATGTTTTGTATTAACAAAAACAAAAAGGTCGGATTCTTGAGGATAAATAACGACCGAAATAATCACTCGCGGGAATTTTTCTTGATCAGCTCACAAACCCTGTTTATATTTCATTTCAACAAGCTTCGCAAACCCAGGGCTGCCAGTGCCAGAAAGCTTTAAAAATAGTTGCTTTAGTAGCCTCAGATGTTAAAAAATAGTAGCCAAAATAGTATCCTCTTTTACCTAACTAAATAAACAACTTTTAATAGTTAGATAACACAAATGTATTTTTTTTTAATATTTGCATTGAAGGTTATCCGGAATTAAATAAAATTTCCAAAAAGGTGATAAATTAGTTTAATAAATAGTTTAATATGCTTAGATGCAAAAATTTAAGAACTAAAACTTAAGACTTGTATCAGTGAAGATCTTAGAATTGTAGCACCAACACTCGGTTAAAAGGATTGATAAAACTGCCAATAGTTTTTCGGATGTATTGCAACAGAAAATTTCATGTTAAATTATTAAACCAATTTATATATAACTGTTAGAAAACATAAATTAGGAGAAAACATTTTAAATCTACTTATTTGTATTGGAATTTAATTAGCAATTGCATAAAAATTTTCAAAAAACAAAAACATTCCATTAACGATTGGATAAGAAACAGCCATAAAAGTGCCTTTTTTATCCTTCAAAAATATATATGTATGGCATATAAATTTATCTATTTTTAATTAGTATTTAGCTAAAAAATCTAAGTAAAATCAACATTCATCTATAAAAAGCCTGTCATTTCACAGAAGCGAGTAGGAAGAAGTTAAAATGCTAAATTGTGCAAAAAAAATTTAAGACCGCAACTTAAATTTACAAATTGCAACACCAACTTTCAAATGAAAGGATTGATACTGCCGATAAAATTTACTTGAAAATAAATTTATTAAAAAATATAATATAAAATAAAAACAAGTTTATTTTAAATAGTTATCAGTTATTCAAGAAACATAAGGATCAATACTAATCCATGTAAATATGTTTCACTGAAATATCTCGCAGCTTTAAAATACAAGGATGGCTGAATTAAAACTATTAAATGTAAGTATTCTTATTTAACACGATCCAGAATCATCGAAATTCACAAGTAAAATATAACTTTTTTTTTAAATATTTAAAAATCGTATTTCGATACGATTCTTTTAGATACCGCCAGATTACTTAATAAAAACTTCAAAATAAAGCAAATTAATAACAAACAGACAGATGTCAATCCTATCCCCAAATGCAGTTTTAAAAAAATCTTCAACAAAGCATACAAAATCAAAGTTTTAGTTTCAATAAACTTTACATAGGCTGCTAAAAAAAAAGTCAAGTACTACTTTAAAAACACATGGTTTTGTTTTTGTTTTGTGCAAAACGAAAGCAAAACTTGATGAGAACTTTTAACTAGATCAATGTGAGAACCAAACAAAAACTATAGACATCATCTGCACTTCACGTTTTGCGTATCGGCAGTATCCTGGTGGCGCCATCTATGGAAAAATTATATAACTAAAAATAGTCGCCCAAGACTTAAAATAGTTGAAGGTTTTGCTTAAAATAGTCGTTTTAGGCCCTTTTTGGTCTTAAATAGTTGCCATAGTCGCCTAGACGCTAAAATAGTCGTTTTAGTAGCCTTTTAAGTCGCCACTGGCAGCCCTGCAAACCATAGCATAGTTGCCAGCTAATAAGTCACCAAGCATTTGTTTGGGCTTAATATTAAAGCGATTAATAGCTTCGGTTAGCCAATCTGTTTTTGTATTGGTTTTTGACCTGGCATCATATCTGTCGTATTCTTATCTCCAGGTTGGGGCCACTCTTATTTACCTCACCCTGCATATAAATCTTTGAGGTAACTCCTTTCTACAATTGGAAAGTCAAGTGAAAGCTGATGACTTTCATTACTTTAACACTTTAAATAAAGTAATGAGATAACTTAAGTAAAAAAGTTACATAAAAAATGAAGTAATACTTGATTTAACGCTTTGAAATGATGTTTTATCTGCGTTTTCTTTGAAGTCACTAAAAATCTGATGAGCAAACATGACTGAAGAATCTGAAAAGAATATAAATATCAATTCAAAGGCTCACAGAAAATAGGGAATATGCCCTAGCTCAAAAAATTTTCAATAAAAATATGCAAAAGTTAGGCTTTAAATTAATAAAAAATAGATAGGTGATACTGCCAAATACTACAAACTTAAAACCTTGGGAGGAAAGATTGCTTGAGATTTCGAGAACAATTTTGTTTCACATTTAACAGTACAGTACAAAGGTAGGCCAAAATATTACTGTATCCCTCCAGTTATTGTTTACACCTTACATTACAATATATTTCTGAATTCACAGCAAAAATTTTAAGCCAAGCATATTTAAGAAAACCAAATAAAAGGAATTAAAGGTACATAATATTTAAAGTCATAATGATAAAACAAGACAAAGTTAAAAATTAATACTTGATAATTTCTTGCACACTTTCTAAAGAGAAACAAAATGTTACTATTTATCGAGTGTTGTTAATATTTTCAAGTAAAAACAATAAATGTATTCGTTGCTTTAATTCAGCAATTTAAGTTCTCAAATCGTCCAAAGCTTTTTCACTCAGGAACAAAAAGTAATCACTCATATGCTCATTCAGTATTCACGTTCTCTTTTTCAAAAAATTAAAGCAAAAAGTTTATGTAGTTGCCACCGAGATCGTAGTAAAAGTTTTACTATGGCTATGTCCAGACGGCGACAATTAAAACAAAAACTTGGCAACCGCCAAACGAGGCAATAGCGAACGGTTTTTTCGCCAAATCGTAGGTTTTTTTCAAACGCATGCGTCTGGAGGATTTGTTTGGTCTGCCCAGTGCCTGTGTTGTGATAGAAAAGTGGAATGTAGTGGAATAGGATGAAAATCGCTTGTTTTAAACTTTAAAGCGTGACCTTGATTTCAATATTGATACGAAAACATTACATTTGGTTAGTAATATTAAAACGTAACAAATTTAATTGTTGGTTTATAACATAGATTTTTACCTTTTATAACATAATTAAATTGGATACTATCCGAGATTTTTTAATTAATTTATCTGGACCCGTATACGATCTCGGGTCTACGGAATAAGATCAAGAAGAGCTGACCACTAAGCCAGAGAGATAGGGTATTATACATTTATATTAAGAGTTAAATAAAAAAAATAATTTCAGTTAAAATTTAGATACATTATAATATAAATGCTAGATTCGTAAATAGCTTCATGGGGCCAGTAGGTTCAGTTAGATTTTAAATTAACTCATAAGCTAAAAGTATTGGAGAGAAGGATATTTAACGAAGAATTATTCAGAGGCGCCGACTCCATAGGGCCTGAGGGGGCCCGAGCCCCCTCAAAAATTCGTTTAGGGGGGCAGAGCCCCCCCCCCCCAATAATTTAAGAAAATTATTAGTCATATTGCGCATTGTAAAATCACAAAATTAGGATATTTTCGTTCAGTGTGTCAGAATACCAATATTACGTAATCTTATTTTTTATTCGTTTCTTTTACGCTGCATTTTTTCTCTTTTTGTTTGGCGCCGGCCGGTCACGTGACCGGTAGGTGTCTTTTTTATTAAAAGTGTAGGTGTAACATTAGCTTGAAAAAGTGTTTTGAGTTTGTATTTTGAACTGCCCGAGCACGTTCTCTTGTGTGTAATGGTAATTAAGTTTGCAATGGATAATTTTTTTTACCTTTTGGTAACAAATTTATCCATTGCCGGCGCGCTTGGAAATATACTATATTACCTTATTAGTTATTTTCAAATAATTATTAATAAATATTTTTATGATTTAAGACCCAATTAAAACCTGCTATTTACATACTTTTTGACTGAAAGTATTGGGCACACTGTATTAGCATTAACTTTGATATATTGTTTTTGTTTAACGAACCTTTTTAAATTGTGCAACAGCAAGTTAATTTGTTTTGCTGCATATTTTTTATACTATTGTGCGTAAAAAAATTGAATTAATTTATTAATACCAATAAATCTAAATTCCGACAGATATATGCAATCAATCAAAACTTTAAACAATTACTCACTCTATGTCCCTAAAATAGTGCATAATAAAACTAAATTTAAAGTTTTTACTAATATTTACGGAAAGGGCTAATTTATTATGATATATAGATTAACAATTATATTAAGTAGTAAAAATAAAAAATTCATTAGATATCAAATAATTTAACTATTATTTTAATGATTCTAAGCTATCAACTTTAAAAAACTATTATAGAAAACTTAAACTCTTACTTCCAGTTAAAGTTAAATGGGGATATTTCTCATGATGTCATGCTCTCCACATAGCGATTTCATTGGTTATTTTGTTTTCTTTGTAAAAGTGTTAAAACAAACCCATTTATAGTTAGAAAACACAAATTTCACGTATATTGGGGAAATCAAAAGATACCTATTATAGATATAATAACGATATAACGATTTATACGAAATAAAAAGATAAATAATGCCGAAATAGATGATAATAACAAATGTAAACCTAACATTATATTTTCCCCCACAAGTAGCATTACAAAATAAAAATTATAAACACATGAAGAAAATAATCTATATACATAAAAGGCGACTTCTGTTTGTCTGTTTGTATAGGACGCAAAAACTTAAGAACCACGCAACAGATCGTCACGAAATTTGGCACAAAAATTCCTCTCATCTCCAGAACAAACATAGGCTAAGAATTTTTCGAATCGGACCATTCCTTCTATCGTTTTCGAACGTTTTAAGGGAAAAAATACACCACTTTCGCTCAAATCCGATCATTTTTTCTCTTTCGTGATGCCATCAGGCAGAAAAATTTAAATAAAACTTTTTAGAAAACAATTGAAATTGAAAATGTTTAATTTATTTATATTTGTTCATTGCCTTCAGAAACAAAATTAATAATTTGAAAAAAAAATAGTTGGATATGTTTCAAGTTACGTAATTCTACCAGTCCCCATTCTATTGTTTTATTGTGCATAATTATGAATTTTTTTTAAAGCATAGTTAAGCTTTTACTGAACTATGTTGTTTTTTGAAGACCGTTGCACTACAGGTACATATTAGGATTTCATGTCTTCCTTTTTTCGCCAATTACTTTGCCAAACTAGCCAAATTATTACAAAGCACGTGCAAAAGAGCATTTTCTTTAAATAGCTGGTTGGTTGTGCGATGGTCTTTGCGCCAGAGGTGAATGGGTGTAATGGTAGCTATATATTTTCCTCGCCAAATTAAACACGCCAAATGAGCTAAAATGTTTTTATTCGGGAAATTACTACGACATTATCTGTTAATTTTATAGCATTTTTTAAATTTTGAATTTTTAATGTAATATAAGTAGCGGGATTTTGTACTTTAATAACGAACGGTATCAGCAAGATAAGCTTATTATTTCATAACGGATTAAATGATAGATGAATTGAACTGACCTATATAAAAAAAATGCAAATCATTTGCTGTTTGCTGGAGTAGCTTATTTTTAATTCTTACTGATTATTTTTTTTACTTAAATGTGTATTCTTTTTAATTTGAGCTTCTTATCAAAGGTATTTTTGAAATTAATATTAATCATTACTATGTCCAAGATGGGTAATTAAATGGAAAATTACTGTGTAATCTTCATATCATATGTAACTCAAATGAAGGGAAAAAATAGTTAAATTAACTATTGAATAATTTTTTCACTTCTACCCCCGTGCAACGTCGGGTATAACAGCTAGTTAATCTATATACATAAAAGGCGACTTCTGTTTGTCTGTTTGCATAGGACGCAAAAACTTAAGAACCACGCAACAGATCGTCACGAAATTTGGCACAAAAATTCGTCTCATCTCCAGAACAAACATAGGCTACGAATTTTTTTTGAATCGGACCATTCCTTCTATCGTTTTCGAACGTTTTAAGGGGAAAAGTACACCACTTTCGCTCAAATCCAATCATTTTTTTCTCTTTCGTGATGCCATCAGGCAGAAAAATTTAAATAAAACTTTTTAAGAAAACGATTGAAATTGAAAATGTTTAATTTATTTAATATTTGTTCATTGCCTTCAGAAACTAAATTAATAATTTGAAAAAATAGTTGGATATGTTTCAAGTTACGTAATCCTACCATTCTCTATTCTATTATTTTATTGTGTATATATGATTTTAATTATGAATTTTTTAAAAACATAGTTAAGCTTATACTGAAATATGTTGTTTACTAGAGATGCATGTTAGGGTTTTATGTCTTCCTTTTCTCGCCAAATACCTTGCCGAAATCGCCAAGTTATTGCAAAAAACGCGCCAAATGAGCATTTTTTTATTAGCTGGTTGGTTGTACGATGGTTATTGCGCCAGAGGTGAATGGGTGTGTTCATAGCTAGATATTTTCCTCGCTAAATTCGCAAAAATGGGACAAATGAGCTCAAATGTTTTTCTTCGGGAAATTACGATGACTTTATCGGTGAATTTATAGCGTTTATAAAATTTTGAATTTTAAGTGGCGGGATTCTTTACTTTATAACGAACGGTAACATCAACATAAGCTTATTATTCTACAACGGATTAAATTATAGATGAATTGAACTGACCTATATAAAAAAATGCAAATCATTTGCTGGTTTGCTGGTGTATCTTATTTTTAATTCTTACTGATTATTTTTTACTTAAATATGTATTCTTTTCAATTAGAGCTTCTTATCAAAGGTATTTCTGAAATTCATATTAACCATTACTATATCCAAGTAGGATAATTAAATGAAAAAAAAAATACTGGGTAATCTTCATATCTTATGAAACTCAATTGAAAGAAAAAAAACTTAAAATTGACTATTAAATTATTTTTCACCCCCATCCGTGCAGCGTCGGGTATAACAGCTAGTAATGCATAGAAAACACAAGAAAAAAAATTAAACACATCAATTTAAATGGAGACATTTAAGGTTCTCAAAATGTAATTTAAATTCAATTGATTAAAAATAGTTTTATGCACTTCTACTTCAATTACCCTTTTTTTTATTTTTTTCCCATTTTTTTTTATTGACAATAGCAACCCTACAACAAATTAACATGGCTTTAAATAGGAAAAGTTGTCGGGATTTTCGATTGTCTCTGACAACTTTTTTCCGGGTTACTTGGCGAGAGTGGAATTTTTAATTGCTTTTTTGGCTTTCGATTTGATTATTTGAAAATTTCCAATGATGAATTCGGTTTTTCTCTCAGAAGTTACCATAGCGCAAGACGCACCGAATCAGAGCATTCTCGTAGACATTTAAGGCATGCGTTAATAGCTAAAACACCGTGCGTCACAATTGAGGTGCAGTCACCGTGCGTCAATGTTTTCATTGACGCACGGTGTATGAATTGCGTTTGTTTCATCCTCCATGCGCGCGCATCTCAATATAAAATTGCATGGGGATCACGTGACGTGACGCGCGCATCACGTGACATTTTTGTTTCAATTGTCATTTTTATTGTTGTAGTGTGGACATAGCATTTCATTGTTTAGTTTGTTGAATTATCGTCGCACTAGAGCTACACGAGGGCGGCTAATTTCAGAGACGAATATTCCGGCCTTCCCTTCTAAATTTCTTTCAAACGGTACTCCGATTCGTGCTTTTTATCCACTTGAAATCGATTCACCAACTGAGGTTTAAAGCAGGAGTGAAAGTTAAAAATCGTCACGTGAAACAAGCAAATTTGGAGTTGATTGATACGAGAATTAGAGATAAAAATTTGGCAGCACTCAATACTGTTATGATCATGTGACGGTTGTTTGGTTTGTTGAGATTAAGAATTCGAGAATTTTAAATTCCGTATGGAATAAGGATATATTTTATGCTCTACCTTAATTTTTTTTGCAGGAGAAGAGTTATAAATATCACGATGAACGTTTCCTATTTAACTTTTAATTTTTCAAAAAAGTTTTACGTTCTCTTATTCATATTTTATGTAATATGCAAATGTGAAGCCCAATGTGATATTCGCAATGCAACTTCTAAACAGAAAGATATATTAAATATTTTAAAACCCTTATTTGGATCTACGTGAGTATTTTATAACCACGCAGAATTAAATTGTTATTGCATTTGTTTACTTTTTCCCTTAAAAATGTTACAGATAAGGTATGTCTTTTTTAAAAATTTCTTTTAATACTTACTGCTATTAAGGCTGGCTGGACTTCAATAATTAATGATACATTCTTGAAATGAAGGCACCCATTTCTTTCATGTAAAAAAATATCATTGCATTTCATTTCTCATGCATTTGCATACATATGCGAAATATATATTACTCAATGTCACGTATACTTGTGATATAGCTCAAAGATCTCTATAAAATTATAATATTAACCACACAAATAACAGTTCTTTCTTAATAGCTTAATAAATCTCAGTTAATGTCTTTCTGATCCATAAAACAGTTCCCACGTTTTAATTGGCGTCAATACATTCTTTCCCAGAGAAATTGCTGACGTAGCAGAATTTGTTTTGTCTTCTGATCCACTCATCTCCAAATCATAAAAATACTGTCACTTCTTAATAGTACTTGACATATGAGGCTGTGTGCTTTGGGGGCCTCTCGGCCTTCTCTACTAGCCCCATAAAGGCTACCTTTTAATGCTTGAAATATTCAATATGAAATAATAAAATCATCGTTGGACGTCCAATCTGCCCTTTATTTCTAAAGTTAACTTAATACTCTCCTATGAAGTAGATGTTATTATATTTCATACTTTTATGCCCTGGTACATAATATGGTACATAGAAATGTCTATATGGATTTTACTGATGTCTATATGGATTTTACTGCAGTTCTGAGACGAAAAAAAAAAAAAAACTGTCAAAAATACGAGTTCTAGACATAGGTTATTGATTTCAAAGTAGGTACAGTACAGTAACCCCTCTCTATGTTGCACCTTGTTACATTGCGCATTCAGATTTATTGCTCCTTCTACCATGCCTCCCAATTTTCTTCTGTTTTTTTATACATAAGTACTTTTCTTTAAAAAATCAACATGATACAAGATAGGCGACAAGTCAAGATATAGGCTAGAAAAATCAAAGCAGCCAACTTTAGATGGATATTTTATTGTAAAATGAGTGAAATATGCACAGCACATTTTGCTCATTTTCTATATGATATACCTGTGCAATAAGTAATGTTGTAACTGTGTAATGTTTCTAACAATAATAATAAGTCCTTTCTAAATTTTCGTTCCTTTTTTTTAGTAGTTATATTATGTAATATGATTTAGTTATATCCTTTAAATACATACTGTGCTTTAGTTTAAAAACTTTGGTTGAGACCATAAATACATCAAAAGTATAATAGTTACCTAGAAGCTCGTTATATCAATCATTAGGTTATATAGCGTTTTTTTGCTTGTCTCCCGGGAAGTGCAATGTAAAGAAGGGTTGCTGTATTATGTTTGCAATATCTGTGTTAATTGAAAATGGTACTTATCAGCTCCATAAAATACCTTTTCAAGAAACAGCTAGTTTTCTGTTTTTCTTCTATAATCCTTTAATTAGCTTATTAACAGTTAAATGCTATAGTAATTGCTGTGTTAGTTTGAATGAGGTTTTAACATTGTTTAACTGTAATAGAAGAAATAATTTTTCAAACTCCATAAGTGGAAGCAATTTATAAAATTCTGTAATTAATTTATGATTTTATTCCTCTTATTTTAAATTATTACCAAACCCTGGTTGAAATTCTAGAAAGCCTGAAACTTCGATTTTATTTTTAGTAAACTAGATTCCTTATTCAAGAATTTTAATTGCAGATTTGTAACTAAAGATGACCTTAATCCTGATAAGTATACCTACAAAGTGAGCATTTGCAGTCAGATTCAGGGCCAACCTGCTGGTGTAGGAGCTATTCAAATAATTGAAGATACCAAAGATAAGACAACAAAAGTACTGGGAAAATTTAATCAAGTCGGCATTAAAGGAGGAAGTGAGTACAGTTGAATTATATAGCTTAACTCTTTTTTTAAAAAAACTTTTAATTGACCGATGTGAAATGTAAGGTAATAAAAGTATTGTGATGGGTTTAAAAATCCAAAAGAGAGATTTTGGGTATTCTACATGTTTTAGAATGTGCTGGTTCTAAAAAAGTAGTTTTCGCACATTGGTCTGTCTGAAACCACTCTACTGCTCAAACTTAAAGCTACGGACATAAAATTTGGTACACAAGTTCCTAGTAACTGTCAGACGTCATAATTAGGTGATTGAGAAAATCATGCATATGAAAATGGTAACTGTCATAGAACTTTTTAGGCTTTAAAGTTACTGTAATTACCTTACATGGGGTATATGATATCCTTTAAATGTGTATATTAAGTGGTAATAAAACGCATGTAGCGTTACACAACCCTAATTTCAAACTAAAAACTGCCATCACTATTCACTTAAGTATGTCATATTAGCAACTTTTGTTAGATTTTAATCAAGAATGACATGGTCAAAATTTATATAGGAATTTTTGGTGATTAATTAACACTCAAAACTTACCATTAGAATCCTTCTTGAAAATAGAAATGGACAAAGTAGTTAAAGTACTTAAATACTAGTTAAAAAGGCTTATAAAACATAAGGTCTTTGAAATATATTTCTTTACAAATAAATTTTTTTTACAAAAGAAAGTATTTTAATAAATATGTACTTAACTACAAACATATATTATTTTTATATTAATCATTTTTTGCCTATAAATACTTTAAAAGTTTATTTTTACATCGAAATAGATTGTAACTTTGATTTCTTTGTCTAGTTTAAAAAATTTCAAAATGTAACTATAAAATTTGACATAAACTTAAAAGTTTCTTCGAATTGTCATATTTTAGCTGATTGGGTGTTTCTCACATATGATGGTGGAGATCCTTACCATAAACATTGTGGCAATTCATCCAGAAAAACACATGTAATGATTGTATGTGATAATGACGATCTTAAGGTAAGTTGTACATATTTTTGGATAAAAAGTATATTTTGCTTTGCACTTGAATGTGAAATTGAAACGAGCAAATTTTAGATTTTTCCCTGGCTAAATACACGTATACTCCATTAGGCTAGTTTTTTTTAATGCTAGCATGGGAAGATGTATAGTGTGTTAAAATCCAATCATTTTTTAGTTTAAAATAGTTTTTTTAAAAATTGATATAAGTTAAAAATTTTGTTTAAATTTATTTATGTAAAAAAATGAATAATTACTTCAGGTCAATAATTATGTTGTATATAATTAAGAAAAAATTCTACTTTATGGCCCAATAACTTTCAAAGCTTAGAGGTAGGATATGCTTTATGCTTTTTTTTATCGAAAACCCTAAAACTCTTTAGAATGTCTGCAGTGATAATTTTCATTCCCTTCCTTAGATTGGTGTACAGGATTGCAAAGCAGTTATTTATCCATCTTGAAAATTCATCAAAATAGTTTATAATAAATTTCTTGAATCATATATTCTTTTTCAGGGCAGTTTGCAGATTTTAGAGGAAAGACGAACATCTAGTAAAGAAGAGATTGATGAAGATTGCTATTATCTTTTTGAATTGAGCACAAATGTTACTTGCCCCTTAGTGAAGCCAAAGCCCACTAAACTCAGTTCTGGAAGTGTATTTTGCATTTTGTAAGTAATAAGTTTGTGTTATGTTTTGTGAAGGTGATAGTTCCCAATAAAGTTTTCTTCAATTTTAAGTGTTACTACTTTGTAATTCTGTTTGGTCATCCACAAGTGAGATCATTGGTAAACAGTTAAATTAAAAAACAAACTAAGGGAAGTGTAATTATGTAAATATGTTCTTAGTTTTTAAATACCATGCTCATTGATGATAATTTCAGATTTTTTTTTTGCGCACAAACAAATGCACAATAAATATAAATTTTAAATTTGTAAATTTTACACATGTTGCTCACTTTTGCTTAAATGTAAGAAATTTGGTTTTCACAATTTTATTTATTAAAAAAAGATTCTATCAACGATCAATTCTTTCATTTATGATACTTAGTCATTATCTTGTAATTTTTCCTTTAAATTTGTTCTTTTTTAGATAATACTATAAAATTATTTAATATGTTTTCCTCTAATTTTTTTTTAATAGCAAGTAGTTGAATACTTCTATTTGATACCTGTTTTAAAATAAAAATTTATATTTCAGTATTAATTTAAATTAATTTGATATTTCTCAGAATTCTCTTGTTATTATTTTCAAGTTAGGTAGTTATTTTGTGGGCTCCCTATTTTAAGTTACATTTTATAAATAGCTTCATAACAAAACTTTCGTCATTTAGGTTTTTTACGGCGGTTTCAGTTTACCTTTTATGCGGATTCCTGTATAAACGCATTGTGATAGGAGCAAAAGGAATGGAGCAAATTCCTAACTATACATTTTGGAGGGAGTTTGGAAATTTACAAGCAGTAAGTTATTATTATATACTTTTTTAATTGATATATGCATTCCATTGTGCAGATAGCTTTGTGACATGCATATTTTTTAAAAATATAATAAAACATTGTGTAGAGTTTCGTAAGATTGAGAAATAACTTTTAAAACCTAACAAATGTTTCTTCAGTAAAGATCATTAAAAACCCTATTATGAATATAAATAAATTTATGATGTTTTGTACACATTATCTTGTCCATGTATCCACTTTATGTCGAGTATAGCAAAATACTGTGCTTTACTGAATACATTATGTTTAATACAAAAAATTGCCTTCTACTGCATAAAAAGTTTGGTTACGATAAAGACTATTAAATCTAGACTGTTACCTATAAAGAATAATTAAAAACTGATTTAAAATTGTTTTTTGTATGGAAAAGCTAAGGTATTATTTGCAAAATCGGTCAATAACTCTGTATGCAAACTCTTTGCACAAAAAGATTATTGTTTTTATTGGATATATGTTAGTTAAACCTCTGAGGGATACAATACAACATACAATCCCAATAAAAAAATCTATTTAAAATAGCGAGAAGTTGAATTCCAGTAAAATATCTCTGGACTTGGCAAAATCTTACATGCTATTTTTCATGGCTTTACGAACCCTCTTTTAAAATGTTAGAGCTCTAAATATCTGTTTAAAATTTGAGCCAAATATCATGAAATCTCATAAGGGGAGATAGGATGGTCAAAAAATCATCAAAATTGCATTAGGGGAGAGTGTTGTACCTTGGGACAATTTTTACATTTTAATTTTTTTCTTCGATAATTTTAGTCAAAAGAAAAATTTTAAAGCAGCATTTCAACACACCAATATATTCCTCTATAATATATATTTTTTAATTCTGGCAGCTTGAAATTAAAAAAATGCCACTCATTTAAAGTAGAGAGGATAAACTGTCCCAAGGTACAACATGATGTTGTACCTTGCGACACACCTTATAATTCAGTCAATAGTCATACACTTGAGCTAATTTTTGTCAGGAAACAAAACTTTATTGTTTTTTCAAGGAAATACACAAATAAAACCTCATAATTCAAGAATAATTTAAATTATACAGCAAAATTGCAAGTCCAAATTATTTAACATTATATGATGATACAATATGCTTTACTGTCCCAAGGTACAACACACTACATGGTTTAAATAAAGGAAAGATAGTGGCCAATCTAAATGCATTATCATTATTTCCTCATAACCAAAATATTTTAAAATCTTCTCTTTTATGAAGAAAATAAAATGCAGTTGACTTTTTGTAAAAGTACAAAGGTAAAAAATTATATTAGAATGAGAAAAATATTTACTTTGGGGTAATGAAATATTATTTTTTGTCACCAATTCATCAATTCAATGATGCTAGTGCTAAATTTTATTATGATGTCTGTTGGTAAAGGCTACTATTAGAAATAAACAATGTATGAATATTGCCAATAGATTGTCAGTGTCCCAAGGTACAACACTCTCCCCTACGTGATAAATGGATAACCCCTTGACAGTTTGCTTATCTGTCCCTCACGCTATTGTATTTCTTCCAGGATGGTTGCGATTACTTCTGCCGCTGGGGCTCAAGACAAGAGTCCCACGCATATCGAGGCATCGATGAACATTTGAAAGAAGAGGAGGAAAGAGATGACCAACTGCTTAATATGTGATATTGAAGTCGACTGATCGCCACCTTTTATGTTTTTATGGTTCACATATTTGCTTAGTTTTGGTTGGTACTAAATCCCATCTGGTCTGACGGACTCAGACCAGATCAATAAATCCGTTGACATGTTTTAGTCATGTTGCGCAGTTTTATTGATTCCTAATAAGAATAAGATAATTGGTTTTGAGTTTAGTTTAAATTGGTGTACTATGTTTTGCATTGACACAAGTGAGATTGTTTTAGATTTTGTAAGCTCTGTAGAAAGTTTTGCTTTATTCAGATTAATTTTGATTTTTCGGTTGAGTTTTGTGAAATATGTTGAAAAAGTGCTCTTTTTTGTAGTCTAATGTCTATTCACTGCAAAACATTACAAAATAAGTCTTTTATAAAATAGTTAAAAAAAGTTTGTGTTAATTTTTCTTAACTATAAAATTAGGTTGCTAAATATAATGTAATAGTTAAAAAGTTTATTTTATATGGTAGGGTATTTTCCCCCTTTTAAGAGATTTAAACTCTGTAAGTTCAGTGTATAAGATTAAAATTTATTATGTAATGTTGCAGGTAACTTTTTAGTTACCAAAAATGCTTAGGTCTTGCCATTTTTTAAAATTGTGTATTGCTGTTTTCAAAACCGTTGTGTATTAAAGTCTTTCATAAAAAAGATTACACGAACCATTGCTTTAAATCTATTCTAGTCATTCTGTATTATTTTTAAGATAGGGTTATTGACAATTTACAAATGAAAAGGAGTGGTCAAACATTTGTATTCAATGTAGGTTAAACATCTGAATTTTAAAAAAAGTAATAGTTTCTTTCTTTAAAAAAAATAATTTTAGTTCAATATCAGCAGTTGAAAATATTTTGGATTGTATATATTTTACGTTATCTATTACAAATTTTTACATTTTCTATAAATTATCAACTTTTTCTTGGGCTTTAAAGGATTTCCTTTTTTTTTAAAAAAAAATTAAGCATGCTTACTGGAAATAACTTAGCAAACTTTTGATTAGTTTCTAATTTTAATAGTTATTTTGATATGTAATTGAATGTTTTTTTAAGTGCAGTTTAAATTTATACTTAAAAAAAATATTAAATTTCATAATTATAATTTAATATTCGATATCAAGGGAATGTATAAAAAAAAATGAAAATTTCGACAGTTTTATTTTTTATTGAAAATTTATTTACTACTATTATTTTCCTTCAATATAACAGAAAAATACACCAACAAATATTATTTTTAGAAATGCAT
This sequence comes from Hylyphantes graminicola, assembly GCA_023701765.1. Lineage (NCBI taxonomy): Eukaryota > Metazoa > Arthropoda > Arachnida > Araneae > Linyphiidae > Hylyphantes > Hylyphantes graminicola. The sequence goes on along the minus strand of CM043117.1, from coordinate 30,944,295 downwards.
GATTTGCATTTATCATGTTTTCATGTAAAGTTGGAAGAACAGAAATACATTTTTCTAGCACCCTGTTGGCCATATATGTGTATATTGCATTGTGCCTCAAATGTATAAAGCTAATGTAAATAATCCTTTAAATCAATATCATATTGCGGATGTTTTGCTTCTAAATACACTATATTTTTTATGAAATTGAATGTGTTCATTCAAAAGTACATAAATTGTTGCAATGCTATCTTCGTAAAGCTGCAAGGTATTTATTGTATGCTCTTAGATCTCATTATAATTATTTAAAAATTATTTGTGCAAAAGAAAAGAACGTCTTTTTACAATTGTTTTTATGATATATATGCTTTCATCCTTTTAAAATTTCTAATCTAGCATTTAAAATTTTTCATTCAGTTACCCATGATATTTAAAATCTCATAGAAAGCTGACTGAGATTACAACCTGCATGTGTATTATTTTGATAAAGAAATCAATGCTAGAGTTTTTGCTTCGATACTTATGCCACAAAATACTAAGCTAACAACTAATTAATTGAAAACTAAAAAAAGCAAATTCTTTGAATGTTTTATTGCATTTTCTGTTACTTCCACAAAGTTTTCTCATAAACGATTTAGATTTGTATTGCATACCAATGTTTGAATTTCTTGTCATCCAAATATTTTTTTTTATGGTACTTTGTTCAGAGTTAGACCTTTCAAAGGGCTATAAATACTCTGCTCACTAGTTTATTAAATTAGCAAAAAATACTATTTGGTATTAAATCCTAAGCATACTATAGCTTGATCTCATGCAATATTTTTTACCATGAGTATTTGTACAGTTCGTATTTTCAAGGAAAAGCAATAGAATATTTAAATACTGGTTTTCATTTGTTAAATATATGTGTAATTTTGTAAAAGCTACTATTAGCAATTTTATTTTATCTTCTGATCGATAAATAATACAATCTCTCGAACTTCCCAATGCAATAATTTTATTATAAAAAGCAATATATATCTACATACTTGTCACTTTTAAACTAGCTTTCAGCTAATTCTTTAACACAAACCTTTCAGTATTTGTATATCTTTTTATGATTACTGAATAAGCTTCAGTAGAAGCTTATAAATGTATAATAATATCCTTAGGAAAAGTTTCTAGTAATTTTTAATTTTGATGTTTTGTTTAAATGTGTTATTTAAAAACTAACTTGATTGATAATTTTTGCTTTATTTGTATGTATTTATATGGTCTATAGTTTTGATGAATGGATAGTATTTTTGTTTTAAAAAACTAGTTTAATTTCTAATACTGAGTCTGGAAGACTTACTTATGTTGTGAGAGGTATTTTTACAGTAGCATTTATTTTTTTAAATCGAATCTCAGTTCAGTTTTGAACTCAAATTTTATTAAAAAAACAACAACATAGAATTTAAACAAATTTTGACAAAGTGACTTTTCTTGCCATTATAAATGTAACTTTTTTATTGTAAAGTGTTAAACTACATGTATATTTTTTACAGTTCTTTCAAAACTGTGCCTCTTTTGCCTCTTATTGTACAATAAAACTGTTTAAATATGCTGTGTTCCATGGAATTTTTACTAAATACAGTGTATGGTATTTATTAATATATTTTAATCACAAATTAGCTTTTCATAATCAATCATTATTTTTCCTTTATTCTATGCATCATGAAAATATATCTCGAATTTAATTTTCTGTCAAAAATTTGTTTTTAAAATGGGAAGTCATTCTTGGTTTGCTGAAAGTTATGATAAGGCGTGTCATCCATTTATTAGGATAATAGGCAAGAAGTCAGAATATTAGCCTCCATTACCAACTTATGCTGGTTTAAATCTCATGTTTGACATCTCTTTTAACAAAAGGGCCATAATTTCGGTTTTGGAGATGTTTTTTCCAGGTTGTGGGCGACAATGTGTTTTTTAAAATATGATTTTCATAACCTGAGTATTTAGGGATGTTTTAAACCTCAATCGTCAGCAAATGAAACATATTTTTTATAATGAAAAAGAAAATAGTACATATCTACTATATTGATGTGTGATTGTGGATCGGTTTGACTTAACTATATCCATTTGAACTGCGAAATGTAAAGATATGAGAGAAGTTATTTAGCTATTAAGTTTCTACGTTTTTTTCATTTGATAGTTCCCATTTTTTAAAAGTCGATTTAATGGACTTGAAATGGAACCAAACATTTTAAACATCTTTCTGGTCATGCAAAATGACAAATTAATATCAAGTGTAAGCACGTTGTTAAAATGGGAATGTTTCAAATGATGCAACCCTCTTATTTTCATTTTTATCCATGCTGGATTTCATTGGATGCTCCAGTTTCGCTCTCAGAATGACTGATATAGATGAATTGCTTTCTTCCTATGCAAGCTTTCTTTAAGAAATGGCGTGAACAACCAACAGCACAGCAAAAAGTTGGCATTTAAAAAATTTAGAAAAATATGTTTTTATAATGTAAGGAATGCATGCTTCGTTTTTTTTTAATGTTTTTTATTTTTAAGAGTTCGAGTGTTGGAACTATTATGTTGCCAAAAATTTCGCCATGAACAAAGAAATTTAGATATAAATATTTTTTTCCCCTTCCGGTAGATAGGGACATGCATTCTAGCTCTAGTTTCTGAAAGGATCAGCCAGAAAGCTATATTTCTTGAATTATGGTGACGTATTTCCATATTGCCAATCTGGTATGAAATGAATACAATAAAATTTGGCAGTAAACTGAAACATTTAACTTCCTTCGATCTTTGGTGTCCAATTCTCCCTCAAGTAAGATTTTTACGGTGTCATTTGATTCAAAATTATGTGCAGATCATTTTGCAAATATATTATAACATTTTTTGAAACTTTATTTGTTAAAATAAGTTAAAATTAAACATTAAGAAAGAGCATGAAGAATTTACTGCCAATTTATTTAACAAAATTGTTTCAAAGTGAATTTATTTTTTTATCATGTTTTTCATATTTTTTTTTATAAAAATACAACAAACATAATTTAGTTCTTAAAAAAAAAAAAAACGTCAAATGAATCAAAATGAAATGGTATCACACAAATGAATTTAGTTAATATTACTGATTCTCTCTCTCTCTCTTTTAAACTTGTGTATTAAAAAAAAACCTCTTTAGTCTTTTTTTTTTACAGTAGAAAGGGTTTCTATTGTTATCTATTTATTTTGTTTTTGACTATTTGATAATATAAATAATTTTTTTGTAGTTTGAATATTATATATTGAAGATGGAGATCATAAGAACAATGAGAGACTTTTAATTCAAATTTCAAAATTCAAACTTTTAATTCAAACGAAATTCAAACTTTATAAAAATACTTTCTTGCTTTCAAATAACTCTCGGTTATTCTATTTTTTTTTATGAATGACAGGAACTGTCAAATAATTTACATTTGTGTGACGTCAAAACCGCGCAGATTAGATCTCTACATACAAAATCTCGTGACCCTCTTAGTTAGAATTTCGCTACGTTGATGAATGTTGTATGCATGTGGCATAGCTAGACACATTGAAATTTTCAATGACGTCATAGGCATGCGAATCGATGGAAACTCACCGTGACTAGTTTTGTTGTTGAATATTTTCAAAGGAGAGCTTTCTTTTTCTTCTTCTCTTAAAAGTGAGAAACACGCAATTTCACTTTGGTATGATCGATAGACTGGCCATGTTCTGAAGATAATGTCTTTAAAGTAGAGTTAATAAATAAGCCCATTTGTTTTAACTAGAGGCTTAAATTGAAAATTTGTAATTGATAGAACGGGATTGATTGAATGAAATTGAAGTTGTTACCTTAAAATGTATCAGTTTTTATGATGTTTTTCTTAGTTCAAGCTCAAGGATTTCTTAGTCTTAGTTCAAGGATTAATGAAATTCTTTTAAAAGGCGAATCAAAGGAAATATTAGTACCTTTAACTATTAATTTCACAAAGCTAAGTTCAAAATTTAATATTTTTTTGTTACACTTACATTTTCAATCTTTGAAATTCGACCGAATCAGTAGGTTCAGGTCCCTAATCAGACTTATTTTTTGTAGTAAAAACAAGTGGTAAAGCTTCCGAATAGTATACACTATATGTGTCGCCAGTGGATTTACGGTTGGTTAAAAGACGTAATTTGCAATCCATGTCATCTTATCCATAACACCAATTCAAGAAGGAAAAGAGTTTTCTTAGCCCACACTAAGAAACGGTAATGACCGTACTAAATTTCAGTTATGTCTACAGAAGTGTGTTTATAGATGTTATCTATCATAAAAGATAGTAAGTGTCCGCATTCTGTCTGTGCTACTAAAACTGCAATTAATGATTCCCTTTTTTTTGCCCAGAGGCAGGATGTTCATTTTGTGCAATTTGTAACCGAAGTGGCTTCACTCGGGCTTTCTAAGAACATTAATCAAAAACCCGTTTTAGGCAGAAAAATACCTTAGCTTTATAATTTTTTTGTTAAAGACAAACATTTTTTACATAAGAAAATGGCAGTTAACTAAAAATAAAGAACAAGTGCTTGTATATGTGATTATGTACATTTGAAAACTTCAATAAATATTCTGAATAATCTTAAATGTCAGTCGTTTTACAAGCAGAGTATCTTCTTTAATAAATTTTAATTGTGCTACCGAAACTTTAAAAATCAATTTATAATAATTTTTAAATATTTATAAAATTCTTAAAATTCGCGTTAGAAATGACATTTGAGCAATTGCACAGTTTATTCCTCAAATATTTTGGAAATTTTGCTATTACAACTGTAAATGAAAATCCACTCACTTCGCGCTCCAAAGGTTTATTTAAATGGCGAAAACTAAAACTAAGCGAATGGAAAGTAGAACTATTAAATGAATTTCCCATTTCTTTTTTAGCTACAGGAACTGTCCAATCTCCATAGCATTATCATACTGATGAGCTGTTTGGTAGGGAAGAAAAATTAGCTTTTGAACTCTCGGATTGAAAATTGGCTTTAGGTTAGACGGTGAATGTGTAGTGAATGAAGTAAGCTTGCGATTTAAATCAGGAATATGAATCGTGAATATACAAATATTGATAACGCTTATCTTGGTAAAATTTCGGATGAATTAGAGTTGAGGTTTTGGAATATTATTAAAATTTGATTAAAATAAGTATTTCGTTTTCATATGAAGAAATATGAAGAATTATACTGAAAAGATTTTGTTAAAGGCTTCATATTATGTTAAGCAGGCTTGTAGTAGTATATTAAAATAGTAGACCCGGTTATGTATGTGTATTTTTGAGAATTTTGTTTAAATAATAATATCACCTAAATTTATTCCGAAATATGTATATAATGGATTTTTCCCTCATACAGAAGACCATACTTTTTTCTGTAGTTTAGTTAATTCTAGAGAGGAATGAAGATTGGACGTCCATATCTTTTATTAGTTAGAGAGAGAGAGAGAGAGAGAGAGAGAGAGAGAGAGAGAGAGAGAGAGAGAGAGAGAGAGAGAGAGAGAGAGAGAGAGAGAGAGAGAGAGAGAGAGAGAGAGAGCCCAAGAAAGGCTGCCAAAAAGCACACAACCTCACATCTCGAGGTCTAATTAAAAAGTGACTATATTTTCCATCGTTGCGCGTTGTGTTTATAGAAGATAAGAGTTAAAACTAATTTTGATGCGTTTGCAATTTCTCTGCGGGAATGAATTTATTGACGCCTATTGGAACGTGGGAACAGTTCGATGAAACGACCAGACATTGACTGAGAGTTATCAAGAAAACAGTTAATATTAGAACATAATTACATACTAGAATATTATTTCACATGCAAGAACAATATAAATTTCACATTAGAACATTATATGGCATATCCTATTACATGTATAAATAATTTATTTTTACTTTTCCTTAAAAAATGCCAACATAAGTTAACACAAATACATATATCTTAAGAGGGACTGTCAGTCCCATAGAGCTAGTTTTGGATCACTAATTCCGCGGAAGCATTGTTTTGCCATGCTAGCCCTTTTCCCCCAGGTATGGGAATCAACATAACATCGGAATGAAACAAATTTGAAACAAAAATGTTATCTAGTTATTTAATCATGCATTTTTGAAGTTTTAAAATGACAAAAAATAGCAGATGGCGACACTATTTAAAAATTTTATCAATTAATAATTAAATAACGTTATTTTTTTCAATTTTGATCTAAATTGATGTTATGATATCATTCTCATACAGTGAAAATGGGATAACATGCCAAAGCAATTCTTTTGCAAAAGTTGGGATTTCAAATTTTATGCATTAGCTCAATGGGACTGACAGTCTTTCTTAATGTGTTTGTAAGTAACATTACGTTAAATGAAAACAGATGCTTTGATAAAATATTTTACGTAACACATACACACAGAACCTCCTTATAATAATTCTTTGATTTTGTTTGTAAAAGATTTAAATATGAGCTACCGAACATGTACTTTTATTAATTAATATTTAACTTAAATACACCCGAATAGCCGATTTATTATTCAACATAATGCGATTTCGATAAAATAAATTGGTGAAAATGTGAAAAAACAGCCATACTATTTATGTTTCTTTTTTAATAACAATAAAAATTTTTTTAAAACTAAATTTAAAATAATTTATACTTTTGTGACTACAATATTTTCTATCGGATATTTGGGACACATAAGTACAGTCGTAATTCATAAGCCTGTAATAAAATTTCCCAAGCACTAAATTTATATTGCACTTTTTCTTTTCTTAAATATGACCGCTAAAAGTGTGGAAATGGGCATCAAGAGATTAGAAAAAAATAAAACCATAAATATTTCATATGAAAAAATATTATATAAATTCCTAGATACATAATCCCCAATAAAATTCAGGTGTGGCTCGTCACCTGACTGTGGTTCTAAAATACGACGCCCGTCGCCAATAGCCCTCGTGTAGCTCTAGTGCGACGATAATTCAAACCAAACCAATAATCCCCAATAATAATAAAATACAAATCTCCAAAAATTATGTTGATGTTTGTTTGGAACTAGCAATATAATAAAAACTTCAGAATTAATTTAATAAGCATAAATAGATTACGAATAAATGAACTAGTAAAGGACGAATTATTACCCGAAAAATATAATTCTTTTCATCTATCAATACTCATGGAGATAAATGTTTTGCTAATGCAATTAAAAGTAAAATTGGTTGCCGGATTTGTGACTATTATTCTTAATAGAAGTGATAATTATGAGCAAACTATTGTAGTTAAATATGTACTTACACATTAACGTCATTCAAAGTGCTTTGCTTCAAATTGTTTAGACAACTATCCCTTATTTGTCTGATGAAGCATTATACAACAATCATCATTTATAAGCTGGTTGAATGGATCGACGAATGTTCAATGGTTTAATCTGTTGTATTCATTCATAGTATATATCATTTGCCATGGTTTTGGAGTGTGTAGTATAACTAATCCATTACTACTATGGTGTGTTTAATTCAATATATTCCTCAACATGGGCAATAAAATGTTTGCAATCATATTATCGATTTGAATACTATTCAACCAAATTGATCTTATTTAAGCTGTTATTCAAAATTATTCTCGTTATTAGTAACATTGCAGCAAAAGGTCTTCAGTTTTCTTAAGAGTTTTTGAGAAATGTGGAAGCATAAATTTTAATAAATAATTTACTATGTTAGATTAGTTCATATGTTAGATTAGTGTGATATTGATGAGAAAAAATGACTTGAAGAAATTTGTTACAATTATTCATGACAATCTTTTTTAAGTTTGGAAGAATTAAACAGACTCACATAAGAATAATTTTTGCCAAACTTTGTTCAATTAAACTTAATGAACTATTTTAGATAAATAAAAATTGAAATACTTTGTTGAATTAAGTCTTTAGAGGGATAAATAGTATGAATTTTTCTAAGAATTATCAGTTTTTCAAACTACATACACAACATAACAATTTTAATATAACATTAACATAACATAACAATTGAAACCAAAAGTTCAATTATCACTCTAGAATTCATTTAAAGATTTAAGAAGAATTTCATTTTTTTAGCAATACCTTTAAAGCCTAAAAAGTTCTATGACAACTAAACTTTGCGCATGCGCGATTATTTCGAAACCTTACTGTGACATTCGATAACTACTAGGAACTCGTACACCAAATTAAACTTTTAGTCCGAGGGTGGTTTATGAAGGATTACCATACAGATGGAACAATGTTCAAACACCTAATTTTCAGAATCAGCATCCCCCAAAACTTTACAAAATCTGCATTTCGTATTTCCGAACCCACCGCAGTACATCCAGTAACTTATATATTTTATAATAGTTAATTGAAAGTAGAAACCACGAGTTGGGAAATTTAATTTAAGCGCCTACACGTAAAATTGACATTTCATGTCATGTACAGTAAATGTCTGCAATAAGTTAGGTATCGCCTTTAAATGGAGGTTTAGTTTTGCATTTTGTTTACTAATGTCACAAGTGTTTAAAATTTCCCCAGCAAGTTTTGCTAGAAATGGTTATTTATACATGCGCAAGTGTTCTTCAACAGCTCCGAATTAAGGCTTCTAAACTAATCTTTGTGACACGCAACACTAAATTCGTTTAAACATGTATCAAGTTTACGGTCTGAAAATTGATGGCTTTTAAGATAGTTTAATATAATGAGTCCATTTCTTTTGGTTTTTCGTTTAAATAAAGTATGTTTTAGAAATTTTTGAGGAAATAATTGAATCGGAGGGACGTTCAGTGGAACAGAAAGTGATCAATAAAATTAATTATAAATAATTAAGGCCGCGAAATCGTAAAAATGTAAGCTAGAATAAAAGAGAAAGTTTCATTTAAATGATTCAAACCGAAATCAGCGTCTTTTTGGAAAGATTTTTTTTAATCCCTGGTTCAATTAGTTTAGAGAATATTTTAAACTTTGGGTTATTTATAGAATGTTCATTTTTATATAAAAAATCACCTAGAAAAATTATTAGTAATTGCTCTCTAAGAATTTTCAGTTATAATGTTTTTTAACCAAGTTTTTTTTTTTTAATTTGTTTCCGTACAATGTCGTTTAAAAAAAAAAAAACTTACTCTGCGTTTAAGCTTATTTCTACATTTCTTTGCATTTGAAATTGTTTTAAATGTTACCACAATGAACTTACTTTTCTTTTTTTCAGAAACAAAGCAAATGAAAATGTCTTATTTTACTTTTTTTTATTTCAACCTTAATTTTAATAAAGAATTCATTTAACTCTTGTACTTGTATGGTGTGATGATGAAAAGTGTTCAATTCCATATTTTGTGTAAATTTTTGAATTGAATTAATAATTTTAAATTGTTAAACATTTCGAATTTGTATGTTCTTTGCAAAGAGTATTATAAATGTTAGAATAATTTAAACTTTTGAATAACTTTAATGATGGTGGAAACCAGTGATAATTGATCAGATTTTCTGTTTGATTTTAGTTTAAAATTATCTATGGTCGCTGTACAAGACAAATGTATAATTAAGGAAGTTTCAACTTTAAATAAAAATAAGTTTTAACGTCGGCGTTTACTGCTAAGATATCTTCTTTTGGAGCTTGGAAATGAATTTTGTTTAATATTTTTAAAAGCATATGTTGTGATTGCTATTTTCATTACGTAATCATTTAAGTAAAAGAAGGAAAGAAATGATGCCGCTTCTGACCTTCGAAACTTATTCAATTTATGAGAAAAGACTTTAGGTCAAGTATCCTTATGAGTATGGTGACCCTGGAGTAAGTTGTACAGGTGACTCTGTACGTCTCGAAAACATCGATTTGCTGTAAAGCATATATTAAAACAGTGCAATGTTACAAAACTGTAAAATGTGCTGTAATTTTACAGAAAATATTTAACAGTGTAGGAAAAGCAAGTTTAAGTATAGGTTTAAAAATTACTTAATTTTAATTTTGAATGTTTTTGTGCAATCCCTGTTCAATGAAATTATTTAAAACTAATTAAAAGCAGAACTAGTGCCTTTATCTACTGCTTCTAAAACGAACAAGGAAAGGTTATTTTTAATTAAAAACCAAGTTCGTTTTTTTAGGTTGCCCTGGATAATTATTTTCGAACAAAAAAGCATAAAAGACTTCGGAAGAAGAATTAGAGTTATGATTAACTAACATGGATAATTTGATATACAACAGAATTTTTCAAACAAAAAATATTATGTAGTTCCATGGATAATGCGTAGAAGAATTAAATTATGCTATTAAAAAGAACATTGTTCCGTATCTTTAAAAACAATTTCAAAACACTTAAAACTATTCAGTAGTAAAATAATTTAATTTTCAAGGTTAATGTTAGTTTTTAACATGTTTAAAATGCATTGAAAATATATAAAAGTTCATTTTTCTTAGAACTGACTTTAAAAATAGATTGCTTTTCTATTTCTGTAGAAAACTAACTATGTAAGTTACTATGCTTTTGGCAGGGCCGTCTTAAACTGGGCTGGGGCCCTTGGGCACACAAGAATTTGAGGCCCTTTTGGAATGTAAAAAAAGCGATTTATAATAATTTTTTTTTACTGAGTATGACCATTTGTTATAGGTAATCAAATACAGTATGATATAATATGTTATTAATGATATTAGAATACTGCTGGTTTTACGATTACGATAACGTTTTTTTTTTCGGTATTTCTGTTGAGCAAAATCTTTTATTATATCCTCAAAGTAAATTTTTTGGAGGATATCTCTTTCGATGCGCATAATTGACAAATTACTCAGCCGTTCTTGTAACATTGTTGTTCGCGATTCCTTTTTAATTCTCTTAAGCTGCGAAAATGACCGCTCTCCACTACAATTGGTAACCATTAGGGAATATTATTGTAGCAATTTCTACGTTTGAAAAGTTTCTTCCAATTTATCTGATTTTTTTAGGTTCAGTGCCGGATTTAAAGACCCAAGGCCCCCAGGCACTTGACATTTGGGGCCCCACTATTTCGAAGCTATTTTGGAAATTTAGCAAATTAAATAAACTAGTATAGAACATATAATGTTTAATAGTCTTTAATAAACATCAGAATTATACAGTATGTTACTATAGTTATTCTATAAACTTTCTAATTTGATTTTGGCAATTTTTGAGGCCTTCATCAGGCGATAAGTTTTTCGAAATTTGGAGATTTTAAATTTTTTAGACGGTATTTTCGCGATTATATCTTTTTAGGGGAAGGGCCCCCTTCCTGACTGGGCCCCTAGACCCGAGCCTCGTAGGCCTAGGGCGAAATCCGGCATTGATTAGGTTATGTAAGGTTGAGATATTTAAATCCGCTGATTGCTTTGCTATGGTGTTTATGTATCTAACTATGAAAGTCAGTTGGTCAACGTGGGACGGACAGATCGGGCAATGCTATTAATTCAGTAGGAATAGGCGCCGCCAGCGATATAATGGCGTAGTATATGCCTTGTAAATACCTTCTGCTAAGATTACTGATTTGTGAAAAACGTGTGATGTGCCCGACAAAATTTTTTTGAGAATAAATGTGTGAAAGAAACTGTCGGTCCTTCGGGGCCCCCTGCGAATGGGGGCCCTGGGCACGGGCCCCGTGTGCCCTTATGGTAAAGACGGCATTGGCTTTTGGGGCATTTCTAAAGTAAGCTGATTAAAATTGAATTCGAGTTTTAAACTAAGACGAAGGTCGAGTTTTAAACTATACGAGGAACCTTCCACAAAACGCTGTTTAAATTTACATCTCTTTCCCACAGACTCTGATCACACTCATATTACAAATGTTGCAAAACAAAAGGGATTATGAAAACATATGCGGGTTCTATGATGTTCATGCTATCAAATATGGGAAGGTCGAGTTTTACCTTTTGACAAACTTTGCCTTCCCGGTATAAAATTACAAATAATAGTCAAATGTCGCTATTGAATTTCACACTAGCAATATATAATTTAATACTATACACTCTTAAAACAAACGAGTGATTTTAACTCAGTCTGAGCTAATTTTCACTCCTCCAGTGTTGAAAATGCACTTCTTCTATAGGAGTGGATCCTTTGTGGGTTAAACTTCCGGCAGGATCACTCCAAACGAGTGATTTTAACTTAGTCTGATTCACTCCTTTCCAGTGTCGAAAATGCACTTCTCGTACTGGAGTTTATTTCACTCTTTTGTTTCAAGAGTGTAAAGCAGTTAAATTTCACATTAAATATGGAGTGTGTATTTTGGTTCCTATTTTTTAAACCTCTTTTTGCTATTTGACCCTATTCCTTTATTGTGATCTAAGCTTACTTTTTGTGGTGAAATTTAACTCCAGCTTTTGGGTGTAGCGTTGCTCCATAAAGCTGTAGGCAGAAATTTATGCTTTAAGTTTAAAGGAATAATCGCAGGATTAAGGGGTGATAGATTAAAACTTTTTTTATACTTCTTGATAAATTGCTTAATAAATTAAATAAATTTTATTAAATAATATACAAATAATCAGTAAAAAAATATAGCTATTTTAAGTAAATGCTAAAGCTTATTAGAATCTTTTAAAACTTAACTTAAAACTTCGCAAAGTTTTTCGATTATATTGAAAATTCAAGCATGTATGTTTACATATGATTTATTCGAAAAGTTTTACAATTGGATGGTAGAAAATTGAAGGAACGCTAGTAATCTGCAATTTTTGATAGGAGTTTAGATTGATCGAGCTTGGAATTTTCAAGCGTAAAATTGTCTCCGTTGCAAACACATTTTTCATGTATTTCATGAGATATATTATTTTACAAAATGAATTGGTAGGGATTGTTTATCGTTTCGAAAAATTGAAAGTTATAAGGTTATTTTCTTGTTATTTTAATTATTATGTTAGAAAAATATTTTAAAGCATATATTATTCACTTTACTAAATTTATGCCTTTCTTATAACAAGCAGTTTTTTTATTCAGTTTTAAGTTCTAACAAAAGGAATTTGTTTTTATCACATTAAATTCAAGATATTTTGTTAAACACAAATTATTGTACTGTATTTTTATGTTAAGTGCAATGGTAAACATTTATATACAGTAATTTAATAGCATTAACATAAATTTAGTTTTATTGTTATTTGATTATAAAAGTCAAACTTTTTACTATTACAGTGGGGCTGGGGAGCACACGCCTAGCAGACGAAAGGTTCCAGGTTCGGGCATCGCCAAAATACTTGCCGACCTATAAACGGCTTGTGCAACCAAAAATGTTCGACGAATAATACTCCGTGTAAGGGAGTGCACGTTAAATAGCCTTCAAAGTCCTAACGCTGCGTACGATGTCACCTTGACGGTTGCGTTGGGTGCCTATTCAGGTGCTGGCTAAGAGTCCGCTGAAAAAGTTCAGATAAAAACATTTTGAGTCACAAAATTTCACTGAAAAGGTTTGGTTGACAAAAGTTGTAGAAGTAAGGATTAGGAAAGCCTATTAATATTTTAATATATCATGAATAGCTAAGAAAATAACAAATAACAAGTTTTATTTGAATTAATAGTGAAAATTATCAACAAAAAAAATCTGTCTTAAACATACAGATAAATCAATTTAATGCACGTTTAATCACCTAATTTCGCATTTTTATTGTTTGAATGGTATTTGTTTTTTAAAAACACGATATCCGGTGAATTAAAAAGAGTTAGTAATACTTCTGGTTCAATTTTATGCCAAACAGACAATATAGCTATTTTTAACTACTTTAAGGTGGAAAATTACTGCTTATTTGCATCATATTTACAAGTTAACATCTAAAAATCCAAACTAAAAGCCTGTCAGTCTACCACTTTTAATTTTGATATGAATTATCCCTGAGTTTATGTTTAACTACTTTAAGGTGGAAAATTACTGCTTATTTGCGTCATATTTACAAGTTAACATCTAAAAATCCAAACTAAAAGCCTGTCAGTCTACCACTTTTAATTTTGCTATGAATTATCCCTGATTTTATGTTTAACGATAAATTGTTCTTTGACATACGTTAAATACATCAATCAATTAAAAAAACTTTTACAAAACAAACTTTTCTCCGAGTATTAAAATGCATCATAAAAACCGAGACTAGTTTTTTAAAAAATAAAAAAAATACTTTTTTTTTTAAATTTTAAAGCTACCCTATTACAAACTTTAATTTTAAATTCTATGCTGAAACATGTATGCTAATCTATCAATAAAACTAAAATTGCATTTGTAGTTTTTTATGAAGGGTTTTACAAGGATATTAACTATGTACAGAAGAATTTTTTTAAAAAACTTCTTAAATACTTTTAAGCTTGTGAAAGTGACATTAACTTTAAATGATTGCTTGTGTAGTAATTAACGAGGTCTCGAAATTTCATTAAAAATCCAAATAACAAATTCCTGCCTCACTTTTTATATAAATTTTAATTATAGGGATTTTGAACGTGTTGCAACGTGCATAGAAAGTTATTTTTTTAATTCTGTATTTTTCATTCAGAAAATACACTCTTAAAACGAACGGGCGATTTTAACTCAGTCTGAGTAATTTTCACTCCTCCAGTCTGGAAAATGCACTTCTTCTCTTGGAGTGGATCCTTTGTGTGTTGAACCTCCGACAGAATCACTCCAAACGAGTGATTTTAACTCAGTCTGATTTAATATTCACTCCTTTCCAGTGTCGAAAATGCACTTCTCCAACTGGAGTGGATTTCACTCGTTTGTTTTAAGAGTGTATCTTCGACTTTGCGCAAGAAACATGAGAGTGAAGAAAGCAACGTAATAATTGGCGCAAATGGTTTATTAGAGGAAAATTGCACATGTTTCTGGCTCAAGACATGTTTCTGGCTCATTGCACATCAAGGCTCGCCATCTTCAGTATAGGATGGCTGCGTTTAGAACCTAGGACCTACTCTATGAGAGATGAAAGTTCTGACATCTCAACCATTTAGACCTATCTTTGAAATATTCAAACGTATATTTTTTGGCGAAATTCGAAATGAATCTCGTGGCCAAGATGCCTTTATAAGCCAATCACATTAGATTAAATTGTTGATTTTTTTTTACTCGAATGTTTTCGTAGTTTGTCATCTTTGTTAAATGAAATAAGCTAAATACACAAAGGAAATATGATTTGCCCGTCTTATCACTATAAAACGGGTTTGACGTTTATTATTTAAAGGGCGATGAAACTAAGCTTTACATTTTGTTACAGTTCCCAATCTCGTAGCAATATTAAAGATTTAATTCGAAGAGTTTTACAGTTCACCGAACAAAATACTTTTTGCCGTCTTATTTCATATACCAGGCATTTCAGATACCTAATTCAATAGAGATATAGCTTTCTACAGCAGATACTTAGATTTATTTTTGGCATGCGAATAAATTCTCCCCCACAAGAATTCAATAAACATTTATTTCTTATCTTTAGCTAGACATAATGTATTCGAGGATTCTATAGTACTCCAATTCGTTTTCAATATTACGTTGGCTATATTTTATTGAGTTTAAGTAAACGTCTTTATAAAATGGACATAAAAATCCTTTAGAAGAAGTTAGTATGGGAATGTTTATTTTCACATTATTACATTTTTGCAAGAGCGGATTTTCTCTGTTTTGACTGCAACTTAATAAAGTATTCGATTAAAATTTCTTCAATTTTCTTTGTTTTTTTGTCGCATTGTGCTTGAAGTGAATTTTTAAATTTCGAAAGTATGAAAATGGTTGCTACAAGTTACATACATGACAATTTCAAAAACTCATTTTAAAAGTAATGAAAAAACTAACAAAATATACTGAGATTCCTTCTTTTTTTGCAAACAATAAAAATTTATCTTTTTTGGCATAGTAAGTTGCCGCGTGTTTGTCTTTATTTTTGAAAATGGTAAAATACTAAGGATTACAATACAAAGGATTTCTTAATGCTACTTTTTATTAAATAAATTAAAAAGGTCCATGCATTTTTGAAAAGAATTCATTGCACACACATATTAAGAGAATTTGATAAAACTTAATAGTGTTATTCCATTTTCTGTATTAGTTTACTAAAACTCATGAAACTTTATTTGCTTTTAAACTTTAAAAACTCGTTTAAAATTTTAATAGTATAAGATACGAAAATATAAAACATTTTTATACGGAATAGTGAAATAAATTTTACTTAGCAAATATATTTTTTTATCCACTTGGTAATCGTGCAAAAAAATATAATTACAGTTAGAACAAAACTTTGATAAAAATATAAACTTGTAAGCATTTCAATGTCATGAAACTGATTTTAAATTTTTTTTACTGAATGTTGCTTTAATCATCCTGTTTTGTATACATCAGAGAAACATATAAACGTGTAAGATCTTAACATTTTTAAAATTAAATTATCTGCATAAGAAAATAATATAAGTGGGTAACATATGCATAAAGCTTTCGTTATTTTTTTACCATATACTATGTTATTTTAAAACATCTATTTCATTATCATTTTTAATTTATAAAACAAAGAATCAATGAATTTGTTTATTAATTTAAAAATAAAAAAGGTATTTATTTGAAAATCAAAATAATTATTTTCGGTTGTATACCTAGTTATTATTTCCGAGTAAAAGCGTATTGAGAATTCGAAAGGGTATTTCAGATTATCCGCATTGACATTCTTAATACTTTATTTAATTTCTATTAAAAGCTATTTCATTGACTAAAAGTAAATTATATTTAGGACCCTATATTTAATGATTTTACCTTTGTTTGAGACATTAATAAATAAAAATAATTTAAATAAGCTGTTAAAACGTATATAAGAAATTATGTAATGACTTCGCATACATAGTTTTTTTCGAAATAAAAGTGTTACTTGTACTTTTAATTTCTATTATTAAGTAAGAACGTTGTAAAGTATTAATTATTTATCAACAGTTTTGTAAACAATTGAGCATACGCCAAACTTATAGTAAGCTCTATCGTTTCATTCAAACGATTCTGCATTTCTCTCCAACAGGTGCTATGAACAACTTATTTGAAAAATCATTGTTTATTGAAATACGTATTATGATAATTACATTTGGAATGATGTATTTTAATCCCATATAACATTTCATTCTGTAAGTAATATATTATTTTAAAAAAAGTATTTAGGGGTAATTCCATCCAAAATTATCCTTTCTGTAGTGTAAGTCACGTTTGTAAAAAGTGAGTATCACTGCAACTTTTAACATTAAATGAAAAAAAAAATTGCGGATTAGTTTATCTACACTTATTATATCTAAATAATGTAATGTGCGTTATTTATTTTGGTTTGTTTTTTAATTAAAAAACTTTTGATCCCTTTTATATCGTGACTTACACTACAGTTACATGGAATCAGCCTTACTTAATGGATATGGACAATTTGAAGTACTAAGCGATAGCAATTATTTAAAATACGATTTTGATGTAAACTTGTGTTTCGATTAAGAGGTATTTTTATTGAAACTTGAAACTCTAACTGTATTCTTATTTAAATAATACATTTACTCAACAGCATTTGAAAGAGTACTGTTTATACGTTAATTTTTTTTTTACTTATAGGTAGCAAATGGAAAGAGGGAATATTGATGTTCTAAAACACTCGTGTAGATTTTTAAACAATTTTCATGTATATATTAAATAGTTTAATTAATAGTTAAATAGTTCCGGAATAAAATGTAGGGATAATTGCAATAAATATTGATTTTTCTCCATTACTTTATGCCGCAGTAATTTTGTGTGGCATGAATTAAAATTGTTATCATGTTGCTTTGAAAACATATAGATTAAAATTAAAAAAATAAATAAAAAAAGTTGAATATGCATAATAAATTATCCTCTGTTAGATTAGATTTGAATGTTTACATTTAATATGATATAATAATTAATATTTTGCACATATAATGTTTTTAAGATACCATTTTACAAAAAGTTAGTTTGTGTTTAATATTTTTATATATATATTATAGGAAATAAATTGTCTATTTTAGTAATTTTGAAAACATTTAGAATAGTTTTCTAAAAATTCATAAAAAATAGGTAATAATTAATTCATCAAAAGTGTACGAATTTAAAATTATTCACTTGGGTTACAAATTAAAAAAAAATGATGTAAACTTGTGTTTCGATTAAGAGGTATTTTTATTGAAACTTGAAACTCTAACTGTATTCTTATTTCAATAATACATTTACTCAACAGCATTTGAAAGAGTACTGTTTATACGTTAATTTTTTTTTTACTTATAGGTAGCAAATGGAAAGAGGGAATATTGATGTTCTAAAACACTCGTGTAGATTTTTAAACAATTTTCATGTATATATTAAATAGTTTAATTAATAGTTAAATAGTTCCGGAATAAAATGTAGGGATAATTGCAATAAATATTGATTTTTCTCCATTACTTTATGCCGCAGTAATTTTGTGTGGCATGAATTAAAATTGTTATCATGTTGCTTTGAAAACATATAGATTAAAATTAAAAAAATAAATAAAAAAAGTTGAATATGCATAATAAATTATCCTCTGTTAGATTAGATTTGAATGTTTACATTTAATATGATATAATAATTAATATTTTGCACATATAATGTTTTTAAGATACCATTTTACAAAAAGTTAGTTTGTGTTTAATATTTTTATATATATATTATAGGAAATAAATTGTCTATTTTAGTAATTTTGAAAACATTTAGAATAGTTTTCTAAAAATTCATAAAAAATAGGTAATAATTAATTCATCAAAAGTGTACGAATTTAAAATTATTCACTTGGGTTACAAATTAAAAAAAAAACTTTTGTTGATGAGTTTGTTTCTTTTGTTGATGAGCTTGAGCTTAAAAAGTGTTTTATTTCGTTTTAATTAAAAATTTAACAACAGAAAGTTGTATCCTTTGCTTACGAGCTCCTTATTATAAAAATTAAAAAAAAAAAAAAACCACGGAAAGTAATTTTTTTCGTAAAACAAATAAGTGTAATTTTTTGTTATTTTTGTATTTTTTGATATTGTTTAGGTAATATGTATATATTTTGACAATATGTAAATGTTACTAATTTGACAACTATTAGAAAATAATAATTAGCAAAGTATGTTGTTAAAAATTTTTATACAAAATTGTATTTTTAATTTTTTACACACTTAATATTGGTATTATTTTTTTAAACATCGATATTTAAAACAAAATGCTTATATTTTAGCGGCTACAATTAAAGTCTGTTCTTGTATTATCTAAACATAATCAATCCGACTGTAATACTCAAGGTTTTACGATAAATATTTTGCTATTCACTAAACAAAATTCTTTTTCGCCATTTTTATTTCATATTCAAGCCTTTTTTGATAGCTAATTCAATTGAGGAAGCCATCTGTTGCAGATGTTTCACTTCACTTTCTGGCATGGGACATCATAGCGGCCCGAGAATCCAAAGAACAAGATTTTTATTTAACTTCATTCCTATATTTCCACTACTTCTTAATGTATTCGAGTTTTGTTATACTTATTATTCTTTTGATTCCTGTGAACATAAGATTTGTTGTATTTAAACTGTTAAACTTCTTTTTAATCTATTAGAGTTTTGTTATACTTAATTGTTATTCTTTTCAATTTCTGAATATATGTGAAGTTTTGTTACATTTAAAGTGCTAAAATAGATACTTTTTAATGTATTCGAGTTTTGTTACACTTATTGTTATTCTTTTTAATTTCTGAATATAAGTTTTGTTACACTTATTGTTATTCTTTTTAATTTCTGAATATAAGTTTTGTTACACTTATTTTTATTCTTTTTAATTTCTGAATACAAGTTTTGTAACATTTAAAGTGCTAAAATAAATGCTTTTTAATGTTTACATGTTTTTTTTTTTACTTTGAGTAAAATGAAAGCATAAATACAGAAATAAAATTATCTAATGTAAGTGTTTTTCTTTATTTTTGGTTTCTGAAGCTCCGTTTCGTCTTGGTAAGTTGTATTGGTTAAGTTATTTTGGTAAGTTAAAATTTTATAAATATTTTTCTGAGTCTAGTGATAGTTGAAAAATGTGATTTATATTAAATGTGGTCATGAAATTGCATTCAGAGTACAATGAAAATAATCGTGGAAGTGTTTTTTTGTGTGTAAGTAGCTTCATAGATTTTACAATGCAATAATAACAATAATTTTTTTTTGTAGAGTTATTAAGCGTCAAAATTATTATTGAAAACACTATATTGAAAAACTCTACTGGTGTTAATAAAGATTTTAAAATTTCCGAATGACATGTCTTCAGAAATTAAAAAAAAGTTTTAAGGAGATAACCGTATGGCACATTGTCTCTTTTACACCATTTATCACGACATATAAACATTTTTTAAACAATATTCTTTTTAATAAGTAAATACACATTTAAAGAGTACCTTAAATTGCAGTATTCTGGTAAAAAATTGACCTAAGCACTAAGCTGCCTTTTTGCAGTGTATTTAAAATAGTTTTGACCTAACTTATTTATTACATTTAGTGCAATTTTGCAATAAGTTTATCCGAAACTTCATTTCAATTTTTATCAGAGCTTTTTCGTTCTATAATAACTGGATTGTAATATTTATTCTTCTACCATTACTTCAAAAATTGAATACATTAATATATACGTCACATAATAAAACGACAAGGAAAAAAACCCTATTTAACAGTTTTCATTCTAAGGTGATAAGTGGTGATAAAATGTAACAGGATTTTTAACGTGTTCTCTCGTTGAGAGATAAAGCCAGAGTGATTCACAAAATGGCGATACTTTTTTTTGTTTTCGATTTTAATCTTTATTTACTGCATTTAATGTTAAGTCATCAATTTGAATATTGTTTAAACATAAAGTTCTTCAATTAATATCGGAACAACGTTATTTATAAATACATAAATTAAACTGTACACTTTCAAAAAGAAGTAAAAACACTCAAATCTGAGTGTGTCAAAATGGCTCCGTGTAAATTTTACTTGAATTCGAAACTTACATATACTAATTTTTAAAACAATGCATACATTTAAGAATAAAGCACATGTGGTGGATTTTTGAGAATATGGATGTTTAAAAACGGAGCTGAAATTGAACTTATTGAAGACCTTGAGTATTCCAAGTTTCAAATACTAGTAAGGTTGAGCAGGCTACAAACAGAACTTAGAGTGACATTGTATGCCCATTTCGTCGGGACAGTGATAGTTGGTAACAGAGAGGAATACGAATCTTCGTTTTCCAGAGAAGGTTGAATCTTAATGTTAACAGGATAATCATTCGGCCAAATACCCTGGTATGGTATGTTACATATGTTATTCCAGCTTGGGTGCTTGTTCAGAGAACCGCTTATAAGCTTTAGTCAAGTGGGACAGACACAGAAAGAATATAAAAAGTCACAAAGTAAGGAATAACACATAGACAAATAACAACATTTATTGACGGTCACAAACATCTATTCCTGAACTCGATTCGAACACGACCCCAGCAGTTCCAAAGGCTAGCGTCCTAACGAATGCGCCACCGTTGCGGCATACCCTGGTAAACCTTACTGTATTATGGAATGAGAAGTAATTTTGTTTGAAACTGAGAATGATAGTATTTCAGTATTGTAAGCACTGGGTCGTCAGATTCGAAACCAAATGTTGATGTAGTAACAATGATTTAAACGCATAAAAATATGAATTTTAATGCTACTTAAGTGGGTAGACCGTCGACAGACAAGTAAACAAATGACAAAAAGGATGCACAGACAGACGGACAAAAAGTAAAAAAATAGATGTCTTATGTCATACATTTCTACAAGAATATAGAAAAATAATATAAGAATGCTAGCTCCGAATTTGAAAGGGAGGTGCTAGAGGACAGATATACTAATATAATTACCTCTCCACAATATCAATACTACATTCCATTTAAAAAAAATTCGAATAAAAAAAAGTTGGCTGCAAATGAAAATATTTAATTTAATTGGGCTACTTATTTCATCCAAAACTTCTGAACAGCAGAAATCGAATACCTAGTTGCTTGAATGCTTTGCACGATCTTTCAAAAAGTTCTTTAACTATTTTAGGAAGGAGTGTGCAATTCATCAGCTAAGTGGATGCGAACGTTAAGCATTTACGATTCTTCGTAAACAAAGCTAATGTAACGTAAACGTTATAAATCTTTAAAGAGCCTCGCTTAATGAGATTTTTGCTACTTTCATTTTTTAAGATTAATTAAATGTGCTTTTAAGGCTTTAATGACATTAAACACAGTTCAAAGGAAAGTAAAGAGATTTGTTTGAGCAAAAATATACATACTTGAAATAATTTTCCTAAAAATTAATAAATAATATTTAGTTAGGAAAGGAGATTATGAATGCTATTTTATAGATTGCAAAAATTTGCATCGATATTTAATTTTTTGAGATTCTAAAAGGTGAATGTATTCTGGCTTAGTCAGTCAGAAATAAACTGTACTTTAGGTTTTTATAAAGTCAAAACTAGGTAAAAGAATATGCTTTTTAAAAAATATATTCTACATATCAGTAATAACATGAAAATAATAAAAATTATAAGTTTTTCTACACAAATTTGAAATATTAAAATCAAAGAAACTATATTTATTTTCAATGCTTATGGCTTTAAGCATATTAAATTTAAAGTTAAAAACATAGAAATACGACACAATGTTAATGCATGCAGATTAAATTTTTTTAATAAAGGTTTGAGAGCTAAATTAAAGGATTTTTTTATAAAGTTTCGTAAATTACTCCTTTTTTTGGGAAGTAAATTACACTTTTTTATGTTTTATGTTACTGAGATTAATTAAGTTAACTGACATGTTAAATTCTTGAAAATTAAAACGAACGCAGCTTAGGGACAGAAAAAAAATGGCTCAAATTTTTTAGTGTAAAATATTTTTTTTTGGTCAGAGATACTTTTACTAGTCTAATTTTATGGTGGTTTTTAAAGAAACTATATTTTCTTAAAAATAATTTTTTTATTAACGGAAAATTTTGTAGGGCACATATTTTTTTTTGCTTAAGTCATTTAACAATTATTTTTAATTTTTCAAATATAAAGAGTTGTTTTAAATGTAACTTATGGCAAATATTTCTCAAGTTGATATTTATTGAAACTTGTGTTTATGATTTCTAAAATGTTTGAATAATAATATTACATATTTTATTGTGAAAATTTGATTCAAAAACCTAAAAAAGCAAAACTTTCCGTTGTATTTCTTATAGGAATAGTATATAACTTAGAAGTAGTATTTAACTTATAGAAGTGACACGTTTGACAGAGTAAAACAATAAGTGATGCATAATTTTTTCAAGTTATAAATATCATTACAAATTCAAGGTTTCAGTTTATGCAAAAAGGAACAATGATATTTTTTAATAAAAAATGAGCTAATGAAATTTAGATTAACTATAATTCTTATTTTAGAACTAATGAAAAATATACAATAATAAATTCACAAACTCAACTCTAAATAATCAAATAATTCTAAGAAGTAGTTTAAAGAATTTGACAAAAGGGTTTACAAAAATAAGCCGTTAAAAGGAATCAAGTACATTGGCAATCTTATTATCCCATGTAAATCCCTTTAAAATAGGAAATTATTATAAATTCTTGTAAAAAAAAAACAGAATTCAAAAGTATTTTCTTTGATAGAACTACACAAGAGCAAATCTTTATTCAATTCAATTGGAATTTTCAAGTCTAATACAATAAATTTAATGTCTTGAAGAAGTATTTAACAACTCTATATATATTCAATAAAAAATCTTTCATTTTGGTAGTATGTGGGAGTTTATCAAGTGGAGTTTATCAAAGACTTTTTTTCATTGTTAATATTTTTTTGAAAGAAAAGAAATGAGAAATGATTTTTTTAAACTTCACTTACAAGAAAAAAAACCATTCTCGACATTTTATGCATAAGTTGTTTTATTTGAGTAGTTGAATGTCTTAATATTTTATCGAAAAAAAATAGTATGCATAATACGAACTTGATCCATTATTAGTGTAGACATCTTTGTAGAATTTTAAAGGTGAACCTTCTATCGTCTTGATAATCTAAACGAAGTAACATGCATTCTACCAAACTTCAGTGGAAATACAATTCACGACTTTCTCAATATTTTGTTACTATAAAGATATTTGAAAAGATAAAAATACCAACACAAGCTCATTGGATATTTATTTATCTTACATAGATATTATCTCTCAGTCGTTTACTGTAGAATGTAACAGAAGAAGAGCAATTTTTTCGTCTTTGCTCGTTTTAAACCTGGAAAAATTCTCTGACAAGATGAAATGCATTTTCACATAATCTTGTCCACACAAATGGTGTGTATGGTGAAAAAAATATGTTAACTTTTATTGAATGAACATCTAATTTGATTGTGTTTTTTTAACAGACATTTAAGAATTATTATTTCATAATTAAAAAAATAGTTATCGTTATAAGTAGTTATGATTTGGATTTGTAATGAATTCTTTAATGTCTGAAATACAGTCAAAATTTGGTTTAAAAGATGTTTTAAAGAACAAGCAAAAAAATGAGGCATCAGTACTTTTCAGATATAGCAACAGAATTTATATTATTTTAGCAATTATATTTCCAATATCAAAGAAACAAAATAAATTGTGGCTAATTAAAAAAACACCGAAGCTATATTAATTTTGCAGCCTGTTGATTAATTTAAACTTTAGAAAAAGGCAATCAGATACCGTGTGTGGAAAAGTGACAGATAATCACTTTAGTTAGCCATCACTTTTCACAATGTGATTTTTAATTAAAGAGGCTAATTCCATGTAACTGTAGTGTAAGTCACGATTTAAGAGGAGATTAAAAGTTTTTTTTAATTAAAAATATAAATCAAATTAAATTAAGTTCATTTCATTAATTATTTATAATAAGTGTCAATCAACCATCCCAAAATTTTTTGTTCATTTAATGTTAAAAGTTGTAGTGATAATCAATTTTTTCAAACTTGACTTACACTATAGACAGGGTAATTTTGCATGGATTTACCTAAGAGTAAATTTAGTATCATATCCAATCATCGATTGATGAAAAGTTGAAATCTTAAATAAAATCGACAGAACGTACTCATACATTGTAAAAATAAATCTCAAATAGAAAAAAAATGGTAGTTGTAAGGTAGCTGGATACAGAAATGTTTGAAATTGGAAAAATGCCCTTTGTGACTAAAAAATTGGTAAAAATGTAACTATTTTAGTTTTATTGCAGAAACCGTATTGGTGTTTACCAAAAATATTGTAAATAAAATTTGATAGATAAAATCTGAGCTCCAATTTCGGTTCTGAAGTAAACCCAAAAGGGACATCTAAAAAAATCTATTTTGGGTCATAAATAGAACCATTCCAATGTGGAACATTTTAAAAATGTGTATTACTTTTTACTCCACATAAAGTTTAACTGGAAATAGATGGGATTCGAACTTCTGCACTCCTTAGAAGATTCCATCTTGAGGCAGACGCCGTAACCCCAGGGCCACGGAAGGACCCATTCACGCGGATTTCACATACGTAAACGAAACAAACACTACACGTTAATAGTTGCCATTTTTTAAAATCGAGAGGGATAATAATTTATACCTAAATATGGTATAATGTAGTTCTAGTCACGTAGATCTCTCGTTTAATGTGGGTTGTGTTGTTACATTTTTTTTTATTATTTGCCTTGGATAATTTGGATTCAAAAGAAATTTGGATGATTTCTGTTTATTTTTTCAGTGTATAACTTAACCGAAACTCGCTTTTTTGGTAGGCAACTTGCAACTTTTTTGCAAGAACAACCTCTATCTTCGCCGGACACTATCATCAAAAATCTAACCTCGTAAATAATATTCTATATATACAATTCAGAGTTTTAATTAGATTTTTACTTTTTTACAGTGTATATTTAAACGAATTTCACTCTTGCTAGACAGCTGATTCTGTTCTTCCTTGCTAGAAAACTGATAAAATCTTATATTTGAAAACTTGAATAGTTATTTTACCCACTATCTATTACTTTTTACCAAAGAAAACAATTATCTGCAAGACGACCTTACACCTTTTTGTAGAATATCTGCCACCGGAGATTGTCCGTTTCAGCATTATTTTGCAGTACACCTAATATACAATATATCTAAAGTAGGGTCACCCACATTATAATATTCTAAATACCTCAATTCAGAGTTTTAATTTTGATGTTCAATTTTACAGTGCATAGCTCAACCGAAGTCCACTTTTCTTGCAACTGATCAACCTTACATTTGCGACCTCGAATAATTATTTTACTCAACATCTACTACTGTTTACTGAAGAAAAAAAATTCTGCAAGGAGACCCTAGACCATTTTGCATTTCCCCGGACACTGTCCATCACAGCATTTTTTTGCAATGCACACACACACTATACAATACCCTAAATCATGCCCCGAATGTGCGCGCAGCCTCTCCTTTTTCCAGTAGGCCACATACACTTCCACAGTGTGCTCAGAAGCCCCGCTGCTTCCGACCCGCTCGGTAATGTCGTGCCGTTGCTATCGTGCGGTGCCAGTGAAACCCATGTTGGGGCGATGAGACCGTTTCACTGAAGATTTTGACCACCAGTGCAACACCATGGCTCTCAAGCTCCATCTGCTCTCGGCTCAGGGATTCAGGTCGAGATCCGAGAGGATAGTCAAGGCCACTTTCAGGGGTGAGTAGGTTTTTATTTTTTTAAATAAATATTTTACCATAAATGTGTTAATATTTTAAGAAAAAGTGTGCATACTTGATTATTGATTGTGCATTTTACGGTCTATTGTTTATTATGTTGGTTTTGAAGTAATATTTAAAGTACTAAATTTTGGGCATTTGGTATTAGTTTTTGATTGTCCATATTGCAATGTTGCGCTTCTTAGCAAACCTACATATATCATAGAAAAGTATGAACGGTATTGTGCATGGTATCGTTTAGTGATTATTAAGTTGTAGATAAGGTATTTTTTATGCAAATATAGTGATTTAATAATAGATTTTCAAGTCCATATTGCATTGTTATGTCTCTCAGATTCTACTTTCTATAATAGGGCTTTAAAATGTTTTTCACTTAAGGGAAAATGTTGGTGCTCTTAAGTGGAAGTGAGAATGATAGTGTTGTCTAAAGAGTATTAATAGAGTTTGTATTTGTTATAAGTAATTGTTTTGATATTGAATAATTTTAGCAGTGTTTTAGTAGTTTTGTTCTTTTTATTTGTCCATAGTTCAATATTTTAACGCCTTAGCAACGCCACCATTAGAGACATGGTGGTTTGTAGCAATAGTTTTAATAATTACTATTTATAAAAATGATGAGTGGGACTTGCGTGCGAAAAAAGCTGTGAATAGCGAAAGCAGCTTGGCTAACACAATGTGCGTTTTTGAGTAATGGAAGTGTTGCTTTGAATTTTATAAATATAGAGTTTATTTATAAATCGGGTATTATATAAAAAGTAGCAGTGATATATCTACCCTCAGAGGCTATTTCAAATTATGTTTGTTGGGAAAACTTGAAAAATATTTTGTTGTTTTTGCGCCGATTTTTTTTTAAAAGATTAAATGATTTTTAAATTTCAATGTATATTTTCTTGCGAATAACTTAAATTTGATTTCGGTTGGATTAACGTCACAATAGAGATACACGAGAGATATTGGTTACAAATTGTTAAGATAAGTGTTTTTTATATGTAGTTTCATTTTTTTATATGTAGTTAGCATTTTCGGCAGTGAGTAAATTACATACGCGCATATCTTTTCATGCTGCAAATTGATTATTGAAAAATTTACTTTTACAGGCGAATTTAAAATATTTGTTAGGAGATAAAAGAAAATATGCAGAGTTAAATGAAAATGAATATTTTGCATTGTAATGAAATGAAAAGTCTTTTACCTATTACAAAGCAAACTATAGAATAGGTTAAATTGCTTGGCATATTATTTATAAGTACGAGACTACATTCATATGGCCATTTTGCAATGTCAAACTGAAAAGGTACACTGTAAAACTGCGGTGTAACGTTTCTACGAATTCATGGAGTAACGTTGTACCGAATTTATGGATTAACATTACACTAATAAGGTGTTTTTTTCGTAAAATCGATGAAAGAAGTTCTGCTCCCGGTTTAATGGAGGAGCGTTGCACTAAATTTATGGGGTAACATTACATTGCAAGATAAGGGTAAACTTATTCTTTTGTGCAATGTTACTTCGTAAATGTGGTGCAATATTGTTGCATAAAACTGGATGGCGCTAGTATTCCGCCAGTTTTGTGGAGAAACGTTCTGTGCAGAGTTTGCAAACTTAGAAACAAGCAGAAATTTCTGGGAAAAATGCAAAACATGCTCTTATTATTTTATCAAAACGATAAATTATAAAGGCTTTTTTCCATTATATAGATTTTTTTAGTTCATTCTGTATCGATTATTTTGATTTGTTATATCAAATTATTATTGGGTTGGGTTTGTGAGAACATATTCATTGCGTTTTTCTCAAACACGTTTCTGAAGTTAGTGGTTTTCTCCAATGAAGCTTTCTTATCTGACAATTCATTGTGTTTCAGTATTTTAAATGGAATTGCTTTTTTCGTATTTATACTTTGTACTGCTTTATGTGTTCATTCTCAATTGTTTGACAAAAGTTTCGTATCTTCAATGACGCAATTTTTGTATTACCATTTGTATTCCAATTTATAATTTTAATTTTGCTTTTTATGTGTTTTTAAAAACTAGATAAATATAATTTTTAATAGCTTAGTAAGTTTTTAATTTCAATGACAAGAGTGAATAATTCATTACCAACAAACTTGTTGCGTGATACGGCATTGGTTTCAAAAAGTTTAATCTTGAAATAAAATTTAACTTTACGAAAAATACATAATGCTCAAATGAATTATATTTAAAAATAAAGTTTTTAGAAAGTATATTCTAACATGTAATTGATAATTTTTTTTTGAAATAATATTCTTTAAAAAATGTAGTTTACCTTAAAAATAATATCAAATCCTTTTAAAAGTATCTTGTAAGAAAACTTGTATATATTTAAATGCACTATACGAAATGTTAAATGAAAATAGATAAAGCAAAAGTTGAGTTTAAAATAATCTTGGCTTCTTTATTGAAATATCAATATTTGTTTTGTGCCTTATTAAATCATCTATCGATGGCAGCAGATAAAACTTTTTATTAAAGTGATAAAAAATCACACATTTATTTTACAATATATATGCAAATTTAAAAATAAGTCATGTAGCTTATGCTTTGTTACTTTGCAAAACTGAAAGGTACATTATGGTTATGCAAAGCTATAAAAGCTCATATTTTTAAAAGCTATTATATTTCGCTTTAGGGAATTTTTCTTCCACAATCCATTTATGAGATAACCAAGTTACCATGGTAGAAAAATAATGTCTTATTTCATATTTATTCCATTTACCAAGACCGTTTAGACATGTGCGAATCCTTTTTTCCGTATGAAATTTACCGTTGAATTTGTAGAAATTGATCTTTTAAGCGGAAAAATGTGTGCTGTTTGAATTAGCACTATTTTTATGAATATTATTTTTTTTGCGTTTTATCTTAATTCAGTTAAATAACTAACCATTGTAATATTACGTTTATTTTTTGTCATATATTCACATAAAAAACTTGAATGATGCATTGTTTAAGATTAGATTAGCAAATTTTAATTCACGGGATATGAATGCAGTTATATTTTACACGTTGTGCAAACAAAAACAGAAAAACAGAAATGAGTAAAAATTGTTTTGGGTCAATTGTTTTATGTTAATTTCAGAGATTTTGTACCTCACCACTGAGTAAAAAACCTTTATTTATGAAATGCTGTTTAAAGTAATTGTACCGCAGAATTCTATACAAAAGTACAATTAAGGATGTCGATTATTTATAAAAAACAATAAAAACAATAGAAGGACAACACAAAAATTCAGAATCATTTACGAGTTTACTTAGATTATTGTTACTAAGAGTAACAGCATCTCACTATCAAAAAATTGTTTTCAATCCCAAAATATTCTTTCGTACCGAATATATATTTTCTTTTGGGATAGTTCTGTAATATTTTGACATTGAATATTATATTAAGGGAAGGTTCATTTTAAGGTTTAATGACGTTTCAAACTCTGTAAATGCATTATCAGAAAATGTAGTAACATGAAAACTGTATGCAAGATACTGTATTTGTTTTGGATGAATAAATTTGGATAGTAAATCTTTTCTACAATATTCAAAAAAGATTATACCTTATACATGATTTTTGTATATTCTTTGTGGGAGGAATGTAATGTGTTTCAAAATGTGAATTCGGTAGAAACACAATTTCAATTTTACTATAACAGTAACAACTTAAATTAGGTATAATCTATTTAAAGGTTTTTACGTTTCATTTCATTACTTATGACATTTTCTTAGATATTTTCTTTAAAATATGTTTGAGATTTCTAATAATGAGTCTGGCTATACTGAACAAACTGTTCTCCAAAATCTTATTTGGCACTCCTAAAATCTCCTTCCTCGACTGAAGTGTCTCAGCTTTCACTTTTAAGTTTTAAAATGAGGACAGAGTTATAACAGTTGAAATTAGCAACATATGAGTTGACATTTTAAAACCTCATAGTATTAAAATAAAGAGGAGCGAATCTATGTTTATGGGCAATTCGACCATATTTTAAAATTTTATGTCCCTTGGGCATAACTTTTGAAAAAATTAATATTTCTTTTCAGTTTTGTTCTTATTCTATTAATAGACTGGTCCTTAAACAATTGCAAAATGGAATTTTGAAGCAAACTAACTCCAAAAATTTTTTAGGTAACAAAGCAGTTCAGAAAATTCTTTAAATTTCAAGGTCCCGAATTTTAAATTTCAGTTTAGTGCTCTAACTAACACATTTTTGAGCTAAAAATTACATTCATTTGGATTTTAAATTGAACTAATACTATATCTTGTCAAATTCCTTCAATAAAATTTCGACTTTCAATATTTATAATGTGTATTTCTCTTCTCCTAACTTTGTCCCTGGGTTTTGGTACATTCACGGACCTCATTGCTAAAGTGGTGAAGAGAGTCACTGGATACAGTGATTCTTCAATCATGAAAACTCCACTGCAGAAAACTCGCATTTCAGCTAGTAGCCGCATTTTTTTTTGCTATACTTCATCAAAAACCTCAAAAGTTAAAAAAAACTCAGTAAAATGAGCTGCGAGGGTTTATTGCTTTCCCTATAGTCATCCTGGAAAGGTTAATTTTTGCTTGATAATTGAAAACTAGTATAGGAAGTAAAAAAATCAATTTTTATTAAACTGGAGTTAGTTTCAACACAAAAAAGACCGGAAAACTGCGGGAATTTTCTTATCTTCCGTTCCTTACCGTCGTAATGATCTAGGGATGGAAAACCGAAACCAGTTTTAAGACTAACCGGTTTTTTTGAGATTTTGGTTTCATTGAAAAATGGTTATTTTCGTAAGGCTTGTTTGAACCGGTTTCGCATCGGTGTTTTTTAAAAACTGCCATCCCTAATTATTATATTTTGCTTTTTTTTACAAATGACCTTTGCTGAACTTTTTTTAGTAATTCTAGAACCATTATAAGCAATGTTACATACACTTAAAGTGACTTTGAAAAAAAAAATTTTTTGTCCTTAAACTAAAAATTATGGTAGAACTCCCTATATACGTATATGATAGCGCTAGGTAAATCCTCCCCCAAATGTTTTTCAGTCAACGTTATGTACTGTTGAATGTATTTGGAAAATAACATTGCAAAATTAAATTACTTTATTTGGTGCGAGTAAAAAACAAACAAACAAATATTCATTTTTATAATGAACATAATAATTAAGTACCGTATTCTTAACCTTTCATGGTAATAAACTAAGGGGAAGTCCTAATGGCGTTAATTTGAGATATAAGTTTCATTCGTATATTTTTTGAATCAATGAGCGTTTAAACACGATTTCAGTCATATCTTAGGTGATTGTGGAACTATTAAGTTCGCATTTTTTTATTAGTCAATGAATTCTTACATCATTTAAACTGCCGTCGCGTTTCGTCTTATAATTTTTCTTATCGACATGAGCACATTTATGCAACGCTTCCGGCAAGGAAATAAACACTTGGAATAAAGAATGATAAAGAATTGCTTAGTAAGAGTTAGAAAGCTATTTTTTTTAAAGTAAAAGGAGATCATTAAGTGTGAAAATATTTGTGTGAATAAGTGTGAAATAAACACCTGGAATAAAGAATGATAACAAATTGCTTAGTAACTCTTCAAAAGCTATTTTTAAAAGTTAAAGGAGATCATTAAGTGTGAAAATATTTACATTAATAAAATATAATGATATTTAAAAACAATTTTATAAAATTGAGAATGATTCAGAAGAAATCAGGAAGTAAAAACAAGCAATTATAAGTTTGGGCCCTATTTGAAAATCTAAATATATTTTTATGTAGGATTCTTTTGAAAAGTTTGTAATTAATAGTTCATTATACTTCTATTTTTAATTATTATTTATCTTTCTAACTAATATAAGTGCAAGTAAGTGCTCTGCAAAATATTTAAGAGTTATTAATAAAAGTGTTATGAAAACAACCGATGTATAAACGAGCTATTAATTAAACAGACATGCCTCTTTTGTATGTCTCTTTTAATTAGGAGGCGACTGAATCCTAACAAGAAACCAGTAAATGTCAAATATTTATACCTTTTTTAAAATCCGAATTTATTCTGAAATACTTATTTGATTTTGACTTTACATTAAAATATAACGACGCACCAAAATTTTGTAGATTTTTATTCACATAAATATATTTTTTAATTTAACTAAATGTATTTTGAAAAGCGATTCCACATTTTTTCAGTCGACTGGCCATGACAGTTTTAAAAAAAAGATTGTCAATTGAAAATAAAAATTCTATATATATATATTAAAATTAAAAAGGTATTTTCATTTTATTATGAGAAGCAGGAAATGAAATAAATTATCTTTCGTTTTTTTTCTATTGGATTTTTGACATAATAAATTTTACCAATAAGCTACTTTTACTTAAGAGATATTATGAGTAGACTTTTCAAGCAAACTTGATAGTAATTTGAAAATATACTACTATAATCCTAATTGAAAATTATATCTTCAAAACCATAACTCAAAAACACTAAGCTAAATTAGTTAAAATGAAATCTACTCGAAATGTAGTGTAAATCATTGAAATGTAATGTTAATTTAATTGTATATTTCCATAATTATATTATAGAATAATATAAATATTGCCATAATTATATTATGGAAATATTTATGATTTTATACAATGAAAATGATTTTTGACATCCTCATTTTCATTGCATAAAATCATGTATAATTAATATAATATTTCATGTATAATTTTTCGAGACCTTGTGGTTGGCCTCGTGAATCAGAGTGTTCTCTGCGGGTTATCACTGTAGGCATCCCTTCTGCTTGACAAATATTTTTCTTTTCCAAAAAAGTGAACATTTGGAGCAAGAGGAAAGGTAATAAAGAAGAATGGGAAATGTCCGTGTTTCGGAGGGTTGTAGGGATTTTGGTCATGTCCACATTTGCTGCCAATCCCTTTGCCAACCCGAAGTGAATAGAAAATATTTATGTTATGTATCCTTAGTTAAATAACTTATTAATAGTCTGATGGATTAAATATGTAATAAAATATAAAAGTATACCGTTTTAAATTGGGAAAAGAATGAATAGATTTGAATTTTTAAATACTTAAAATACTTTTTAAGTACAACTAAACTTTATTGTCGCTTAGTTAAACTCTTAAGAAAAGTACAAGTAGATTATTTCACTAAAGTTATACTATTAACTTAAGTATTATAACCTCGTTTTAAAAATTCTGAATTCTATAAATTTATTTTTGATTTGTCATATTTTTTGTTGAATAAGTAAATTCGATTAACATAAAAATAAATACAAAGAATATATAGGGATTTGGAAACTATTAAATTTACAACAGAACAATGAGTCAATTTATTGAGTCTTGTAATTGAATTGGAACTTGTAAAAAAAATAAGTTGATGATCTTTGTATGCTTTATCACATTAATCAAAGCTCTTAACATATTCTTTATATTTAGATGAAGTAATTATTAATTATTTGTTTGTTTTGATAGGACAATGGTAATAATTGACTATATATTATGAATATTTTTATTATAAGAACTATTATCATGCAAAAACTATTTACAAAGTTTTGGGCGTTATCCAATTGAATATTTGAGTGACCTATTTAAACAGTAGTTCGAATGAATAATCCGTTATTTTGAGACACAATGTCGTAAAGATTTTTTAGCCATTACATTGATTTGTGTTATAGCTAGTCTTTGTAGCTTTCCTTGATGGCACTAAAAGCAATCTAGACTTCGCTTTGTATCAAGAAAACATAAATGATAATACAAGTATAAAAAATTTATAGAACAGACTTCTATAGAAAGCTGAGTCTGACCACTATTAAAATAAGTATTTCTGCAAAGTGGATTTCTTGTTTAAAAGTTGCCAACTTTTTATGTACTTTATTTTTGGTTAACAAGGCCCACTTTGTTTTTCGTTTGAGAAAACTCTTGTCGCATGGAATGCTTTTGGTAAAAACGTGCTGGTTTGTCGAATAGTTAGGAAATTGTTTTCGTCACGAGTTTTTCAATAGTGAATTTAAAAAGTGTGGGTTCTAGGCTTGTCAAAATGGATTTTTTGAATATTTTAAAAATTGGTTTATTTACTAACATCAGTTTTTATACAGATAAAAGTTGATTTAAATTTGTTTTAATCTATATATTTGGATACTATAAGCTTTATTTCCCTATATCTATATATCTATACATGCATTTCAATATCTGTCTATACATTTCAATATATCTATCTGTACATTTCTATATATCTATCCATAATTTGGACACTATATACTTTATATTTAAGGTTTGGTTTTAAAGCTTTTTTGAAAATGGCTTCATTTTGCTTCGATAGATTTATCCCAGAAAAAAATTCTTTGAATATTACTTGTTATGATCAATATCGATTTCAATGCAACTCATAACTTGCATTGCAGTTAATCCTTCACAGCACAATTTTTCTGCATAAAAACAATGATATAACATTTGTGTTCATTCTTGAAAACCCACATTTTCAATTGGTTTATTCGAGCATTAGTTCAACATATTTATCTGACAGGCAGAGTAATATATATTCTTTTGCATTTCATATAGTTAATGCCTTTTTGCTTTAAGATACCGAAATATAGTTCTTTAATAGTATTCATGGTTCTTAATATTTTGTCTTCTGTATTGATATACTCCAGCAACTTAATCATTTTTATTTAAAATGAGATACTAAAATTCATTAGTTCTAAATTATAAAATAAAACTTGACATCTTGGTCATAGTGGGTCATTAAGAGTTAAGAGATTTTACTTTTAGAATTGATTTATTTCTTTCATATGCCTATACTTTTGCTTACTTCTAATACTTTAACTTTGAAATTTGAAAAATAACATTAAGATGGAGTATTACTCTAAAAATGACTTCATTAAAAACGGATCATTATCTGAGAGATAATTACAATGGACTGCTGATTGAGTACCAAAGCAGTCTCCAAAAACGTCATCAAGATAGATGTAGCCAATTCTCTAATTTGAGGAGAAGGGTTTCTACAAATTGTAACCTATCTCTTCCATTTTGTTGGAAGTATATCAATTTTCACCAAACCATATAAGCATAGAAGAATAGGCTGACAAACTAGAAATTTTACCCATATGTACCGTTAAGTCAAGTGGGATTCCACTAACAACTTGGCGGATTTTTAATGTTTTGTCAGGCGATTTGCCATAGATATTAGAACTTAGCTTCTTTTCAATCAGAAATTTTTGTTAATTTTGGTTTAATATTTGCACGGTTATTAATATTTGGGCAGTTGATAAATGCAAAAAGACTTGATTAAAAAAGATCCTGATTCTTGTGATATTTTACACCTAAGTTTGTTTAAAACGACTCCGATATATGGTACTTTATTCTTTACATAATATACTTTTAAGAGAACAAATTATTATATAAGCTCTTTTAAATTTAAGGAATTAGTCCTTTTGGTAGCATACAATGACCAGATCTACGATAAAACAAGATAAAAGAGTGTTTTGTTTTATAATAAACAACTGTCAAATTATAGCAACCTATTTCACCGAAATAGCGATTCATCTTTTTCTCTTTCTCAACTTTCCTTTTATATACTATTAGATTATCCACCATAGATGTTTAAGCCGTTTGTGAAAAACTACCAAAATGGTCGAAAACACGTGAATAAGCAGGGGACGCTTTTAGATTTACCAATGCCCAGTCCACTCTATTTAATGCCCCTGAAGATCATTAGAGGTTTTAGTAACATTATTAAATTTCCTAGACAGTGACATATAAAAAATATCAATCATAATAAAGACACATAATGCAGCAGATTACTTTATTCTGCGTTATTGATAAATGCAGATCGTACATCACAGTATATGGTAAAGGGAATTTACTGCAAAATGAGACAATATGAAAATAATAATACTGTCAATAAGAGAAGCTTTACTTTTTCTGCTTGCTGCGCCGTACCAATTCTTTAAATTTTAGAACACCGTGACATTTTTTCCAAATACTTTCTTTTCTAACTTTTGCCTTCCGTGATAATAAATTCTTATATACTTCGAGGAAGACCAACAACTTTTTGCATATGTTTGTTTACACAGAATACATTCTAGCAAACAACAACAAACTATTTTACACGTCACCAAGGAGTAAATAAAAAGAAATTTTGTTTGTTTTTCGCTTCCATGTAAACATCGATGAAACCGAAAATGGCAGAAGGGTCCCAATTGTTATGCATCGTCTTTCGCACTTGCGTGATTCTTATTTTGTAAATAAAAGTCAAAGCCGTGTCCAGCAAACAGAAAAATCTGTCTATTACATAAGCAAGACCGATCGCAATTTGATGTCGTCGAATTTAGATGCGCGCCAATAACGCGATAATATTTTTATGAAGTAATATGACAGAGTTGTAAGGAAAACTTTACTGATTTTAAATAAAATGAGTTACATAAAATAGAAAGCAAGTTATATTTACATTTTAGTAAACCTATGATACACTCTCACAAACTAAAGTATCTTTTTTGAGGATTGTAATAGTTAAAAGGATGTCGTTCTTTTTAAAAATCCTTTCTTAACGACATCACACGATTTTACAAGATGCTCTTACTATCAGACACAAACTTACTGCAGTTGGAGGAAAGGTTTTCTAGGAGCATTTTTAACGACATCATTTCGTCAAAGATTATGAATTTGTCTTTAAATTTTTTCATCTATTTTTGTAAGGGTAGCTTTTCCCGGTTATCACAAAATAGTGGGACGACTAAGGCTAGAACAATACTTTTCTGATACTTTTACGCCATACTTTTCTGAGTTGCACCAGTATTGAGAACTAAAGAAAGCAATAAT
Source organism: Hylyphantes graminicola (assembly GCA_023701765.1). Taxonomy (NCBI): domain Eukaryota; kingdom Metazoa; phylum Arthropoda; class Arachnida; order Araneae; family Linyphiidae; genus Hylyphantes; species Hylyphantes graminicola. The sequence continues at coordinate 30,906,857 of CM043117.1, read as the reverse complement.
TACTTTATCCTCATTAAGCATGACATCGATAAAAATAAATGTTTTGCCTTATCTGTTCCTGTAACTATACTATTGTATTGTATGTTTGTTTCATCTGTTCCTGTTACTACACTATTGTATTGTATGTTTTGTTCCTGTAACTACACTATTTATTTTAAATTTTAATTACTGAAGTGGTTCTATAGATGTTATTCTTAAAACCCCTTTTCAATATTTGAATATAAGTATCATTCGTTAATTTCTTAGAAATTTTTTGTACGAGGATCGATACGATTTTCGAGTGTTTGTAAAAACGTTTTTCAACTGAAAATTTGAAAGGCATTTTGCATTTAAAACAATGTAAGAATGAATTATTAATTACAGAAAACTGATGAATCTTGTTTTTGCATTCACAGCACTAAAAATGGTGTAGATTAGGGCTTACAACTTCAAATTTCTTGAAATACTAAAAGCATTTTAAGAAAAAAAAATTCCTTGCAAAACTTGCTAAAACAAATACATATAAATATATATTTGTTTGAAAAATATATGTTTATACTAAGAATATGTGTATAGAATTTTGCTTGGGGGTCTCAGGAGGCCTTAGAATATCCCCCCCCTACAAGTATGAAACTCATTTTTAGCAGAAATGTCTTGTAAATGTGTCGCACCAAAGCAATGATTTGCAAAAGGTGTGCCTCAATATTTTTCAATAAACGTAAGGCAAAATGTGACTGTATAGAAAATTCTTTTTGGAAGGCGTGAATGCGTTAACTTGATATGTTAGGGAGGATGTCTAGGTCTATTCCTGTAAACTACTTTCTGATATTCCCATGGATTTGGCATTTGGTGAAGACTTATTCGTCCCCCCCCCTAGATTTAAAACAAATAATGGTATAAGGTATGCAGTCTCGAATTTTTATCTAGTAGCAGGATTAAAACCTACACTAGAATTTAGAATTAAATGTTACCGTAACCATACTAACTAACTAACTAACTAACTAACTAACTAACTAACTAACTAACTAACTAACTAACTAACTAACTAACTAACTAACTAACTAACTAACTAACTAACTAACTAACTAACTAACTAACTAACTAACTAACTAACTAACTAACTCCCCGGCACTACAGTCCATGCTGGACCATGGCCTCTCCTACAATACGACTCCAAAGCCGCCTGTCTTTGGTCTTTGCCTTCCAGTTCTTAATTTTCATATCTTTTAGATCTTTTTCCACATCATCTATCCATCTTTTTCTCGGTCTTCCTCTTCTTCTCTCTCCCTGACACTGCCCCTTGAAAATTTTCTTTGTGCCTCTGTTATCGTCCATTCTTTCCATATGTCCCAGCCATTGAATTCTTCTAGTTTTTATGGTGTTAATAATGTCTTTCTCTCCAAATAGTTTTGCCACTTCAAAATTGTATCGTCTTCTCCAAACATCACCTTCTTTAATTGGTCCAAATATGGCTCTTAAAATCTTTCTCTCCCAAGTTATTAACATCTTCTTTTGCATTTGATTCAAGGTCCAGGTTTCCGACCCATAGATAACTGTTGTTCTTATTACAGTTTTATATATACGTAGTTTAGTTTTCCATGTAATTACTTTCGAACGTATTAACTGTTTAAGTGAAAAGAAACTTACCGTAACCATACGGTTACAGCAAAATGATTTGATGTGAAGATTAAATCATTTTTTGGGTCTCAAGTTACCTTAAATATTTTTTGTTTTGCACTCGTAGGCTTGGTAATATTTTAAATATCCATAATTTACTTTTTAACTAGTTTAAGAATTTTTTCGTATTATTGTAAATTTAAAAAAATCCTTAGTGAGATAAATGAGATTTTAATTTACTAAGCAAACTAAAAAAAGCTGCAAAACTTTGAATGCCGTGAAGATTAAACTTGCATCAGTCTCATCTAATTTTTAATTTTCTTTTACTTAAGCTGTTATATATTTTAAACTATAGCTCAGTATATTTGAAAGCCAAGTACGCGTCAAAATCAAAGACTCTCAACATAAGTTCAACTTTGTAATGGGAATTCTCACTGGGAAGTAAATGCCATGGCTTTTTGTGAGCAAATTATTAATATCAACCATTTAGAGGCTCATTTTAGTCGTTAATAAACGATGTGTTTTGAGATACACACAGTCTATTCTACGATCAGTTTTATTTTTAGGTACAAACCTTTACTTTTAGGTACAAACCTTAAAAAATACGCAAACCTTTAAATATTCTTTAATTATTTAAGTTATTTGTTTTCTTAGTCTGTTCTTAAACAAAAGCTTTTTGTAACTACATATTTTTTTAAAATTACGTTTAATTAAATATTTAGTTTGGTGTTTGCAATACATTCAAAGCATATTTATACTTTCGATTTTTTTTTACGGTGGCTAATTAGCTTTAGTTATGTGACCTAGAAAAGTTTACTTCACTTCACTGAAAGCTTACAGCTTGCAAAAGTTTTCCCCTGTAATTGGCTTCATAAAGAAAAGTTTTACCCCTTTTTTCATTTTGAGTTTTTTGGCACTGTTAAAAATATGTAATGTAATGTGAAAACTGGATTTTGTTTTATTGTTCTTATTTATGACAATATGAGATAATTAAATACAATTAATATGTTTGCAGGGTTTTAATTAAATTTATTTGTGTCTGTCTTTTGTTTAGCAAAATTTCTTCCAAGCAAACAAAATTTCTTTTACTTTTCTGTTTTTTTTTTTACTTTTTTAATATTTGTTTTGAAACTGTGTTAAAAAATTTAGTTACTTTTAATCAAATGAAACCATTTAATTTAAAAGTTTCTAACAAATCACGGTTTTAAAATAGAAGATTACTAATGTACAGTAATTGACATCAATGTTTAGTTTATTCAATTAAAATTTTGAGGAACGTTAAAAATAATGCAAAATATTTAACTGTGATGCAAGTTTCGTCTTTTCCATACCATGATAATTGTTAGTTTATTTATAAAACTTATAAAAGTGTGTAACTATACATGCTTGATACAAAAGTTAATGCTTAAATGTCGTATTAATATATTTATACCCTGATATTTGTGAACTTACTTAATTTATGAACATAAAGAATGAAAATAAGTATTTTTTTTATAAAGTAAACCAGCTTTATAGCCCATGCCGTTGTACTGTTGTACCCTTAAGAACGGTGTTTTTTATGGAAACTTTTATTTTACGCCAATTGATCTACTCTCTACTTGCCAGCACCAAGTCGGGGCATCATAATTTCCTCCTATTCTGACATCAACATTAATTAAACAATAAGTGCATGTCCGATTGTATACGGGTATTTGCAGGAGTTTGAAGGCTTTCCTATAGAACCCTGCTGACCCTCTGACAGATAAGTAAATTGGCTGAAATGTAAACTTGTTTTAACTGTATGAGATTGCATATTCTCCTTATTTTAACCCTTTCAGTCTTTACGACAATTTTGCCTCATCATTTAATTTTTTTTTCTGATCGCATATAGCCCTTTATGATATCAAAAAGCACATCATTCGATTATTTAAAATTTTTTATTTTTGAACTTTTTTTTTTATTAATCCCAATAGATGTCAGCTCTGTTATTTTTAAAAAAAATTATGATCAGAAACATGATGATGCCAAATGGCATCACTGAGACTGAAAGGGTTAAAGTAAAAAATTTTAATAGAAACATCTTTAATTTTTTTATCAATCTCTCACCCATACATTAAATTTGAAAATTTCTCATGTAGTTTGGTGCAGTTATTCTCATAATAAAAGTTCAAAATTGTGACTTTTTCTTAAAAAATGAAAAACTACTTGTAAATATTTGTTTTTATTGATAGAAAATGTTTATTTGAGTGAACATTATATGAAACCAATATAATTTACAAGCTTATATTATTATTTCTAGTATGGTATGGTATGGTTTGAATTATCGTCGCACTAGAGCTACACGAGGGCTATTGGCGACGGGCGTCGTATTTTAGAACCACAGTCAGGTGACGAGCCACACCTGAATAGGCACCCAACGCAACCGTTAAGGGCGACATCGTACGCAGCGTTAGGACTTTGAAGGATATTTAACGTGCACTCCCTTACACGGGGTATTATTCGTCGGACATTTTTGGCTGCACGGGCCGTTTATAGGTCGGCAGCTATTTTGGCGATGCCCGGATCCGAACCTGGGACCTTCCGCATGCTAAGCGAGTGCTTAACCGACTGGGCTCCCCAGCCCCCTATTATTTCTAGAAATAATGTTTTGGGTACCGCATCCTTTTAAGTACATTAACGTGCTTTGTTACGAAAACAATGTTTTATAATATTTTTACGCTGACACAAAAGTTAGTTGCCAGTTAACTTTTAAATCATTGTTGAATTAAGTCACAGTTTAAACCTCTTAATAAAGCCATTTTTGTGCGACTTCTAAAAAGCTTTGCTCAAACATGTGCTTTCGACAGTTGGAACACGTCCAAATATGTAACCACTCAGCTGGAAAACCAACCCTAAATGAATAATGAATTATGAAAATGGTTTTGAGATTAGTGTAACAAGTTCTGTCTGTTAGTGACAACATGAAGTTAGATTGGATTAGCCTAGGATATAATTTGTTAAAAACTAAAATGAATAAAAAATAAAATAAATTTTATTATAAAATATATTTCTAGTAAGTAGTTACTTATTTCGGTACTAACAAATTGTTATATTAACTTTTTAAGGAAAAATTACACATTTTTTAGTAGATTTTCAATCACAGAAAATCACCAAGTATAATTTTTTTAATTTTTTTGCAGATTTTTTTTATATATTTTGAAAAAAACCCAATATTTACATCTTTCAATGCTTTCATATACAAAATAGTACAAACATGTCCTAATTTGTAGGAAAAGAAACTGTTTTGATAGCTCTCAAAATTCAAGATAATTTTGCATTTCATTAAAGATTATTCAATAGTTTTTGTAGTTTTAAATACATTTTTGAACTTGCAATGTATTGATAATTTTTTTAAAAATATGATATTGTTTAAACGTGTTTGGTTCCGGTCACATTGCATATCTACAGATAACACTCCGATTAATTAGTTTTATTTTTAAACAAATATTATTTTATTTCTGAACAATTGATTTTCGTTAGAAGCGAAACCAAATAAGTTAACAATGCTCTAAATATGCAGACTGTGACCTTCATATTTCAATGTTAAATCAAATAACTAATGAGGCTAATTTTATTTTCAAAATAAAGATAACGATTAACGCAAATACCCGCAAGCGACATTTTAAGCTATAATAAGTTGTTTTTCTAATTGCGATGGATAATTATTTTCCGCCTGTATGACAGCCGACGCTCATTTAACTTAGAATATAGTTTTTCTTTAATGTGGGTAAATGCTATTCACCAAACCATGTAAAATAAATGGGTTTTCAACACTTAGAATAGATTACTTTTTTGTAATGTTATCGGTTTTAGCTTCTTTTTTTGTCATAGATTTAGCAAATGTAGAGTTCTTTTTAAAATGGCAAGTGTCGAATTCTGGAAGCAATAGTAGACACATTATTTTGTATTGTTTGTTTATAATTAGGTTAGGTATTTGTTTATTTTAAACTACGTTGTTTGCATGTATTAGAATAGTTACTAAGTGCATGAAATTCACATTAAATTTTTTTTGCATATTAGCAGGTTATAGGATTCCTATATTTTTTTCACTAGTTCTTCTTTCGTATTAAAGAAACGCTTTCATCAATATACATTTGATTTGATTTTTTTAAAGAAATGAATAATAATTATATGGTTTTTAATAAAAATTAATGATATATCACTTCCAACAAAATGTGTATCCTGAAAGAATAAATAAAGGCAGTTTATTTAGTTTAAGGAAATGTTGAATGGAAATATTTCACTAGAAAATTTTAGAAAAAAGACGCAAAAAATACAACTTTAAAAACTCATCAAAAAAAGTACCCCAAAAATCATTTTAGTTTTCTATGGATTGGAAAAAGAGGGTTTGGTATCTCATTAAAATAACGATGTGATGTCAATTATTTAGTTTTAATTAAATAAGACATTTTAGATGTTTTAAAAGAAGTAAGTTTTTTGTTGAACTAACTTTATTTCCTTAATATAGCTCCTTATAATGCATTAATGAAAATTTTTCTTGAACCATTTCCGTACCACTATTTATTTTAATGAAATAAGTTTAATTTCTAATTATAACTAATACAAAAAAATTAATTCAATGAGAAAAATACTTCTAAGGATACTTTTAAATTTTTAATTGAAGGGAAGCCATATATATCATCTGCATTTTGAATTAAGGTTTAATATGAACTAATTTTTTGTGTTAGTCCATTTAAATTTTTTATTAAATAAAATGCTTTATAAATGACAATTAAAAAAACCTTTAAGCAAATAAAAAGGCTACTCAAAGCTAGTTATGGTATGGTATGATGCATATATATTCCAGCTTGTGTGCCGGTTCAGAGAACCGCTTCAAAGCTAGTTGTAATGCTACATATTTATTAAATATCGTGAAAAACACCAAAATATTAAAGGAATGTAATTTTATACCAACAAAGCACAAGAAAACCTAATATGTGTTAAATTATTAGAACTTAATGCAAATTTGCTTTTATAAGAGGTTTTTGCTAACTTTTTAACATCAACCATTAATAAAGTTTCAAAGATAAATGGTTCCGGTTTCGGAAGAGGTAGTTCTTAAAAAATAATTTGCCATTTTGAAAGAAATTTATGGAGAACGTAAGAAATAAATATCTCCAAAGTCATTTAAAATTCTTTCCAAAATAATTAGATTATCTAAGCTTCTAATAATCTACATATTTGGGTTATTTAAAGCACAATCTATTAAACAATGCAAGTCTTTGCTGCACAAAACGCTAAATGAGTTAAAAAGTGATACATCGACCAAAGATAAAGTTTTATGATATTCTTTTCTTTTTCTCTAATAGGGCTGCAACTTTGGCGGTCAAGCCTTTGTAGACTCGGCATATTCTCCAGAACTGAGAGTCATTATTCTGTGGCACCATCTAGGTGACTCTAGCAAACAATTTTGACGAGTAGATTTAAATATGAGCTCTCTGTGGATGTTAAATAATGCGAGATTTAATTTTGCCAAAAGGACCCAAGCCAAATGGGCCCTCCAGGGATCTATTACATACCACATAATCATATGACATGTGTGTCCAAGATTCGCCCACCCAGGAAAAATCCGACAACTCTGCCGGGGCTTGTACCCGCGATCTTGGGCCTACGAGGTGGACTTGTTTAACCTCTCAGCCACTGAGCCCACTTTTTTTAGAATATTCTTTAAAATTTAATTTTTGCATTGCATTTTATAAATGGAAAATAAATTATCTGCTAAATATGTTTAAAATATTATACCGATATATTCAAGATTCTTCCTTGATACTTCAAGATACTTCCTTGATAGAAATACATTCAAACTTCCGCTGTTTTAGTGTTTTTAGGTTGACAAGTCCTATTTGGCCGATTAGCCACATTTCAAATTCGGTTCAAACATTAATATTTTTTTTAGATTTAATCGAGAAAATAGATTTATCGGATCCTATATGATCGTTTACTTTGGAGACGTGAGTTTTTCAACGAGACCCTTTATATTCTTCAGCATTAAAAATAATCCGTATTCACGTCACGATTTATTATATTTTACAAAATTGCTTTTTATATCTTTGTTTTAGCCTTAAATCTAAAAGAGTTTTAAAAATAAATAGACCAAACCCAATTTTTCAATCTCTGTGTATCTAAAGCAGTATAAATCAAATTTACCTCTTGAAATTTAGTTGTTATTATTTCCATTTCAAATCTGATTTCGTGCTCCTGAGAGTTTGTATATAAAATATAAGGAAACGAGTTTAAAATGCAGGTTTTATAATGCACGCTAGAATCTGGTGATTTATTCGTTAAACAACCTAATATTTCATGAAGAAGGATTTTATAGGTTTTCGTTTATTAAATAGGATATTTAAAAAAAATACTAGTAACTTTATGAATTTGAAAGTTGATCACAAAGCGCATATCAATATATTGCTGTTTTTAAAAAGATATTTTGTTATAAAAAGTATTGTTTTCATTTATTGAATAATTTTCTGCGTAAAACCTCATTTTTGGTTATAAATAAACATTAAAGTTTGTATAAGACTTCAATAATTTTCTTGTTTCAAGCAACTTAAGTTATTCCTGGATTTTACTGGTAGTTTCGGTGATTGGTAGTAGGACAAAAAAAGATTAACTTTACTCTGATTAACCAATCGGGACATTATCTTCATTCCTGTGAAACTGTTTCCGCTTAAGAGGGACTGTCAGTCCTATACACGTAATGCTTTATTTTTCAAATCATAGTTTCTTGAAAAGTATTTTTTAAACGTATGATCTGTTTGCACCAGATACGCAAATAGGGATGAAAGACAATTTAAAAAAGATTTGAAGGAACAATATCAATCAGTTTTTTAATTATTAATTTTTTTTAAAAGCTTCATTTTGAGAATCGTGGCGACATCTGTAGGACAACTTGGCTTAATTGATTAAAAAGATTTATTATTATTTTAAATAATTCACTCATGCATTATCTTTGTATGTTAATACAGAATTTAAATGATGCTTTTACATTTCAAGTACTTTTTATGACAAAAACGTTCATAACAAATGAGAATCTATGATTTTAAAATTTGATGACACACAAAAATAAATGTCGCCAAATCGTAGAAGGAAAAAAACGCCAATATCTAAATCATTCAAACTGTAAACCTAAACCACATGGAAAAGTGGGCGGAACTCATTATAAATCCAGCCAAAGAATTTCGCGCGACTTTTAAACTTGACTACTTTAGTTGTAGTATAGGTTGGATACTTTTAGATTAGATTTGGTTTAAATTATCGTCGCACTAGAGCTACACGAGGGCTATTGGCGCTTGGATACTTTTAGCTATTTTGATATGTACAGCTGTGGAAAAAGTTCCCACTAGTGATTATTTCGAACGTTAGTCATCCTATAGAACCTTTTTGACTTTGTGTTTATATAACATCATGAGTTAATTGCAGGACAAAAAAATTGCATAAGGAGCCGTCTTCATATTAAAAATGCTATTAACTTTAAAATTTTCAATGGCAGCACCCAATTTTATAATTAAGAAATATTAAGAATCCTCATAAACCCTAAATCTTAGTTTTTGTTACATTTGGCTGAATATTTGACGAGTTATTCAATCGAATCACTTAGTGACCTTTGGTTTACCATTTCTAAAATGACGGCCGTAGTCTGTGGGTTTATTGAAGGGAGAAATATAAACGTTTATTTAAAAATGTTTAGGGAGGGGTCCTGGGATGTATAGTCAATGAGGATGAAGCCCTGACGTTATTTTTAGAATATTTTATAATCTTTTTTTAAATTCGAAACATTTTTTTAATAGAAAAGAAGGTATTGACATGGTAGTCTTCCCAAAGTGTCCCGTCTGTCTGTCCTTACTTCGGTGACGAAATCTGTTCTATCCATCAGATCTTAAGAATCATTTTTGTCATCGAAAGATAGGACAGCAGGGACCTAACTTCATACTTTTTGTTCTTCTGTTTGTACGTCCATACGGATATCTGTCATCTTGTCATGTCAACGAACGCGACCCATTAAAGTAGCATTGGAATTTAATTTTTAGTCATTTAAATTACTGTTGCCACATCAGCAATATCACGAAAAACCTTATTTGAAATGTTAAAGATTATTAATTTTTTCTTTGTAAATCGATTTGGAATGGCGTTATAAAAAATATATAACAATGTGATTTTTTTTAATGTTTATTATATTTGTTTACTAAGAAAGTGGTTCACAGTGTTACCTTTTTTTGCTTAAAGAGCTAATTGGTATTAATTTACAATTAAATTCCTTTAATTATCAGTGCAATTTGGAGTTATTTCATGTTTATCATTGCCAAATGTTCTGGATATATCAGGTTCTTTTTAATATTATAGTTATTGATAGTTTTTAATTACAAGAATCTCGTGTAATTTAAGGTGAGATTTTCAAAGCATTGCCAAAGATCACGGAAAGGATGCTACAGGATGTGACTCGTTCAATTTTACATAATTATTCTTCAAACTGCAAATAAATTTAGCAAACTATAAAGATTATTTATTTAATTTGCGGAAGAAAAAATGTAATTATAGTGGCCAATTTTTAGAGTTGAAGATTCAAATTGTAACTGAATGCTGGATTAGTCTATATTTGTTCTGAAGTTATAAATCTTGTGCGGAAGTGGTTGTAAGTGGCAGTTAATGTTATTATAATACCCTTGCGTTTCGACGAGAATTTCATTCTAGTACTTAAGTAACTGCACATGTAGGCTTTTTAATTCTTTAAGAACTTCTCGGGCAACATTCAAGAACATGTGTCGTTTGGTGGCAGAGTACTGAAAGTTTAATGTGCCAATCACTCAGTCCGACGCTATTTTAGAGGCCTTGAAAAGTTGCAAAAAACACGTCAAGATTTCCCGGCTCCAAAGGCGTGCAATGTAGAAAGCTTCTTTCAGAACGAATGTACAGATTAGTGGCGGGAGTAAGGCTTGTAATAAAGAGACCAGTGTCTAATTTACAAGAGCAACCGAATGAACAAATTGACAAACTGCCACTAGCAATACAAAAGGTTCCTGCACATGTTTTTGAAGACCATAAACCCGCGTTTGTTTGTATCTTGCTGACCTTATTATTGCCTTTGAAACTGCTAATACGACAGATTCATTATACATTGGGGTTTCTACTTTTGCATTAGTATGCCATTAGTTTTAACAAACATAAAGATTGCTACGCCAACAATTAAAATTACGGAACTAGATTTAAGGGGTCATAGTCTTAAAAATGTGCAAAGAAGGTACTACAAAGCATAGTTTGATCTTTCATGCAATTTTTAACTACTCAATATAAAAGTATAATTTTTTTATATGCAATTCTATAAGATTTACTTATTATATAACAAATTTTAAAATTTATGAAACTTCAGCCAAAACTAAAATAAATGATAACAAACATTAGACTATTGGAACACATTGGGATTAGGCTTGCGCGCGAAATTTTGAGGTCAAAATTGAAGAAATGACAAAGAAAATGATTTTATATTGTACAAATATGTACAAACAAAGACTTATACCTAATTTCTAAACTAAATTTTAATAAGTAATTATTTTCAGAGCTTTTTTTTCTTAAATTTTTATTAATTTTTTTTAGAAAAAAGCTCTTAACATAAATTCTAATTAAAATTGAGCTCAGAATTTAGGTACAAGTCTTTGTTTGTACATATTTGTACAATATAAAGTCATTTTCTTGCTCATTTCTTCAATTTTGACCTCAAAATTTGGCACGCAAGCCTAATCCCAATGTGTTCAAATAGTTTTATGTTTGTTATCATTTATTTTAGTTTTGGCGGAAGTTTCATAAATTTTAAAATTTGTTATATAATAAATAAATTTTATAAATTACGTATAAAAAATCTACTTATATGTTGAGTAGTTAAAAAATTACATTAAAGATCACCTTCTTTGCAGATTTTTAAGACTTCTATGACTCCTTAAGAACAATACTGTTTATGTGCCGAAGCTAAACTAGTATTCCGAAGTTTACAAGGATGACTTTAGAGCAGTTCATAGCAGTTATCAAATCTCGGTAATTATAAATAGAAATATAATGTATTAGTACGAGCAAACTAGAAAAGAAATCGTTTCCTGAAAGATCGTAATATTTACAAAATAAATATAATTTATTAAACAAATAAAAAAATTAAATGAAAGAGACATAACCAAAACAACACAATTTTTTTCCCTCCAGAACATCGTCCGGGCTCGCAAAAGAGTACCGGAACCAGTTTTCGTTAGTCTAAACCTGATTACAATCGAATAATCTTTATCTTGTGATTGAGAAAGCTTGCCGTGCTCCACTCCCCAGAAAGAGAAACGTATCCCCTTTTTTAAATCGCCAGACGTATCATTTGGCGAAAATTTGTAACGCCACCTGGCGAGTCAGAATCAAAATAAAGTTGGCTGATAAATCCTCTTAAGACGTGAAACGTTCTCATCGAATATCTTGTGTCAGAAACATGTGTATTAGGTAACGTTCAAATTTAGATTCAGAAGTGTTATAATATTTGATGAACTCCCAATTGCATTACAAATTTTAATTCTTACCAATTTAAAGTAAAAGTAAGCACCATTTGAAAACAATTCTTAACTGCAATGTTCCTTTTTATCTTTTATCTTTATACTTTCATAAAACAATGTAATTATTTTCTTAATGGGGTTTAAAAATAAAAGGTAGCAGCATAACATAAATAAACATACAGCTCAGCTTTGTATAATATATGTTGGTTGAACTGCTCATAGTGCTAACGGATATCAGAAAGCATGACTAATTTTGTCTCCAGTAAAAAGGCACAGTCATGCGCAGTAACAAAGAGTTACGTGATTGACGATTAATCTAGAACTTTCTTGGTAAATGACGGTTCTAATGGTTTAATAATTCATTAGGACTTTTTATAAGTACTTTACGCATGTTATTTTCTTAACCATGCTGCTTATTTCTCAATTAAGTTGGAGAATGTGTGTTTTTAAACTGTACAAATGCATTCTTAAAAGAGGAACATTAAGTAAATGAGAAAAAGACGTAATAGAAAACTATTCTACTTTTACACTTAAACTATAAAAAATTTACTTCAGCATTAAAACAAATAACTAAAAATAACTAAAGAATATTTTCAATTATCGAAACTTTTTAAACAAAAATTGCTAATGCTTACAGCATTTAAGTTTTTAGCATAATTTTTTTATTGTATTTATCTAACTTTCTTATTTGTATAGTTTGTATCTTTTCTCTATTTAAAAAATAGAAAGGAAGCATTACCATGCTGGAGATGTCCGTCTGTCCTCCCGCCCGTACCCCTTTCCAAATTAGGCTCTTTCCGCCGGATCTTATTTTTTAAAATTAAAATGATAGGTTTGTCTATCTGTATGTCAATGAACTAACATTTAATTAACATTTTTATTTAGTTAAGAGCTACTAGAACGATATAAATTTTTAAATCTATACTTAAATCGTTTAATTAAACTTACGAACAGCAAAAGTCGCCGATGAACAGACGGTACCCTATATAATGGTTATTTATACTTTGGATCATGTGAGTTTTGCATCTACTCTTTTTGAAACATTCTTCAATCATGATTAATTATAAATAAACATACGAACATCCACAACATTAATCCTTATATAGGGGCGGTATAAATGACTGTGACAAAATGAGAGTTTATACCTCGATATAAGAAGAAACAGTATTTTATTTTCACTTTTCTATATTAATGAATGGTATACCGCCATGATCAGTTGAAAGATGTTCTTCATATTTCTGTCCGTAACAAAAATAGTAATAATGCCCTTTTCTCCTACATTGTTTGAAAGAAGCCGATTTTCAATGAGGAACATATGTTTATTTGCCTTTTTTTTTTAAAAAAATAAGATACAGCTTTATGATATAACTAATTATAACTATGTTTGGCAATCTGCAATAACACATATAAGCTAAACTCAGTAGCACAGTAGCCCTTAGTGGACCTGGACCAGTGTTTAGTTCCCAAGCACACTTGGTCTTCATTTTATCGAACCTCTTCAGAGATAAAAGGCTTAGTGAACCTTGCCGAATCCGGTATTCTTACTTCGAACCTGCGGTATGACAGTCGAAGCGCTGCCACTTACGAAGCAGTCCTATATTCAAACATGTAATGGACATTCCTTTTTAAAATCATCTAAATATTGTTTCTAATGTATGGTATCGTATGACATCTTCCCGATACAGTTTAAACATTAAGATACCAAATTAACATCGTCAGGCGGTAACGCAAAATAGTTTGTTGTTATGGATATTAAACAGTTTATTATCTAAAAATAGGAAATATAATGTGTAAGATAATCACTACAAACGACAATTATTTTCATGTTTCAATGCTTTTTACCTGGAAAAGTTACGTATAAAATTAATGACACACAATCAGAAACTGTCAAAAATGTCTCTTTGAAGCTATATTGTTCTGTCACAATCGAGTTTCTTTGGAAATGTTCTGTCAAAAGTTAGCCGAAAATCGGATGTCATTTAGAAGGCGTACGAAAATCTCGAATATTATTTTTTATTTGTTGGATCTTATTCATTATAGTTTAGTATTTAGTAGGTTTTTTTTGCCTTAAGGGTTAGTACTTAGTAGGAATTACCTGTCAGTTTTGTATTTCTTTGATTCTTGCATGAATCACAATTCAGTGCATAATCTTAGAAATAGGCTAGATTGACTAGTGAGTGAACAGGCCCCAATGAATGAACATTTGGTAAATATAATTAAAAAATAAGGATTGAAAATCATTCCATTAGATGGATTGGCAATACTGACTTCCTCCCATGTAGTAGGAAGCTGTCTGACATATGGTTGGTTGTCCTGGTCATTATATACTGGTGTTCATTCACTGGCGAACGCAGCGCCTTAAGCGTTCATTCCCTGGTTAGTCTACCCTTCCAGGATTCATGGTTTAGAGGGCTAACGTGTCCGTCTCATAATCTCAAGATCGCGGTTTCGAGCCCCGGCTGAGTCGTCGGATTTTCTGTATAGAAAGATCTTGAACACGCATGTATGATTATGTGGCATGTAAAAGATCGTTGGAGTATTCATTTGGCTTGGGTTCTCTAGGCAAAAATAATTCTCGGAATATTTAAACAACCACAGAGAGCTAAGATTTCTTGCAATACGGGCGTCAAAATTGTAGCGACAGTCTCCTAGATGGTGCCCAAAAAATGGCTCTCAGTACTGGGGAATATGCCGAGTCTGCAAAGGCTTTCCCACCGAATTGTAGCCCTATTGGAGGAAAAAATCTTAGAAATATATTTTGTGACAGTTTAATTTTGTTAGATTAGTTTGGAAAAGCTACTTAAGGCGGGATCGTACCGAGCAGGCAACTCAACGTGGCCGAGGGCGACATCTGGTGAAGATATCGGAACTGCTATAGAGGGAGGTTCCGAGAATTTGGAAACTAGCAAATCAAAATGCTGAATTCATTGATTGACGTTTTCATCTTATTTTTCAATCCTTCTATAAATAGCTGATTGGTCAGTTTTAAACTACCTTTCCTAAGCTCCTCCCCTTGTCAAAGTATCTCACACCTCCTTCGAGAAATTCCCGCCGTCGCCCTGGGTGCAATTCCTCTCTATCTGTGTGCCAGTAAAAAATCTGTCTATGTTTGTCTTACTTGACGAGGTTTATAGGTGGGTATCTGATCAAGCACACAACCCGGAAATACATGTACCAACCAACCATTTTCCCTATGAGAAGACGGGATGACTCACTTTGCAGGTTAATTGAATAGCGTCGCACGAAAGCTACGCCTGATCTTTAAACTCACCACGTAAATTCTAGTTTCGGTCGTAATCAGCCAAATCAAATCCAAGCTATACAGTATCGTTTGGCAAGTTGAGTTACTATACGCATTAAAAAAAGATAATTTGCATAAATAACAGGTGACTACAAAAAGGGGAAGCAGTTACAGTTGGTACAAAAGTTTATTATGTGACACCATAAACATTTATACCTGCCTACCTATTCTTGTAATCTCTGCTGGATGTCATGCCTAGTAATTTTTTGGTTGGTTCAAAAATATTATCAGGTATGACATCCAACAAAGACACACATTACCAGGTAGGTCGGGTGCAATTTTTTTTCCGACATTCGGATAATCATTCATGCTTCGGATAGTTGAAATTCTACTGCACGCGGTTTTAGAATTTATATTAGAAGTTATTTAAACATTGTGTTATATCTATCTGTGGAATTTGTCGACGTGCCTCGTAATTTTAAAAAGCCGTCAGAAAGACAATGATTGTATCTGACTGGGAACCAATTCGTAATATTGTGCAAGACTATGAAACATTGCATCGCAATGGATTTAACGTGCACAAACCCTCTCTATACGGAAGATATTTGATTGATATTATGATTTATAGAAGGATTACATTCGATCCTGGCATCGGATCTCTGGGTTTGCAGGTTAAGGGGGTATAGGACACAAAATCTTCAAAAAAATCAAAAAAATTATTATTATCATAAAAAATAACACAAATATTTTAGAATAATTTAAAACAAAATTTTTATTTATATCTGCAGTAGAACGTGAGATGTGTAGTTTTTTGTGTCATGACATCTTTTGGCCAACCACGTTTGTAATCGTTGCTTCCTCGTAATATTAGATAGGAATAACGTTATCGAATCCTTAGTGGTTCGGTCGGTTAGGAGCGCTTCAGTAAGGAAAGTGTTAAACTTCAAAGCTGTTTTTCTCCTTGATCGTGTTTTCGATGATTTTTTGACTTTAAATTGATATAACTCAAAATCTACTGCCCATAGAGTGTCAAAAATTTTTACTCATATTTTTCAAACATATATCTTTAATTTGTCTTTAGGGATTAGTTGTAAGTAGTTTATTTTTTTATTTATTAATTTTTTATAAAAAAGTGAACATGTGAAATTATTTAAAAAAACTTCAATAATTTTTTAAAAAAAAACTATGGCAAATATGAAAAATCGGTAAAGACAGTTTGTTAAATACATTTTTCTGTTTATAAAAATGCTAAATATTTGCTTGCCAATAAATAAGTTTTTGACTTGTAACAAAAATAAGAGACATCACTTTTTGACACATTTTATTTTTTAAAAAAATAAATAATGATAATTTTAAACCTCTGACTATCTAAAAGTGTAAGTATATTTAGTATACATTTATGGAAAAAAAATTATATTGATATCTGCAATATTAAAGAAAAAAGTTGAAAGTGTCCCATACCCCCTTAACTTGTTTACAGCTATACCTGCGAGAAGAATGTATTTTATACTAATCTTGGTTTATTTGATGCTTTAAGGGGTCATAGGAGTCTTAAAAATGCGCAAAGAAGGTACTACAAAGCATAGGTTGATCCTTCATGTAATTTTTTAACTACTCAATATATAAGTATAATTTTTTACATGTAATTCTGCAAGAAAAAGTTATTTTAAACAAATTTTTAAATTTATGAAACTTTAGCCAAAACTAAAATAAATGATATTAGGCATAAAGCTATTTGAACACATTGTGATTAGGTTTGGGCGGCCAATTGTGAGGTCAAAATTGAAAAAATTACCAGGAAAATGACTTTATATTGTACAAATATGTGCAAACAAAGACTTATACCTAAATTCTCAGCTCAATTTTAAATTTCTAATTAAAATTGAGCTGAGAATTTAGGTATAAGTCTTTGTTTGCACATATTTGTACAATATAAAGTCATTTTCCTGGTAATTTTTTCAATTTTGACCTCACAATTTGCCGCGCAAGCCTAATCACAATGTGTTCAAATAGCTTTATGTTTAATATCATTTATTTTAGTTTTGACTTAAGTTTCATAAATTTTAAAATTTGTTTTATATTAAATAAATCTTATAGAATTACATATAAAAAAATTATACTTATATATTGAGTAGTTAAAAAATTACATGAAAGATCAAACTATGCTTTGTAGTACCCTCTTTGCACATTTTTAAGACTCCTATGACCCCTTAAAGAAATATGCACTTGCATGGCACTTTTTTTTTGCTTAATCGAAATTGTATAGTGGTGTTTGGAATCGGTGCAGTTTGATCGGTGAAATGGTTGTTTGTGGTGCTTGGAATCGAAGAACACTTTAATGCTTTATTTCTTCTTCTCAAAAATATTCCACACAATTTTCTTTAAAAACTTAAATTTTATTACGATGTATATTTACATAAATTATCAAACGATTATTTTTCAGAACAAAAAAAAATTGTATGTTTGACAAAAGTGTACTATTTTTAAATTCATTCGTATCCTTTTTGAAAATAATTATAAATGTTATTGATAGAGTAAAAAACCACATCATAAAAGTAATATTGAAAGATCATTGAAAGTAAATATATTGAATATGCTTCAAAATATTAAATTTTTCGATAAGGGGACGTACATAAATTACGGCACGCTCAGAGGGGAAGGGAAGGGTATGCGCCAACATAAGGATCGAGACGTAACGATTAAAAAATTTCCAATTTTGCAAAGAAAAACTGTCTTAAATAAAATGAAGTTTTTGAAAAAAATTAAAATCTTTTTTTTTATAAGAGGCACTATTATAGTTGTGTAGTGTTTTTTTGAAGAAGACGAGCCGAAACTTGTATAATTTGTACAGCAACAAATAAACTATTTGCGCCAATAACGTGGTTTCTTTAGTGAATCCCCTCATGCTTGTTTCAAACTCAAAATGGAAGACACTTTAGAATAAATTCCCATTACTAAATATCTGCGATTTTTATCGAGCATTTAGAGTAAAATTGAAACAACCAATAAAATCACGATGGACAAAAATGAAAACTGGAAACTTTATATAATCTAAAACAACCAAATTACAATTTTCTTTGAAAATAATTTGGCAATCTGGATTTGAAGGACGCTACCTCGAATAATTAGCTATCTTCTAGGAGTTAGGGAAAATTTAATCTAATTGAAACTAATAAGGTTTAATGCTGTTGTTGTGATTATAGATATCCTATGGAAGAATGTTACCAGAGCGTCCGGAGAGGATGGACATCTTTTTCAACAAATTAAGACCAACATGTAGACAATTAACATTGTATTGAACGCTGAGTACGATATCGCCCTTAGCGGTTGCGTTGGGTGCCTATTCAGGTCATGGCTCGTCACCTGACTGTGGTTCCAAAATACGATGCCCGTTCTCCAATAGCCCTCGTGTAGCTCTAGTGCGACGATAATTCAAACCTTACCTAACCTAACATTGTATTGACAAGTCAATCATCCATGCGCTTGCCAACCGGGATTCGTACGCGGAAACTACTGGTTGGGATTTATACGGGATATTCGGTATGCCGAGTATGCAGCGATAAAGGTTTAATAAATTACAGGAATAAGAAAATAATGCACATAAAGAAGACAGAGCAGATCAGTTTGTTAAGGCATTTTTTTGCCTCAAATGTGAAAGGTCCCAGGTTCGGTCCAAACGCCGACCTATAAATCGTCAGTGAAGAAAAATGTCCGACGAATAATACCCCTTGCATTGGGAATGCACGCTAAATATACTTATTAGTCCCAACACTGCGTACGATGGCTCCTTGAACAGTTTTATTGGGTGCATACCCTGATGTCGACTCGTTACTTGACCGCGGTTGTAAACTACGACGCCCGTCGCCAATAGCCATCATATAGCTCTAGTGCGAAGGTATTTCAAACTAACTTTACTCAACTATATTAGAGGGGCTGGGGAGCCCAGTCGATTGAGCACACGCTTAGCATGCGGAAGGTCCCAGGTTCGGGTCTGGGCATCGCCAAAAAGTAGCTGCCGATCGATAAACGGCCCGTGCAGCAAAAAATGTCCGACGAATAATACCCCGTGTAAGGGAGTGCACGTTAAATATCCTTCAAAGTCCTAACGTTGCGTACGATGTCGCCCTTAAGGGCTGCGTTGGGTGCCTACTCAGGTGCTGGCTCGTCACCTGAATGTGGTTCTAAAATACGACGCCCGTCGCCAATAGCACTCGTGTAGCTCTAGTGCGACGATCATTCAAACCTAAAACTAAACTATAATAGAACACAACAAGATCTCACATTGAGAGTGGAACCGAATCATTAATTAAAATCGCGAAAGATCAAAAATGAAAAACTGAAAAAAGTTACCTAATATAAAACACGCCAATACTGCTACCTAATGCCAAAACAGATTTAAAACGTTATGCAAAAATCCTTTTTGAAAGAAATGGTAAATTATACAACAAAAACTAAGAAGAACATGTTTTTCGGATTTTAACTTAAATTAATATTTCAACAAAAATATATAAGTCCAAATTTGTGCAATTGTTCACACTTTGTAATGCCTTTTTCTGAACTTCAAGTCCCTAAAGCATATTTCAAACTCTTTCAAATAAATCATTTGGAAGAAATTAAAAAAAGATTTTTTTACTAATTAAGAATTAGAATCCAATATAGAATGAATCAATGCCACTTAATTTTTTTAAAAAAGCTTTTAAACTGGACGCTATAGTAAAAAATTCATTTGTATTTTCGAAATCGGCGTCCAAAAACACACAATGAATTGAAACTTTAGCTTACGGAGCAGAAGTTAAAGTTCGCAGACTCTTGAAATTGAACTACACGTACCTTATCTTATCTGAGTTTCAGCATCTTTAACTAAAAGGGGAGGAGCTAACTTTGGGGGGAGGAGCTTAATTTCTACTCCTAGGGGGCGCTACTTCCTGGATAAGACTGGATATTGAAAATTTCATAATTTCGCTGCCACTTTTCTACCCTAAAAATTGAGATATTTTCACACTTTTTTTTTTCATTGTGAAGGAAATTAAAAGTTCTACGTCTCTATCCATACAGTTTTTCAAATTTCGACCTTGTTTATTTTGAAAAAATATTTATTAATAATCAAAAAATTATTTATACCAATTTCAAAAAAGTGGATGGATAGAGACCTACAAATCAGCTACATGCATCATATAAAAAAAAACCGCTTGTAAAAATATTCAATACAGCCGGAGAAATGTGGCTGACTTTTTATTTTTTCCTCATAGGATTAACACAGAGAGAAGTCTTCGCTTGAGAAGCCGATTCTCGGTACTATTCCCCCTTAACTTCTGTTTTTGTTCCCTTTATTGTTGATTGTATTTTTTTGTATAAATTTTAGCAGAAGCATGATTATTTCTAGTGTATGATTGATAAAAGAACTTAAGGGGTCTAAGGAGTCTTAAAAATGTGCAAAGAAGGAACTACAAAGTATAGTTTGATCTTTCATGAAATTTTTTAACTACTCAATATACAAGTATAATTTTTTTATATGTAGTTCTACAAGATTTATTTAATATGAAACAAATTTTAAAATTTATGAAACTTTAACCACAACTAAAATAAGTGATATTAAACATAAAGCTATTTGAACACATTGTGATTAGGCTTGCGCGGCAAATTGTGAGGTCAAAATTGAAGACATGACCAAGAAAATGACTTTATATTGTACAAATATGTACAAACAAAGACATATACCTAAATTCTCAGCTCAATTTTAATTAGAATTTATTTTAAGAACTTTTTTCTAAAAAAAATTATTAAAATTTTTGAATTTTGATTTAAAATTTTTTTAAAAATTATTTCTAATTAAAATTGAGCTGATAATTTAGGTATAAGTTCTAGTTTGTACATATTTGTACAATATAAAGTCATTTTCTTGGTCATGTCTTCAATTTTGACCTCACAATTTGCCGCGCAAGCCTAATCACAATGTGTTCAAATAGCTTTATGTTTAATATCACTTATTTAAGTTTTGGTTAAAGTTTCATAAATTTTAAAATTTGTTTCATATTAAATAAATCTTGTAGAACTACATATAAAAAGATTATACTTGTATATTGAGTAGTTAAAAAATTACATGAAAGATCAAACTATGCTTTGTAGTTCCTTCTTTGCACATTTTTAAGACTCCTTAGACCCCTTAAAGTAATTCCAAATTGATTTTTAAAATGCATTGATCATATAGTGATAGCTGTAGACGTATAAAATTATGCAATTATCAAATGGGATACAGGATAATATAATGGGAAAAGTATAGTTGCTTAGACTTTCATCAAATGTATATCCAGTGTGAAGCATTTCATCTGACACTTATAAAAATTATATTTTGAATGATTTGTTAAAGTTTGCAAGCAATTTACTAAAATACACGTAATTTACATAAGTGTATAAGTTATTTGCTAAAATATAAGTAATTTGTGAAAGTGGTTTAGTGTAATTTTGCTGAAAGTTCTAATATTATTTTTATAGCCAATTAAATTCGTCGGCTTCAATTAAGATTATACAAAAACAATTGTAATCCATAGAATTTCATGAAGTAGTTGAAATTTAATTTGTTCACTTGATTACATTACTCATTTTTATAATTTGTCTAAACAATAAGCATTTAAATTTTGAATATAAGTACAAGTAATCGGGTAAAGGAAAATAAACTGTACGAAAGAAATTAACTTTGAAAATGATATTTCTATAAATTAAATTAAAAACATAATTAATAAGTCGATTTCGAATATTTTGAATGGATAAATGTATTAAAAGAACAGTTCAATAAAATTTCCAAAAAACTTTACATTTCTTTTGTCTATAGTTGTACTACTACATATTTAGAAAATAAAGCGATATAGATTAGGTCGTGTAAATACGAAAAAGATCAGTTAATTGTATTAGAGCTTAACTAAATAAGAAACAGCCGCATTTGTGCCATTTAAGGTCTTTTTTAATGCATAATACAAATTACTTCAAGCTTTATTTGGAAAAGAAATTACTGCATTTTATTGAAATTGATGAATATTTTCATTAGATTAAATTATTTCCATCTGTTTTTCTTTTTGTTCAATTATGTTTAAGAATAGGGATATTGTTGTTTTAGCATTTTAGCGAAAAATTAAAAATCAGTTTCATAATGCCTTTTATTTTATCTGCAGAAAAATTTATTTATCATATTTGAGTATTGATAGACGTAATTATGCTTTATTTTTCTTGTTTAAAGTCATTGTCAAATTCTTAGATTTAAACAAAATAATGTTAGATAAAAGCATTTGATAAAATGAAAATATTATTAAGTACTGTAATTATTTGTTGTTGGATAGTTTACTCTAGAATTATTTGATGGTTATTATTATGAAAATCACAAATAGCATCTATATTTCTTGCATAATAATATATTAATGACAGTGATAATAACTCATAAACAGAGAATCATAAATTTATCACTAAATAAGTATAGACATTTACAAATATACTACTGAACACAACCAATATTATGCCCATCAATTAACCAAATTCAACAATATACTAATCCAAACTTGTTTATTTACCATGCTTTTTATTACACATAAAATCAAGCAAACTTATATATCAGTTAAATCTATTTTCACATCTAAATCGTGCACATCTCAGCCCCATTACCCTTTTGAATCGCAAGTCAAGTAAATTCATGACAAAACGTCAAAATCCATGTGACACGCTTCTCAATCTCAGAGAAGTTATGGTAGTTTATTTTGTTACTCTACCGTGAAAAAAGAAAGGCAAATTCTGTATGTAGTACGTGAGGTGGTAGAGAATAGAAATAACGACCGACTTATGTCAGAGAAGCAATAGCCATGGGTCACGATAGTATGCTTTATTAATTCTTGGGCCGAATCGCGTTTGTTGCTAAGTTAGTAGTGTTCCAGACACGTCTGGTCAGGGTGATAAAGTAGTAGGGTTAGTAGTTAGAGCTAACGTATTATTAATTGTGAGTTAGAGAAATTATTTTAAATATTAAAATATGTAGCTAAAGGTATGAAATGTCATAAAAATTGTTACTTTCTGCATTTTATCTATATTGTTGCGTTTTCTGATACTGTTAAAAGAGTAAGTTAAGGTCCGAGGTTGTCCTAACTTGCAGTAGTTATTATTGCTAAGTTTTAAAAAAATTGTTAAATTCTTACTTTATTAAATTATTAATTATTGTACTTTTATGGCATAGATTAAAAGAAGTTGTTACTTGTACTGCTTTCTGTGAAGAAATCTTTTGATTTCAAAAGTGTTTACAAATCGTAACAAAAAAAAAACATTTCAGTAAATAATTTTCTATCTGTACAAAAATAAAATTTTCTGAAATAATTATTTTTTGGATTCTTTTTAGATAAAAATAAAGTTAAAAAGATTGTTTTGATGTTTTTTCTTCAATCCAATTATTTATCTAGCTGTTTTATCGTTAAATTATATGTTCTCTTAAGATATTGGTTCCATGAGAGTCTTTTATATATCTGCGGCCTTTTATTAAAAAATATAAAACGATTGTTACAAGTTTCAAAAAGAAAAAGAGAAATTTAGTTCCTCTTTTAAAAATCAATTTATGTTCTTGAACGGTAAAATACATTTTGTAGCAAACCTCAAAGAAAATGAAAACGATAAAAATTATGTGGAATAGAGCATTATATGATTTTTTTTATCCAAAAATACTTTTATAATTAGTTTACTCTAAACCGTAAAACCTTTCAATCTCAGAAAAATACAAGTAAATCTTAAAATGTAAAAAATTCTATTCACACAAAATTCAGTTATCTTTTTTGGACATCTGTTAGAGAACAAACTGTCAGTAAAATTCAGTTATTTCATAGTACGGCGAGGAAATTCAAAACTTGTTTACCAAAGAATTCAAAACATGTATGCATTTTTGCTTGACTATATTGCCATTTTCTAAAGAAAAAAAATGGAAATTCTTTACTAATGTAGCATTACGTTTTTGTAGATAAGTTTTAAACTGATTTTTAAATATAGTAATTTTATAATTTTTTTAAATAAAGTATTTTTATAAAGTTTTTAAATAAAGTAAAGTTTTTAAATAAGGGTTTTAACTTTTATGTATTTTAAATAAAGTATTTATAAAATATTAAAATAATATTTTTATTTTTTAATAATGTTTTTATAAAATGCTTATTTGAACTTATATGTTCATTTAAACTATAATTTATGTTTATTTAAACTTTAAATTTATATGGATACTTTATTTACCAATATTTTCTCAACAATTTCTATTATATATTTTTGACTTCAATTCATGCTCAGTTTAAATGTTTCACTCAAAGCCAGACAAAATGCTAATTTTTAACACTATATTTTAATATAAAACAATTTTATTTTTTTATGAGCTAAAAAGTCAAACCATCATTAAAACAACAATTAACATAAAGAAACATTTTCTAGAATACTTTCGAAATTCAAAGCGATTTATGCCAACATTTCGTAAAAACATTTAAACAGTTAATTAGCAAAAAGTAAACTAACTATGCTTAAAAATTAATCCACGTTATGTTTTTAAAATGTATTTCTTAGTAATTTAGTATTTTAAATA
Organism: Hylyphantes graminicola; assembly: GCA_023701765.1. NCBI lineage: Eukaryota > Metazoa > Arthropoda > Arachnida > Araneae > Linyphiidae > Hylyphantes > Hylyphantes graminicola. The sequence goes on along the minus strand of CM043117.1, from coordinate 30,881,905 downwards.
AATGACTATAACCTTGAAAATATGATTACAAAAAACTGAGCAGAGTTATAAATATCATTAAATTCTTTCATGATTTATCTATGTACTTTATAAGAAAAAAATGCACAGTTTATAAAATATAGCATTAGAGATAAGCATTTTTTCTAGTAAATTAACGTCGAATAGCAAAATAATTAGTAACTTCGGAAGACCAGAATAAAGGAATGAGTCGTGGCTGATAAACACATGGTAGCAAGGTCATTTCCAAAGTTCCTTATCCATTAAAAGGATCTGCATTTCAATGGTAAAACGAGCCTAGGAGATAAATTAATTATGCGCCATGCCATAGTACAAATTAAGCCCAGGGGTGGCCTAACTTATCCAATTACACGACGAAAAGGTGGAATTATAGGGCTAATGTTAGCAATTCGAGACTATTTTCTTGAGTTTGGTATTTGGTTGTGTTTGAAGGGGCTTTTTATATGTTGTTCTGTATAAATGTGTTTTAAACATGTGAGTTGAAATATATCTTACCGTATTTTTTGTACATCAGAAATATTGTATCATTTTCAATTATGTATAAAGTGACAGTAGATATAAAGTTTCAGGGAAATATGCAACAATAAATTGTAGTTTTTCATCTTTAATAGTACATGATTTTTTTTGTGCTGGATTTATACACCCGGCGTTACACGGGTATTAATCAGAAACAGTAAAGTTTAGTTATTACTTGTGGCAACGACTATTTACAGAGCTGATGTTAAGTTCTGCAAACGTTTTTATATAATCGCAATAGGAAAAGTGATGTCCATATTTGTTGTTAACGTAATTCAATTGTTTGTTAAACGTAATTTGTTCGGAATTAAAAGTTGATGCCATATAAGAAATTAGTTGAAATATCTCAGAAATATTTAACAGATTTCAATTATCAATCGCTTGTCATACAATGAATTCCTAGACAAAAGGCAGAGAATGAGACAGACAGACATGCACCGCACCATATCCTTTCATTAGAAAATTTTATAAAGTACAAACTCCTTATTTATCATAGTCAATTTATGACTAATATTTCTCCATATTAACCAATGGTTTACTATTTCCATAAGCCCAAATCCACACAGGTATTAATACAAGAAACTTGAGCGAATAATATTAAATTTTAATATTGTACTAGGTAAGAATATTTCGGCATTTTCTACTATAAAATTAGTTGCAAACAGTTATTCGGCATTTTGATTAAAACGACAAATTTTAAATATAATTTTTGCTTGTCATTGCAAAAAAAAGTTGTAAAAAAATATTGAGATGGTTATTTCAGTTAATAAAGTTACATTTTTGCTAGTCAGAATTTTTGTTTTGCTTCCTCACTGCACTGTAAAAAATTTCCTTAACTTTCCGTATATATACCAGGAACTTTCCTGGCTTTTTCAAGTATCCATCGCTTCGTGATAAGTTCCTGGGATTTTCAGGTTTTCCCTTTCAAATCTGGCAATGTTTGCTACGAACCGCCGCCATTGCTCGCGGTGCCTCGCTCAAAATCAGTTGTTTTGTAACGTTGTTGGTAGAGCTAGATCATTATCATGTGGCCGAGTGGTTAAGGCATCCGCCTCAGGATTCAGCCTTTTCAAGAGTTCGGGGGTTCGAATCCCACCTACTGCCAGTCATTCTATAAATCGGATATCTGTACTGGGAAAGGGCAGAAAATCCAATTCGTGACGGATGGGCCATGTGCTTGTTAAATCTGTGGAGTCCAAAGTCCCGATGGCGTCAGCGTACGATGTCGCTCGAAGTTCCGTTGGGTGACCGCTCAGTTTCTAGAACGGTTCCAGGTATTTTTTAGGAAGGTTCCTGGTATTTTCCAGGAAAGTTCCAGTTATTTTCCAGAAAGGTTCCAAGTATTTTCCAGAGAAGTTACTGGCTCTAAGTGGGATTGTTTCTATATTTTTGGGGAGGGTTACTGGTATATTCCAGGAACATTACTGGTAAAAAATAGACAGCTCAGCTGCCTATTATTTCCCAGTAACGTTCCTGAATTTTTTACAGTGTGTATCTGTGTATTACAGAAACACAAGAATGGCATTTGTTCATGTAAGTATTTCTTCTGTATGTTGGAAGAATTAATCAAAATGCCGAATAGTGATGACTGTTCGGCATTCCTATATCATCTGTTGTCACCTAACACATCTGTTTTTTTTTATTCGGGCATTCTTATACCTAGTGACCTCTTGCCATATTGCCTGGAATGCAACATTTATACATTATACTTATCGTAAAGAGCAATTTCAGAAAGAAAATGGCAATTAAGTGGATCATTCAGGTAGTAATAAAGAAGTCATTTGCTAGCACAGAACCAATAAGTCAGTTACTAGTGAAAAACTAATATGTATAAGTCAGTTACTAGTAAGTAGCTAATGAGAAGAAGTTAGTTTTTAAAGGAAATAAGGTATCAAAATTAAAATTTTCATCTATAACTACAAAATATAATCGAAGAGCTTAGTGGAAGAAAATGCTAAGTGACAAAAAGGTGAAAACGAGAAAATGAGGTATGAAATTTTTCGTTTGCACACAGATCTATTGAAATCGGAACTTGTAAAGCGTAAAAAGTGTATCAAATTTAATTTTGATGAAAAAGGGAAAACTAGTTATTGTTAAAGTAGATAGTAATATATTCATTGATCCAAAACTCGAAATTTTTTCAAAAATGTCACTTAGCACGTTCTTCCACTAAGCTCTTGAATTCTTCGGTAAATAAACATATTTTAAAACTATTTTCGATACAAAATGTATTCTTTTTAAATGAACAAAAATGATGTTTTTTGTGTTTAAGTGATAGAATGCGACTAAATTCACGCGTTAAAATGCAAACCTACCACCTAATTAAATTCTTCCATTTGCCATTACTCATTTTATATTTTTCTGGAAACCGAAGACAAGACTCCGTGAAACTCGCACACATGCAAATAACCATGCTTAATGCATTATTTATGAGAGTTTCAGGACATACGCCCAGGATGTAATTTAACAATTTTCGCAAAACTGATAATTTACTAGTGTTTGGAGATTTTTTTTTTTTGAAAAGTGCATTCATTTACATTTATTGTACTAATATTTATAATTTTAATATTGATAACTAGATAAATAACTACAAATACGTTACTAATAATTGATTCATTTAGTAATTTGAAACATTGTATTTAAACATACATGATAGATATGAACAACAATTAAGCTAAGTCCTCATAATCTGTACAGCAGCAGATCTTCTAACGATCAAATTTGAAATGATTCATTAAATATAAATATTTGAATCTTTTATAGATCACATAGATGCGTTAAAGGAAATCAATTACATCCGAAACTATAATTATCTATAGCTTGCTTAATAATAATGGTTTATCATCAGCGTTTTAGGGCTTTATTATATTGTGTTTATCCTCTGTAATCCCAGGTGGCTGGGGAGCCCAGTTGGTTAGGCGCTCGCCTACCATGCAAAAGGTCCCGGGTTCGGGCATCGCCAAAATAACTGCCGACCTATAAAGGGTCCATTCGGCCAAAAATCTTCGACTAATAATACTCCGTGTGAGGGAGTGCACGGTAAATATGCTCCAAAGACCCAACGCTGCGTACGATGTCGCCCTTAACGGTTGAGTTGGGTGCCTACTCAGGTGTCGGCTCGTCACCTGACTGTGGTTCTAAAATACGACGTCCGTCGCCAAAAGCCCTCGTGTTGCTCTAGTGCGACGATATTTTTTAATAAACTAAACTAAATCTTTACTCCCTAGCACAATACCACCCATATACTCTTTGCAGAAATGTATTTTTCAAACAAATATATATTTGAATGTTTTGCATGCTTTATTTTAAAAATTTATATTTGCCGAAAGGCAATTCAATTTAATGGAATTTCTGGTTTTAAGCGACAAAAATATAATTTTTTTGTGCCATGAATTGTAAAGTCCTCTTCTATATTGATATTTATTGTTTAAAAGTTTTTGAGCTTCCCTAGGAAAAAAGTTATCGTTATCATAACATAACTTAAAAATAATATTGTATTGATATTGGCTAGATTTGTCATATGATAATTTGTGTTATTAGAGAATATTTAGTCAACTAAATTAATTCACAAACAGCCAAATTTTATGTTAGTTATAAGTATACTATGTAATTAAATTATCGTCATTGAATGGAATTTAAAAAAATTTATTGAAGAGATATTTTGTTGCTGCGTATAACTTAATTAATAAACTTGAACAATTTGGTAGATACGTTATATCCTTCATTGTTTGAATATTCAATTAGGCCATGATAAATGTTCAAAAAATCTGCTAAATATTTATATGCTGTATAAGAATTATGTCCCTTCTGCTTCTCTTCATTGAAATCAAATTGTAACATACAAATACTTTTATAAATTCTAAATTGAATATTTTTCATTAAGAAATATTGTAAGTTTGATGCAAATTAACTTAAAGTTGTCTTATTAAATTATAGTAAGTTGTTATACAATAGAATTTTTTTTAAAATTCGTCACTTTTCGTCTGATTCATTTCTTTTTATTAATAAGTTTTTCGTCGATAATAAGTAATAGAATACTAGACGAATTTAAGTAATAAAAATATATTATGTTATGCATATTTTTTTTATTTATATAATTTTTGAAGAAAATAATATGTGGGCGTTACATATAATATAAACTATGGCTGTTTATTTACTCTCACTATAGTAATTTAATGCAAATTAAACACCCAAGTAATTACTTAATTAATTATATTGCGTAAAAATATCTGCTTGTTAAGTGTAGTTGAATATTATGCTTAAAACTAATAAAAATTATAGTACTAGGTTTGGTTATTTTTTCAAAAGATATGCGGATTGCTCATCTCTTAATATGTTTCATGTTTTTTTATCCCTTAAGTATTTGACTACTCAAATAATTATACTAATATTGAAGTTGCATACAAAATGAACCAATTTTCGTTATTCTAATTTTCATTTTTAATAATTTTTTGTTAACTTTTAGGGTTGGTAATTTGTTACTTTCTACTCATTTTCGAAAGGCAAATTTTCATGCCAATTGCCATTAATGGGTTAAAACTCTTCCTGATCGAAGTTGAAATTTTAGTGCATTTCATTGCCATTTTAAAGGTTGTTTTGAAATAAGGTATTTACTGACTGAAATTTTGCCAAATACTAGTATACTAGTTTGTTAAAAATTTTACTTTGTTAAACTATATTTTGGGCACTAACGAAATAGTTTTTTAGTTCTTACTTAAAAAATTCAAGTGTTACTGAGTTTATATTTTACAAATACCGATAATCAATATCCATAGTAACTGATAGCTGTCCATAAACACTTTCGGAAATAAGGCTCGCACTGAAATTTCCCAATCCTACTTGATGATAGGAACAAAAACGCTCCCATCCACCTTGCTATTACACATATTGACGAGGTAAACAAATCCATTCGATAAATACTGAAAGAAAGAAATGGGCTGTTTGTGAATTCAGCCCATTTTACTTTCTCACGCAACTTGGGTTTACAAACAAATCTATAAATCTGCAGGTAAGAGTTGAACTAAAGTGCCAGGAAAATTGGATGATTTGTTTTAGTCTACAGCAGTTTCGTATGGGGTAAATATGAATTTAGGCACAAACATAAATGTAGTTAAACACATATTTTTTTCATGAGATGTGCTGATGTTCAAGTGGTTGTTCCAAATGAGCTCAGATTTATTTTAAAAATGTGGTAAGATATTTATATTTATCGTATACATCGCCAGTTTGAATAGCATAACACAAACAGTTGACTGTATGAAAGTATTAAAAAAATTTTAAGTGTTAAATAGTAACATGCATAGTTAAACATAAGTTCTTTTTTTCTGTTTTTTTAAACATTAAGATATAAATATTATTCCAAATAATTATGACTTTAAGGAATCTTAAATCTGCCTGTATTTTGAACTATTTAATTGCGGTTTTATTGCATTTATAATAAGAAAAAAGTTTCTTATTGCCAAGCATTTATATTTTTTAAATTGCAAAATCTTGTCATTCAGTATACTTTGTCTAAGAAGTTAGAACCAAAACACCTACGCCAGTCTAACTCGTAACCAAAAACCCCATCCCTCATTCTTCAAATTGCTAGATCGCTCTCTCCAATAAAAAAAAATATCATGAATAAAAAAACCTGTAGAGATATTAAGGGGAGGGGGTCAGACACCTGTGCGGTTCTGCTTACCTCCGACCTTTCCTAAAAGGAGGAATATGACGTCACATTCCCATCGACCTGATGCTAGGATCCCGAGAGAAAACTCCATAGGAAGAAGCTCCGGAAGCAATTGCAGGGAAGAGCTTAGTAGTGGACCAAGTCAAGTATCCATATTTTCGCGCATACAGCGCCTTAAAATATCTCAGTGATCAAATGTAGCTTTAGATATTAAATTTAAAGCGATAACTGGTGATACTAAATGTCGTCCGTGGCCGAGTGGTTAAAGGCATCCGCCTCAGGATTCAGCCCTCTCAGGAGTGCGGGGGCTCGAATACCACCTACTGCCAGTCATCCTATAAATCTGTACTGGGAAAGAGTAGAAAATCCAACTCGTGACGGATGAGCCCGAGTGCACTGGGACCGACGTGCTCGTTAAATCTGTGGAGACCAAAGTCCCAATGGCGTCAGCGTACGATGTCATTCGAGGTTCCGTTGGGTGCTCGCTCAGGTTTCGAACTCGTCACTTGACCAGGTTTCTAAATTACGAGGCGTTATTGGCTGTGTTAAAGCTCCTAATGGAGGCTAGAAATAGGCAGCCGGAAACGATTTTACTACACTACTAAATGTCAATCTACAGTTATAATATGCATTTAAACGAAAGAGTAGGCGATGTATTGTAAAATATCAAAAAAATATTTTTTTTTGAAAAATGGTGTTACACCAGTTTTAAGTTTAACGAATCAAATGGGATGTTTAGAGTTCCGGAATAAGAAAATGTTGAAGTACTTAGTCGAGTGGATAACAACAGCTCGTGTCGATTTAGATTAGTTTCTCAAGTGTCGGTGGTTTTGTCAAATATTTTTGTAGCTAGCGTAGAAAGTTTTCTTCAGTGTCTTGTTTGTATTTTATAATGGCAAATAAGATGTATTTATATATTCAATTTCAAGATTTCAATACTTTAATCCTACCTTAATGGGTTATAATAGTGACTAATTGTTTTGTGGAAGTAACCCAGGATATATTTTATCTTTTGCTTTTTCTTCCAATTATAGATGCAAATGATTTACTAATTGAGGTAGTAAAAAATGCCATCAAAATTAATTCAGTTTTAAGTAAGTTTTGTGAACCGTTTACTCTTAATTTTCAGTCATAAAGTAGGTATCAAGCAGAAAGTGAGTTCCAATGCATAAAAAACACGAATCTATTAACTTCCTGTAGTAAACACTTTTTGAAACCATATAAATCATTATTATTCTGTTAATAAAAGCTTATAATCAATATATAATAAATTTGGATTTCAATAGATTCAATTGAATTTAATTTAAGAGTGGATTATAAAAGTCACAAAAAGTACGATTAAGGTTTTGATGCATTCATAAAACTAGTTTTTTAATGCTAGATGGATATCGTGCTAGATGGATACCGTGATATAAGTAAATAAATAAAACAATCATTCATCAATAACAATCAATAAACTTCCTCAAAATCTTAATTCTAAATATAATTAACTCCAGGTACCTCGAATAACTTACAAGTCACAATTTTGTCGGTGTATACGGTACAACTACAATCTGCATTATCCCATACAGCATCACTTAATACCTAACTGGACGTAGGAATTTCTTTATACGGATGAAGGATTTATCGATAATTATAAAACACATTAGCTTCATATTGCACGGGTGTGCTCTTTATAATGGTGGTTTGTATAGCATGTAAACTTTTATTTTTATTTTAAAAAATTAGGATAATTTAATGCCCCCTATGAGATGTAGCATAAATAATTATCCATATATTTACAATTTTTTAAACATTTGTTATTATCAAAATTACGTAGATTTCGGAAATATAATTAAAATCGGGATGTGTAAATCTGATCAAACATTAAAAGCAAACATAAATTTTATCCAAATATATATAAAAAAATCAAATACTGATATTCAAACTACAATCTAACAAAATGATCTGACGTGCTTGTAATCAATTTTCTACCACCTTGAAGTATATTTTAAATGGGAAAAAAATGCCATAAATCCTAGGCTTTCAACCAATACACAATTCTATTCCAATTCATATGGAGAAATCTTCTAAACACGGTTTTTCCCACCGGGCCATGAATTTTGAAAAATTCCTGAAGCTGCTGTTTAGGTATTCGTGTTCCTTATACTTTAAAGAAAGAATAGCATGGATACCTGTCATCGTATTTGAGATATGAAGGAATTTGTGTAAACCCCGTTTAGTTCTCTTCTTCCCCTTGAGTGCAAATTTCGAAGGGATGAAAATTACTAGGTTAGGTTAGGTTTTGAATTATCGTCGCACTAGAGCTACATGAGGGCTATTGGCGACGGGCGTCGTATTTTAGAACCACAGTCAGGTGACGAGCCAACACCTGAATAGGCACCCAACGCAACCGTTAAGGGCGACATCGTACGCAGCGTTAGGACTTTGAAGGAAATTTAACGTGCATTCCCTTACACGGTTTATGGCTGAACGGGCCGTTTATAGGTCGGCAGCTATTTTGACGATGTCCGGACCCGAACCTGGGACTTTCCGCATGCTAAGAGAGTGCTTAACTGACTGGGCTCTCCAGCCCCTTGATGAAAAACACTACCTAAACGACCTGCTTTCGTTACAAATGAAATAACCTCACATTTGAAGTTGAAACGATACCTCTAATAGTTTAAAAAAAGTTAGTTTAAATAAAGAGATTTGTGTGTGTGTGTGTCGATTCGTGTTTTGGTTATTATGGTTTGAAAAACATTTTAATATTCTGTCTAGCTATTATTTTTAATTCAATTGATGGCTATTATTTGTAGAAAACTGTCACAAATAGGAATGACCATCAAATTTTCAAATATGTGTAGTTTTCTTTTTTAAATCCTGTGTCAACCTATCAACCACAAATTAATAAATCAGAAAAATAAATGAAATATTTGTATCTGGAAATAAAGTTTTTAAACTTTTTGTTTTTAGTAAAATAATACTTCGCAAATGAAAAAAAAAAGTTAAACTGTAAAATGAAAGCCTTCACTAACGTTTCCTTAAAGAATACATATTTTTTGTTCTTGTAAAAAACGTTATTTTCCAATAACATCCCCTTTTTCTTAAAAATAAAAATATTTCCCAGCAAACTTTTTAAGGACAGTATAGGAAATAATATTTCATAGAATTTACAGAAAATTCTTAGCTTTGATAAATCGAAATAATATCTGTAAAATGTTTTTCAAACTTGCACGAGCTGTTGTACGTATTTATGTTTTGGTAGAAAATAGAGAAAAAACGATCAACAATTTGCTGTAAGGATTTACGAGTTTTATAGATCTTTTATTAATATTGTTTATCAATTTTTGTAATACATTTTTTAAAAATATGTTATAAGGTTGTAATCGTTGAAGCATTCGTAAACACATTAAAGAAAATGTGAAGTAAAAATTTTTAAGTGGAAAAAAAAAACGGAGACTTATCTGGTTATCCCGATTTGTCTGTTTTTTCACAGTTTCTTTAAATCCTTTTAAAATATATTTGTGTTAATAAGTTCATATATCAGGTTATTTTCTAGCTCAATTTTAGATGAAATAGTTTAATTAATGAACTGAAAATATTTAGCAATGTTACCTTAACAGATTCTTAAAAAATAGTTATTTAGTATAGAAAAAAGATTCTTTACACACACAATGCGAATTCGCAAGAAATATTTATATTATCTACATTGATTTTTAAAAAGGAATTTAATGAAATAAAAATGAATAAATCAGTTTTTTAGCAATTTTTCCTCAAGAAACAATCATTGAAAGTTAGTTTTAAATACATTTTATTTTATTTATTTCGCAATTCGTAGTACTTATTTTTTTATTATTTATTAACTTCTTTTTCGTTTTGAGAAAAGCCTCAATAAAAATACAACCTTTTAAGCACTTAACAAAAATCTTCAGAGACAAAAAACGGCCATTTTACTCAAACTTTTATATCTTCGATAGCAAAAAATCGGTTGGTCTAAGTGGGAGCCATATCGTATTATTTACGCAGTAAAGTGATGTAAATGACTTATTCGAATATTTGTGTTACAATTGCTAAGAATGCCAAGCGTTCATTTGATACAAATTTTAAATGATTTTTGCAATCGTCGGGTTACATTTAGCAGATTTTTAATTTCTATGGAAAGAAATGGAACAAAAAATTTCAAAGAAATTTCCTGAGAAATTCGGTTTTGTGGGGATTTTCCATTTTTCCACGTATAGTGCGAAAAGTATGAGAAAAACAGATATGACATAAAAAAACATTACTTTTCAATGTGTTCATGGTACAAAATAGAGCATAGGACAAGGAGTTGCTATGAAGCTTATTTAGTATTTTTTTTAGACTGATTCGTTCATAGTGTAACCTTAAGCTTTTTGTGAGAAATAGTTTCTTATTATAAAAATAATTGAAATTTATTATAAAACAGTAGATCCTACAAACGCGAAGATAAGGTTTTAAACTTCGTCGCTCAAATTTTTGGGTTTAAAATAAATCTTCCATCTACAACAAAAAAATTAACTTTCTAAAGAAGCCAAAGAATTAAAGAATAAATAAAGCGTCCATATTAATGAAGCTTCTGTATCTTTGATAACAAAAGCATCGTTTTAACTAAGTGAAGTAATGTGGAGCGAAGAATAATATATCTGACATTCTTCAAGAAAGCTTTCATTTTGGACGTCATTCTAGAAGAAAATAGTGAAGAAGAAAAGGCGTTGTATGTAAGGGCTTTGTCTTGATCTTCGAGAGTAGATTCCAAATGGTTTTCTGTCTTTCTTCCGAGCGTTAAGTTAGCTTAGTTTCAGGTGTTCGCGTCATGGTTTAATGCTTTTTGAGAATATGAGATGGGTGTTTTTGTCGGGTCGTTGTCTAAAGGAAGATTAATTGATTTTGGGAAGCTGTTGCTTCAACAATGCCGTCTATTTGTTGCTACGAGAAAGAAAGGAGAGATTTTCGAGAGGGTTTATTTTTTAACATTTGTAGTAGTATAGTTAAACTTTGAAATGGTAATTTAAAAAGTAATATTCTGTATGTAGATTAATTTTTTATATTAGAGGCGAAGGTATTTAAAAGGTTAAAACTGGAACGGAAGTGAACATTAAAGCTGCAAGTTGAATATTTTGTATTGCATCGCTCAATTCGCTTGTCAAGTTGTAATGTGATATATTTAAGATTTTTTTCTGCTATTCAAAAGTTCAAGTTTTCTTATCTTCTGATTTACCGCAAACAAAAACTGTTTGTGCTCTTTCTTATGAGCAGAGTGTTTGTTGTTGTTTGTTTTTTGCAAAATTTATTGTATTTCTAAATCTGTCTTATACTTTAGTAAGAAAATTCAAATTCTCACAAACTCGGATTCAGCAATGTTGAAACTTGTTTTGTAATCTTTTATGGCGTTCTCAAAAAGAAGTACATGTATGATTTTGATTAAAAAATTCAGGCTTTCAAATCTTAGAACAATGTATTATTAGCTATATGAACTAATGATATTCTTAAACTCTAGAACATTATCCTCAGAATAGAGAACTCATTTTTAGACATTTTTATCAATAATCAAGCAACCAAATAGCACAGATTCACAGAGTTTGCACAAACATCACTGAATCATCAAATATGCCAGTTTAATTGCTTTAAGTTGCTTATAATAAAATTCCAAACAGGTTTTTTTGTAATACTGTAAATAATACTCCGATGTAACAATACCCCAAAATGATTTAAAGAAAACATTCATAAAAGAATTTTTGAATTTTGTCTTATGTGTAAAAATGATTGAAAAACGCATTCAGTGTCATAAAAATATAGATTTTTATGACGAAACATACATTTTCAATTTTCTAAAATGATTCTTATGATTTATAGACTAGTAAAATCCAAGCACCATACAAGAAATCCGCGCCAAAACTTCTCCAAAGAAAACACGGAAAAATAAAAATGTTTCATTTTCTTTTGTAAAAATATCATCCCAAAAGAAGGGTAAAGAAAACCTAGTCTTTTTTTTCACGCAGTGAAATAAAAAGGAAGGATAACATTCATTTCTCCGAGGGTATAAACTAAGAGAAGGTTTCTTAAGAAAGAGTAAAAATTGTGAATGGAATCACTGTTGTCAAAAGTAGTACGGAAACTAATTTTTTTCCTCTTAAGGTCATTGTTTCACTTCTGTTTGAATCTTTGTGCTTTAAGTTTATTCTCTTTTAAAAGAAAATGTTTAGTTTTAATTTTTTATATTCTAAAGATTGTTGTGGATAATGTCTAACCATAATTCAATATTTTACGGTAATATAAATTATTAATTATCAGTTATCAGTTTTTGCGCCATCATGGAAAAATAAAACTAGAATAAGTAAAATAAAACATAATAACCATTCAAACTTTTATTTTATTTTGTCATATTCGATATTTGCAATGGGCGTTAATTTTTTTTTTAAAATCTTACACAATTGTATAAACTTCAATATCAAATTTCAATTTCCTTAATATTTACTTTAAAAAAAGTAAAAAAAAAATATTAAAAGTTTATTTAGAATATTGTTTTCATATTTTTTTTATTCGACACTTTGAAACTTGCCTCTAAGCTCATAAATAGCATTTTAAAAGATCCAATTGGTTGTCAGATACTTTCTGTTGTATTCAACAATAAAGTCAAAAAGTATCGACTCTTCTTAAAGGTATCTATTAGTTAAAAATTTGAATTTAACGGATATTAACTCTTTATTTATATGGTGATTGGTTAAGCATGTCAACAGCGCACTACACTGCTCAAAACAATTAGATGAGCATTTTGCGTCCTTTTGTTAACCCTTTCAGTTCCAACTTTTATTTTTCATTCTAAAAATCTAAAATTTGGGAAATAGGTAAATTGTGCATCCTGAATTAAATGGTCAAAATATATTCTAAAATTTAAATTTTTTTGGTTGGCACCATTTGTGTCTTTTATGGTGGTGGAGAATGTGTATACATGGTGGTTAAAAATTATCCTTTTAAATTCAATTTAATATTTATAAGTTATAAGTATTTTTTATTTAAAAATAATTAGTGATAATGCTTAAATGTTTATCACTTAAATCAACGGCACAAAAGCTGTTAAACATAATCAAGGAACATTTATAATAATTTTTTTTAATGCATGAAAGCAAATTAGAAGCAATTCAGTGATAATTAAGAACGTTAAGAAATAATTTTAATTAAAAATTTCTCAATTAGACACTTTTACCTAAAAACGATACATTAAAAAAACCGAACAATAAACCAGAACAAAGGAACAGTAATACTTACTTTCGTATTTGTTTCAAAGCCTATTTTCTCTGCTATACATTTTTCTTTCAGAATTCCTTACTTTTAAATTATGAAGAAGAAAATAGTTCCCTAAATAATTTACCTTCTTTGCCGAATAAGCTTTTGTTTCGTTTTTAATTAAAAAAATTATTTAGCATTTGTGTTATTTTTTGCGATTTCTATTTTTTATTCTAAAAAGACCATTTATATCAAACTTGAAAACAAACGCAACTTGAAACTTGAACGTTAACTTGAAAACAAACGCATATTTGAAAATTGTGCATGTAAAATTGTAATTATAAGCAAGTAATCTAATAATAAATTTACTTAATAATGAACCTAATTGTTCAAAACACAAAATAATTAGTATTTTCTTTAATTAAAAATCAAATATATTACTATCATTTCTTTTAATTTAAAGGAAAATATTTTCGTTAATAATATCTGGTACTATTAAAAAAACTTTTGTTTGTGTTTTTTAAAAAATATTTTCATTGTAATACGAAATATTTGTTAATTATAAATATGCCTTTATTTCATAAGTGCAACACTCCATCAACACTTTAAATTATTAATATTATCATGAAACAATAATAAACCCCTGTAAAAGTTTGAAAAGAAAATATTTTCCATGTTACGTTTGGCATTTAAATAGTTTAGTTTTTATTTTCCTTCATTTTTCACACTTAAAATGACAGGCTGTGCGATATTGAAGCATTGAAAAGTTTAATCTTGCTAAGAAAACATATATCAAGACTCAAGGACACTTGTGAAAATATTTGCATATAGGATTATTATTTGTTTATATTTTTTTATTGGTGTATCAATAAAAAACGTAGGCAAAGGTTAGGCAAAATAGTAAAAATAGGCAAAGGTTTCGAGAAGAGTCTGGCCTTGTTACCAGAGAAACTCTTTGTAATTGTCACACTATCCGTTTTTTTTTCGGGTTGTCAGCTGCTCCTAAAGAGAGGAATGAAACCTAATCGATCGTAGGCTTGACCTCTTGATGTGTACGTCGTTTCTCTGTGACAGTTAAAATACTTTATGTGTCTTTCTTAATTGACGGAGGCTTAAATATTTATGAAGAGGGTGCGGGTCTGATCAAGCACACAAACCGGAATTATATGTACCTACCCATATCCTTACCTAATATCAGTAGTTTTCTGAAAGTCATAGTTGGCCGTGCATGAGTAGGTTTTCGTGTTTGTCTTCGGAAAAGCTGACTATCCAAGTCAGATGGATAACGTGACGCATGACGTCGGGATGAGCTGGTCTGGCTGTAAATTTTAAGTTTTCTTTAAATAGACACTTTTTAATTATTAATTAATATTGAAAATGTTTTAGAATTATATTTTAAAATTATTTAATATAAATAATGTAGTGATAATTGAGGTAAATTAGTAAAACAAAGATAGCACTAGTACTGAAAACCAAAATATTGTATAGTAGCTTATTTCACACGATGCTAAATGAAAAGCAAACTTAAAAAATTCAAGTTAATTTAATTTAGGAGTGGATTTTAAAAGTCACAGAAAGTACGATTAAATGGTTTTAATACATTCATAAAACTGTTTTTAATGCTAGAAAATATCATGATCCATCAGTCTTCTTATAAAGTTTAAAATCCTTATAGCTAGTGATTTTCATTTCATGATAATTTTATTGTGCAAATTAATTTCCAATCATTACATACTCCATACATTGTTATTTCATTTTTAACCTTACCACCTAAAATTTAATTTTGATTTGTCTAAGGAAAACATACTACCTGTTAAGAACAACTTCTCTTAAACAAGTAAAACAATCATTCTTCATCAACATCCACTAAACTTCCTCAAATAATCTCCGTTCCACGTATAATTAAGCTCCATATACCTCGAATAGCTCAGAAGTCACAATTTTGTCGATGTACACGGTACAACTGTAGTATGCCCGATCACATACAGCACCATTTAATACCGTGAGTTAACTGGACGTAGGAATTTCCCTTATACGGATGAAGGGATCGTGAATTCCAACACATCGTGCTGGGTTGCTAAAGTTGTGGCGAAAATTTTCAGCAGTGATTGTTTGTTGTCGATGATTTATTGTATATTTCGTATGAATAAAATGATTACTATCATTGCAATCATAAACGTATATCTTTCTTACATATAACTGCAGTTTTTACCACTATTTAGAAGTTTAATATTAGGTTTGACCCAGTAAAATGCCATTTTATTCTACTTCATCTAAGAAAATCTATTTCTGTCAGCTCATAGACTTGTCGCATCTTCTTATTTTTGTATTCAGCATAATAAACTTTTTCTGAACCTAGAAGCACAAAACACTTCTGTTTTTCGCACTTTATTATATACCCTATAGAATCAGTGAAGGATTTTTTTTTGAATGTAGGTAATCGTTGAGGCAAGCAACTAAGTTGGAGTAACCAAGAAAAACAAAATTCGGTTTTAGTCTACCTTTTGTTGTTTTTCTAGCAACTCTTTACTTTTATAGCTTGACGTAAACGAATACCCTACTCCATATCGCACTGTACGCGGAAAAGAGTCCTATAGCAAAAATACTAGTTTCTCAGAAAAATCGTCTTAAGTTTATTAATTTTTTGCATTGCTAAATTACACTTTATAAACGAATAATACTCTACATATTATTGACATTAATTAAATATGCAACAGCATAAGAGTTTAATTATCCCTTTAAGACCTGAGCTACACAATTGTGCTGGTATAAAAGAGAATGTTCAAGCTTTTCCAAAAATATTTATACTGAAGCAGGTGACTTGTATCGGTTGTTTATTAGTATAAAAAATGACACTGTGCTTAAAGAGTTGTTGATGCTGTTTAAGACAACTTTTTCGATAAAAATCCTTAATATTTTGTCTCATAACTTTAAATCAGCTCCATCTGAAGGAATCGTAAAGGGTTATCTATTAATAATTTAAATGTAGTCCTTTTTTTTAGAGATGACCTATATTTATATCAACATTAAAAACTACAATTAAATGACATTAAAATATCTAACAATCCAGCTTACACGAAATTATTCGAAGTTGTTTGCCGTTTTTACAGAACGCGATTTGGTAAGCCCGTACCAAGTTACTGCATTTTTTCTGTCATTGTTAACTTTGAAATCTCCTAACACATCTCAGAATTTTTTCTACTTAATAATTGTTGAGGGTTTTTCAAGAGTATATATTATTAGGTATTATTATTTATTAAATCAATTCTTTTTTATAAATACATTTTGATACTTTAAGTATGAAAACGTAAGATAGCGCCAATTACATCAATAGAACTCCATTATATTTCAAACCGATTTTACTCAGTGCATTGTCACATATATACGGTAGTTTAATTAACATGGGGATAAGCAAATCAACACATACATCCATACAAACCCACGGACCTCTGTGTGGTATCTCTGGTTATCTACTGTTTCGGCAGTGAACCCGCAGCTGTTTCGGTGATGCAGTTGCTATGGTGACCTTAAAGACTTCCACCTTTACCTTGAAAAACGAATATACTAAGAGTACTTTTTATTTGAAAGAAAGTAAAACAAAGAAGTAAATTAAGGGAAAGAATTTTTAGAGTTAATAGCATTTTAAAACTGAAAAGAGAAGCTTTGGTTAAGTGTAGTTTAAAATTCGTTTTCTGAAAGTCGCAAAAATATTCAGTTTGTATACAGATATTACTAACAAAACCAACATTAATATGCAAAAAGTGTATCAAATTTTAATATATTTTTGTGTGTGTATTTGGTACCGTTTATATATTTTTTTAACTATGACTTTGACATAAATTATAATATGATTATTATTAGAAATTCAACAATTTTTTTTAGTTATTAGACTCAAATTCTATCTGCAGTAGCTAAGAACATGGCAAATGTTGAAAACAGCTAAAATTCTCAAAAATTATCTATCCATTTCATTAAAATACTAAAAGTTCTTAGGATAGTGAAATAAAACTGCATTCATTGGTGGACTGATGTAAATGCATTGCTTGCATACCAAACAAAGCTAAACGAAAACATTGATGAATAATTAAAAAAAAATCGTTGGTTAACTTATATTTCATTACAAACACACAGTTGTATATCGAACTATTTCAAGTTTAGCCCCTCCCCATCCTAACCATCTCACCAAATTTCCTCTAAAAAGTTATTTTACACCACACTGTTGAAAGTTGGAATCTATTTTCAAAAACCTTTTTTTGTGTTTCGTCTTTTTGTCAAAATTATTTAATCTTAACCTTTGTTTGTTTGAGTTGGTATAATTTGCAATAATTTAATTTTTCCCTTCTGATTTACATATGTTGAATTTAGTAACTCGAGTAGAGTCGTATTTTATATAAACGAAATTAAAATATAATTTTACGTCGATGAATAAATTTTTAAGTATAAACATGAAATACCACTATAATAAGTGGCGTTTATAGTTTCACAAAATTTATTACTTTTCTTTTATTTCGAAAGCTTATAAAGTATCGTTATAATTTTTTAATTTGAAATGATATATAAGATTTTCTTTTAATGGTTGTATGTGATATTTTTTTGTATTCTAGGTTATTAAACTTTTTCTATACTTATTTTTGTCAAATTGATATTCCAAAGCCTTTATAAAACAGTATTTATCCGCGACATAGTGCTGCATTATTATATAAGAAATAACAGAATAATTATTTATTAATTTGCTAATAATTTTAATCGAATTCAAAATTCAACAATTCTAGATGTTTAATATATATATCATATTCCCTCTGTTAACGCAGCTTAAAATGGGTAATATACTTGTAACACAAAAGAAAATTTAAATATATTATTGAACTTATTTTCATTTAAATAGCCTTCGGTTTCCTTTATTTTTTTAGAGTCTGAAGTACAAAATCAGTGCAAAACAGCCGCGTGCATGAAAAAATAAAAGAAATTATAACCGAAATAGCGATAGTGATAAAATATAATAAATGCCTCTTTTGATATATAAGGCAGTTAATTGACAAAGATGGACTGTAAATCGAAACTGTCCGCCGGTGATAAATCATTCACTGAGTCTTGTTTCTCAGGTGTTATGTTAAGAATGAACATTGAACATATCTATTTCAGTATAGGGCGTAAAATCATTCATAATGCTATGGAAATATTTTAGTTAAAATACTTTTATAAGAATTAAAATTAGTCTTTTTTTTTATAGCATAGTTCTACATTTTTGAAACTTTTCACCATTGATGAAGCTATTTATGAATTCAAATAATTCGTTTTTTACGTACAATAGTTTTAACATTGCCTCTTCTACAAAACCAAAAGATAAAAACTGCAGTTTCCGAAATGATTATTACTACTATTCTATTCTAATATAATTTTGATAAATATATTTTAATTTTTCTCATAGAATAGCGATTTTACCTTTCAGTTACCTGATTATATTCCTAGCTTAACTTAGTTTAAATAGCTACAAAATATGAATTAGGTTTGAAACTAAATCCATAAAGTAAGCAAAAATCTTTGCGTAACTATATTACACCTGTCCATTGAAAATTTTACTGATATATCAAATAGTAAACAGCAAAGCGCTTTTCAACATGACTCACAAAATCTAAACTAAGTCGAAAATGTGTGTGGAGAAACTTTTCAAAGTTGTTTTCATGTCACGTACACAATTCACCTTCCACTTTCTTTCTGAGAAACAAAATGTCCTCCCATCGGCATCCGTCTCAGTACGTGTTTCTGTGCCATTTTGATTTAAAATTATATAGTATTTTGAGTTTGTTCGAAGTTCAAAGTATACTTTGTTTTATAAATATAGGGGAGTGCGCTTATTTGTCATACCTTTAAAACGTTCAAAATAGACATGGGTAATCTAGACAATGAATTTCTAATCCAAAAATTCTATACTTTATTCAATATATTCTTCTATTAACACTCTGCAAGCAAATCAGCACAAGTGTAAATTTGCTTTCACTGCATGAGATTTAAATTCAAATTTGAATTGAAAATTTAGTAACTTAAATTATAAAAAATATATTACTAAAGTAGATGGCTATAAAGGGCTCCTCTATGCTTCACATTTTAAAGTTTAATAAAATTTAAAAAAAAAATAATTAAAAAAAATGTGTTGCTGAAAAATCTGACAGCCAAGTGACGTGTCTATACGTCTGTATCTTCCAGTTGGTTAATATTACTTTATTTTTCTTCATATATTAGACATTCTTGATCAAGATATTAAAGATAACTTTCAAAATTATTTATCGTGAAACTATGCGAAAAAATATACAATATCTTCGTGATTGAGATACACAAAAACTCTACTCTTCCCGGATGGTTCTACCGAGTCCCATTTGAGGGAAATACATTGCGTCAGTAAGAGTGGGCTAATGTCGGCCCGCCGGCGCAGTGGTTAGTGTGCTAGCCCTTGGAGCTCCTGGGCTCTGGCTCGAATCCCGGTAAAGGCATGGATGTTTGTGCTTGTCAATAAATTTTGTTTGTCTATGTGTTTGTGTCGTCCTTCTTTGTGTCGTCCTTCTTTGTGTGTCTCTTGTGACTGTCTCTTCTGGCGAGCTTGGTAATGGGCTATATAGCCTACACTCTCCCTTCTAGAGGGCCCTATCACTGTCATTTGTCAAGAGTGGGTTAATAGAGTTAAAGAGGCTTAATATTGCTTTCTTCTTCTTCATATATTATATATTCTTGATCAAGATATTAAAGAACTTCCAAAATTATTTATATCAAAATAAAGGAAAAAAATATACAATATCTTCGTTATAGTGATACAAAAAAAAATTCTACTCTTCCTGGATGGTTCAACTGAGTCCCATTTGAAGAAAATACATTGCATCAGTAAGGCGACTCAATTAGACCAAAGAAAAAACCCAACTCTGCAGTAGAAACCCTTCTGATCCATTCCGGATTGTGATGCTAATGGGCCAGTTTCCCTTTTCTCCTGTTATAATTCCTGTAGAAAGCAGCATTTTATGTCCAGGAGTTAGACGAAGAAGAAGAAATGTCTATTGATTTGCTTTAGAATGATTGAGCTTGGCTCTTGGGGTTTCAGTGTTTACTTGAATATTAATAGGAAAGATTGGTAATTTGCTTAATTAGAACATTTGGATAGGATGGAATTCTTGTGATAGGTAAAGTATGGCTAAAAATAGTTTTGTGTACAGCTCTCTTTATTCTATTATAATTGTTATTTATTATGTTATTTTTGTCTATTATTATTGTCTATTGATGTCTAGAAGTTAGACGAAGGAGAAAAATATATTTATTTGCTTTAGAATGATTTAGATTGGCTCTTGGGGGTTCAGTGTTTACTTGAATATTAATAGGAAAAGATTGGTAATTAGCTTAATTTGAACATTTGGATAAGATGGAATTCTTGTGATAGGTAAAGTATCGCTAAAAATAGTACTGTGTACAGCTCTCTCTATTATATTATTATTGTTATTTATTATATTATTATTGTCCATTGATGTCCAGACGTTAGAAGAAGGAGAAAAGTATATTTATTTGTTTTAGAATGATTGAGCTTGGCTCTTGGGGTTCAGTGTTTACTTGAATATTAATAGGAAAAGATAGGTAATTTGCAGCATCAGCCACGTATGTTTGTGTGTGTGTGAGTATGCGTATGTTGTGTCTGTCTTACTTGACGAAGGTTTATAAGCAGGTCTCTGACCAGGCACACAAGCTTGAAAATATATGTCTACCAACCAATCAACTACCAACCAACTTTTCAAATCTGCTGGGTACCAAATCCTTTCACGTACATGATCCATCCATCAAGACTAAAGTCCTAAACCCCATACGTGATCTTGAGTGTTCTCCAAAGATAACATAATATTACGTCAGTGGACCGATTCAATTAGACCATCGCAAAGAGCAACAGGCATCTGTAGTGGAAACACTTCTGACTTCTGGTCCATTCCGGTCCTTGACGCTAATGGACCTGTTTCCTTTTCCCCTTGTTATCATTCTGGTGGTAGGCATCTTATCTTTTTTCTTGAGCTTTATTTTTTTTCGGACTGGAAGGAAGTGGGAATGGACATTGGTTTGTCCGGAAAGATTGATCGACCGTATTAAAGATTAACTTGACCAAGTGGAATTTGTTGGAAAATAGTTTGTGGTTTGTTTTCTTTGAGACATGGTGAGCGTTGGTTATTAACGTTACACATGCAATGAAATATTGAAGGTATTGTATGGTATGGTACATATATATTCAAGCTTGTGTGCTTGTTCAGAGAACCGCTTATATTGAAGGATAAAGGTAATATTGAATGGAACTTTGGAAAATCAGAATAGGGCATCTGAGATGGAAATTAAGGCAACCTAAAAAATATTAACAACTGTTTTTGAATACTAGAGAATAAGTGCATTTAAAGTGCTCCATTTGTTATTTTCATAAAAAAAACGTTGGACTAATTGGATATATGATCCAAAAATAGGTGTCTGTGTCTAGAAAATGAACTAGAAAAGAAACCGCCTTGGTGCAACAGCTCTTTAGAGGGTCAAGACCTGTCGTGCCTATTCCAGCTTACAGGGTGATAGGCTTATGTCCCGCTAAGGTGGTCAGCCTCAAGCGGGACCACCAGTGTTTAGTTACCAGGCATGCTTGGTACTCATTTTATCGACTCACGTAAGAGATGAAAGGCTGAGTCAATCTCTTTAAGCCTGGGACTCGATTCCCGGACCTGTGCCGTGGCAATGCGAAGCTCTATTACTAGGCCACCAAAATGAACTGAACTAGATAATATGGCTTTTTGGTAACCGAATAAAGTACCAAGCCCCATAGAGTTTTTCGATAATATGTTGTTGTTGTCGTTATGTGCCACCAGAGCATAGCCTGAAAGGAAGAGGGGGCAGTAGCTTCTGTTGTCCTCGATCCCCGGCATAGCATGGATTTACCCTTAACCCTTTCAGTCCCAGTGATGCCATTTGGAATCATCCCTTTCAAGATATTTTTTTCCAAATGTTTATGTCCATTATGACATCCAAACACATATCATTCTATTCTTCACACTTTTTTCTATTAGTCAATATTTTATATTAATCTCAATAGAAGTCAGAACTACTTTTTTATTATTTAGAAAATAGCTAACAAGCGTTTCACCTGATATTTGAAAAGTTCGCTTCAGTTCCACACATTTAAAACACAATTTAAACTATTTCGGTTAAAATAATTACTTTATTTTTTTTTTTGAAAAATATGGTCAGATATCTTGAAATATATAACTTGAAGTGTTTTTAGGTAATATAGGTATTTTTTTTATTTTGATGCTTCCCACAGTTAAAAATTTTTGGCATTATTTCAAAAACAATATAAAAAAATTTAAATGATTTTTTTTCTTATGAAACTCTTATTTTTGACCTAAAATAAGCTTATTTTGTGAATATCGGAAGTTTCTGTTGTGTAGTAAATTTTTGGGACTCTGGAAGGGTTAATAAAGGCGACTTGTACATTATGTAAAATTTTACTTTATGCCAATAGATCATCCTTCTCACTGGTACGAACATATATATCTAAAAGTCGAATGTGTTCATGAAAATGACATGAAGCAACAAAAATCATTATTTAACATTAATAATCAGCTGTTATTAATTTGCTGCATAAAAATATAATAAATAATTCTAAAAGTTTTGGTTCAGCGAAACAGATTTTAACGAACTACTTTTGAAATATATCATTTTCTATTGAGCTTTTATAATTAATTCATGTACTTAACGTCACGGTTACATTTACAAGATTAGCTATGAGTTAATTAAAAGCACAGCTTAGGGATTAATACTATGTTTTCATTTATACAGACATGCTATGATTTAATTTAAACTTTTTAAAACTTGCCTGTACTTCTTTTTCATGATGAATTTTAATTTTAAAGCATTAATTACTACAAATATTATATTAAGAAATGAAGCAATTGTCCCTTTTCGTACATTTAATTAAATTTTTATTTCTGTAATGAGTTATGCAGTAATTTTTCATTTCTTAAAAAAAAAAAATCTTTTGGAAGAATTTGTTCAAAATGTTTCCATAATTCTAAACAAAATACAATTTTTCTTTTACTAATAGTTTAATTTTTTTAGAAATGTTTTTTGCACTTGATGATTATAAAGGACTTAAGTATGCGTGCATTTAAGAAAATTATCTTGGGTAACTGCTCGTTAAAATTTTATTTTTTAGAATCTCGAAGCGACTTTTAATTAGATAAATTGTGTTTATGGGGGTAAAATCAAGCATTTTCAAAATCATTTTAATAAAAAACCTACTTTTTAACTAATTTTCATGGAATTTTTTTTATAATATACATTTGAACTGTTTAGATTTCAAATATATAGATATTTTTATTTTTCCCACTATATGCTTTAATATCTGGCAATTTAGAGAACTTAGTTTCATACCCTCATTTTCCCCTGTAGGAAAATGGGGGTATCTCAAAATTTAGAATATAATGAAATAAAAAATCCTTAATATAAAGTTCAAATTGAAACAAAATCATTCCTTGTATTCCTCTTTACTTTTATTTTAGAAAAGCTACCTTTTGGAGTTAATAACAATAGTAGAATAATAGAATATTTGACCAAAAGAGTATGGTTCCTCTACTATTAAATTGAGGCTCCTGTAAAACTACACAGATTGCACTGAACTTTACAAAATAATCTTCATTGTCTATTTCTGGATATGATTAATAGTTTTCCAGCTTTGATTCATTTAGTTTACATTATAAGTTCTAGTTTGCATCATTTATTTAATTAACTTTTGGGACTGCAAAATTAAAATTTTAACTTTCAAAGTCTGTGAATGCGTGACATTATTTTTGTATTATATTCTTATTGTTTTGATATTTAATATGATTAAAATATATTTTGAGGCTGTTAATTATTTTTTCAATTGCAAAATTAAATAAAACTTTATCTATAAACTTTTGGGGCGCACTGTAAGATGCCAACCTTCAACAGAAATAGTTTATCTATTCCGACGAGTCAGATATAAAATTTTCCTTCCCGTCCTTATAGATAACTTAATAAATGTCCGAGTCTTCGTAAATTGCTGTCGTTTGAAAGCTAATGCCAGTATAGATTACCACTAAATGCCAATACTTGTTACCTCAAAATGTTGTGCATCTTCGGCCCATTAAAGACGACAAGTTGAATGACAAGAATAGGGTATCTGATTTCCCTGGGGTGTTACGCTCGATGGCAGCTTACGCGGGAAAATAAGATTCTGTGTATCTAGTTAGGTTGCTGCATTGGCTTGATAAAACTGTAACCGATGTTTGGTTGTTAATAGTTTTATATTTGTATTCATGTTATTGTCAAAGATAAAGGGTATTGAAATATTTATACATAACAACTTGGATAATTCGTAAACGGCCATGAACAAAAGAACATCAACTTACTATGGTAATGACTAACACGCACAAATTTACTTGAATCGATTTTCGCCATTAATGTCTTGAAAATTGTAATAATGAAGATAGATTACTTAGCAATTAAAAACCATAAGGAAATCATCGAAGATAAATTGTGAATTAAGTTCTCAAAAGTAAGCGAGTTCAAAAGGATGTGTTGTGGTTATTTTGAAGTTTAACTGCATTCTTGAGCTTTGCCTCACTGGTCAAAAAATCCATCACGCTTCTCAGCTCTTATTACTTTCAATTAGCAAATATAAAATATAAGGTTGAAAGTATTGCTATGAGACCGAAAGTCTGAAATGGAGATTTTGTATTTTCTTCAAGTTTTGGAGGGTGTGATTATAAAAAAGTGGTTTTCGAACAATGGTCCCTCTGTCAATCTGTCTGTCTGCAGAAATTTTACAGTTCGAACTAAACGAGCAACGGACTTCAAATTTGATACACGAGTTCCTAATCTTGTCGAACGTCATTATAAGGTGTTCGAGAAAATCGAGCATGGATAAAGAATGGCTTCTATAGTTTTAAAGATATTGAAATTCCTTTATAGGGTATATAAATTACTTTTATAAATGTGTACGGACTTACTAAGTGACAATTGAAAGACATGTAGTTTTACACACTTCTAGTTTTCTTTTAAAATTTGAGGTCGTTTCAAAACTTTCCAACTAGAAAAAAATGACATTTGTTTTCAGGACAAAACGTTGTTTATATGTAATCAAATTTTTGATCTGTTTGTGCTACCATTGCAATTATCTATTTTCAAGCCTTTTTTCTCAAAATCTGCAATATTTTGTTACATTTAAGTCAAAACCCACCCAACAAAATGTCACGATTGTCTAGGTAAAATAAGGACTATCTTTTGTTAATTCATTATCTTCCTTTTCTCAAAGGTATACGCTGATGTAGCGAGAAGGGTTTCTTAATTGAAAATTGGTGTGAATTTTAAAACTGATAAGCGGGGAATTTCGTTTACGTTTATTGTCTGTAAAGTTTTGAGATAGTTTCATAATTAAGTTAGACAGTGTTTTTGATTTAAGTGCATTTCGTAATTTTGCATCATAATGTTGAAACAGAGGTAATGCTAGAAATTTGGTAATGTCAAGTAATGTTTAGTTGCACAATGCACACATAATCACAATTTCAATGAGGTTGCAATATTTTATTTGATAGGAATATTTTCTGATCGATTTGTAAGTGTTAATCTTAAACAGGGAAATAATAATGCGAAAACAATGTCAAAATTATTGTACCAAAACAGTTCAGAAGCATTTTTTTTCTATAAAAATAATTTATCATTCTTATTATAAAAGAGCTACTTCGACTTTGTTTTAAAAAAATAAATAAATGGCTGACAGAATTTGTTTAATCTCAAAACCATAGAAACACACTAAGATAATTGTTTTAAGTTATTGCCAATGTATATTTTTCAATGTAAAACAATAAATATCTAAATTCTCATATCTCATTCTTTTGAAATGCAATTAGATCCTAAATAAAAAGGAACTATAAGAAGCAATAAGATTAGTGCGGTGGAAACTAAAGTATGTTTCGAAAATGGCATGAAGCTGACAATCTTTGCCATAATGAGCTGCGGTATTTAGGTTTTTTATATGGATTTGGAATCAATGTGAAAATATTTTATTTTGATGCCATTTGGTTTTGTTATTACAGAAATCGGGATTCTTTTATATTCAGCGATTTGCGATTAAATTGTGTTAGTGCTTCTTTCACGAGTTAAATGAACGAAGAAAGAATTTATTTTATTATCTTGAACATTTTGTAAAAGAATTCATTGTGTTTCGTTATTGTTAAATATTAAATGTATTGCTGTTTAAGTAAATAGTGAGTATTTATGTAGAGATTTTTAAAGAGTTTATAACAGTTAGCTTGCTCTTGATTAGATATTAAT
The DNA here is from genome assembly GCA_023701765.1 of Hylyphantes graminicola. Lineage (NCBI taxonomy): Eukaryota > Metazoa > Arthropoda > Arachnida > Araneae > Linyphiidae > Hylyphantes > Hylyphantes graminicola. The sequence continues at coordinate 30,855,126 of CM043117.1, read as the reverse complement.
TTTCTGCAAGCAAACACAATATGAATCTATAGTGCAATATACTTTATCGATAAAGCTAACACTTTCATATAAAATATTTTTTGTTCGTTTGTATGGATGGAATTGAATTTTCAATCTGTTTGTACTACAATTGCATTTTGCTTTATTCTCATTTTTTTCTGAAAATCTGCAATTTCTTGTTATATTTATATCAAAAATCTCCAACCAAAATTTCACGAATGTCTTGGTAAAATAAGGACTTTCCTTTGCATTACCTCCCTTTTCTCAAAGGTATACGCTTATGTAGAGAGAAGAGTTTCTTAATTGAAACTTGGTGTGATGTTTAAACAGATATGTGGGGGGGGGGGAGGGGGGGCGTAAAGTTTTTGAGTTCATAATTAAATAAGAGTGTAGCTTAATTTAAGTGCAATAAGAAAATTTCTTAGTTTTGAATAACAATATTGAAACAAAGGTAATGATCAAAAGTAGTATTTTTTAAAGTGTTTTTTGATGTACTTATAATTAAGCTTTCAATGGGGTTGAAACATTTTATTTGATTCGAAAGTATTTAAAATAGGTTTTTAAGTGTTAAACAAATATAATAATACCACGTTTCCTTCTGAAGATTGTTGCTAAAAAACAAATAATTTCAAACTCAATTTTTTATTTTAAAATTAATGATGAACTAAAATTTAAACATGATATTTATTAAAAAAGAGCAACTTTGACTCCGTTTAAAACAAGCTAAAAGATTAATTACCACCATAATTTGTTTCTACTCAAAGAATAAAGATAAAAACACACACAGAAAATTGACAAAAAATTAAAAACTATTGATAATGCAATTTTTTTCACTAAAAAATAATAACATATTTTAATTCCCAACTCAATCTTTTGAAATGCAATTAAATATTTAAGATCTGAAATAAAAGAAAGAAACATGAGATGCGATAAAATAAGAAGGTTGACGTAAAATTAGTGCAACGGAAACTAAATTCGATTCGAAAATGACAGAAATGACAATCAATGCCATAATGAGCTGCTCGATTTAGTTTATTTTTACTATGGATTTGGAATTAATGTGAAAACACTTCTTTTAGAGACGTCATTTTGTTTTTATTCTTAACGAAATCGGGATTCATTTACTTTTAATGGTTTTTGAACAAATATTGTTTTTTCTTCTTCCAAGAGTTGAATGAATAAAAAAGAATGTATTTGATTGCCCTGAACATTTTATAAAACAATCCAGTTGTTGATACTTTAAAATCTTAAATGTATTGCAGTTTAAATGAATAGGGTGTTAGGGCTAGAGGTTTTTAAAGCGTTTAAATAGTTAGCTTGCATATACTTATTTAATAATATTTCATTAACAAACACAATATGAATGCATAGTGCTATATACTTTATTATTAAAGCTTACACTTTCCCTTAAGTACTGTTTTTTGTTTGTGTAGATGAAATTGAAATTGTACTACTTCTGGAATTTTTTATTTTCAAAATTTTTTACCGAAAATCTGCAATAGCTTGTTCCATTTATTTCAGACCATAAAATCAAAATGTCACGAATATCTTGGTAATTCAAGACACCTCTATTGTTAATTCATTATTTCTCTTTTCCCAAAGGTATGCGTTGATGTAGCGAGAAGTGCTTCTGAATTGAAAATTTGTGAGTATTTTAAAACTGAGAAGTGAGGGCTTTTATTTGAGTCAGTTGTCCGTAAAATTTTGAGACAGCTTCATAATTAACTGAGAGTGTAGCTTCCATTTAAGTGCACCAAGAAAATTTCTTAGTTTTGCATCATAATATTGAAACAAAGGTAAGGCTAAAAGTGTTGTATTCTCAAGTTATTTTTGGTTGCACACAGACACAAACTTTCTATGTGGTTGAAAAATTTTATTTGATTGGAATATTTTTAAAAAAGTTTTTAAGTGTTAAACTAAAACTGATAAATAACAATCAGACTTGTCCTTGTCAAAATTGTTACTCAAAACAAAAAAAATCAAACGCAATTTTTATTATAAATATAATTTATCAATATTTTTAAAAAAGAGCTATTTTGACTCTGTTTTAAAATTTTAAAATCAAATTACCACCCTAATTTGTTTCATCTCAAATGATAAAGATAAAAAACAAAATATTGAAAATTGTCACATATTTTTTATTATTCGTGATGTAATTTTTTTCAATAAAAATAGTCACGTATTTGAACTAACGTAATTTAATCTTTTGCAATCGCATTTAAACATTAAGGATAAGTATTAAAATAAAGGAACATGAGATGCGATAAAATAAGAAGGTTGACATAAAATTAGTGAGAAGGAAACTAATTTAGATTTGAAAATGACAGGAAATTGACAATAATCGCCATAATGAGCTACTTCATTCAGTTTATTTTTTTATATGGATTTGGAATTAATTTGAAAACACTTCATTTAAAAGATTCCGTTTTCTTTTGTTTTTTAAGAAATTGGAATTCATTTTCTTTTAATGAATTTTGAACAAATTGTGTTACGGCTTCTTCCAAAATTTGAAAAAATGAAGAAGGTATTTGATTATCTTGAAAAATTTTACATAAAAAGAGTTGATTGTGTAAGGAGTTAATTAAATTTTAAATGTATTGTAGTTAAGCAAATAGGGAGTTTAAATATTTATGTAAAGATAATTTAAGTGTTTATAACAATTAGCTTGCATATAAACTCCTCTATTAATTTTATACTTAGCAAGAACAATATGAATATGTAGTGCAATACACTTTATTGATAAAATATAAAGTTTTATTACAACATAAGTTTTATTTCTTAAAAATTGGAAGATATTTAATGGATTTTTAATTCTGACAACTAAAATGAACATTTTTTTAAAATAAAATTTTAATTTATAGATAAGCCATTTCTTTAGTTAAGTTTTTAAAAATATGTCTTAAAACTAATCATGTAAAAGGAATGGCAATAAATTAAAACATATGTCTTTAAAAACAATCGCAACTGTTTTATCAGTTTAAACAAGAAGTTCTTAAAGAACTAAAATAGCCTACTTTCCTGTTACTTAAATGCTTACTAAAATTCTTATCATGAAAAAACTGGGTTCGTAACAGTAAGTGACATCAACAACCGTTTTTCCACCTTAAATTCTAAAATAAATTTCACTAAACACAGCATCTAAATAAACACAGCATCTTTCACTAAACACAGCTTTATTTGCAGTCATAAATAAGTATTTAATTTTTCGTAGAACAAAAACCAAAAAACTGCTCCTCAATAAACATTTACTTGCTAAATTCGGCTAGTTTCATTTATTTTATTTCGAAAATTAAATAATTATTACTTAAATCGTTTGCAAAAATTTATATTTCAAAGTATAAATATGTAATATTCCTCGCTTTTAAATAGAATGAAAACAATTTATATCAACATACAAAGATCTCGTAGTGAAATATTTATTTGACGTCATCTTAACTTGATCGATGTCTCAAAAATAAATTTATTTTAATTTATTGTCTAAAAGAATAAAAGTTTCTCGCGCGATTGTTGCTATGGCAATGGTGATTTAATTCTAATAAAAATGGCTTCCTATGCTTTTTAAATGAGCATTAAACTTTGCAGTTTTTTTAAATAATTGAAGTACTTATAATTCGAATTGTTTTATGAAATTTTCAATGTATTCTCATTTCGATGCGCTGAATTTTTTGACGTATCTCACTTGTCCGTGGCATTTGTAGTTAAATTCAGCGATTTAAATGACTCGAAATTGAATTTTAATGCAAGTTCAATGGGAAATTCGTCGACAAATAGTAGATTTATGTCCGTCCTATCGTACAGACAGACGGACAAAAAGTATGAAAGTTGGGTGTCTGAGGTTATACCTTTCTAATAAAAAAAGAATTTTTAAGATCGGATATATAGAACCGATTTTGGAAGGGGGGTACGGACAGACGGACGGACAGACAGACAGACAGACAGACGGACGGACGGACGGACATCGACCGCATGTCAATACCTACTTTTTTATTTTTTTTTAATTCCTCGAATTAAAAAAAAAGAAAAGTAGGCTAAAAATCTTAAGTATGAAATTATCTGTACGGTCCATTATTATATTGAAAATGTTCAAATCCCATCGGGTAGAAAAACTTGATTGTTCAATTAAGTAAGTAATTTTGATTATTATCCTACGTGTTCGTTGTCAATGCCAATATTGTTTATGCAAATGGATAATTGAATGACTTAAATTGCACTTATTTTGTGGATTATGTGCGTTGTATTGAGGTTTTCTTTATAAAACACCTAATGCGCGTATTTGATCAGGTATTAATATTTTTTTATAATTCCAAATTCAACTTTAATTCAATAAAAAAATATTAATTTTAAAGCATATAGTTTTGAAACAATTGATGAAGTTTTAATTTTTTTTACTTCAAATTATTCAGTACACCTAATATCCCTCGAAGCATTATTATAAAAACCTGTTGCTGAAAAACCCAGCAATCTTAATCTTAAAGAATAAGCTTGACTTTATGCATGGCTTGAAAAGAAAGCAGAATATTTTAAGAGTAAAAGGCTTTTTTTTATGTTACTTAATTCTAATTGTCTTCAATAATCTCTTTTAATATGGGGAAATTTGCGTTGATAAGCCTTATTATGCTGTGGAGATAGTATAATTTTAAAAATAAGTCTGTGATAAAAAATATTTGAAAATATGATGAGTATTACATTATTTTGTTAATTAACAATTGTATAATGCTACGATCAAAGAAAAATGCTGAACACACAATGATAAATCAAGTGGCTAACAAAAACATATGAAAGTACCTACGTGAGTTTTTTTAAAGGATTTTGTTATTAAACGATTAAAAGTTTAAAAAAAAATCGACTTCATAAATTTAAAAAATGGAACTATCTTTGTAATTTATCATTTTGCCGGCCCGCCGAAGCAATAGCTAGGGCGCTTGCCTTTGGAGCTGCTTTGCTTGGGTTCGAATCCCGGTAAAGGCATGGATATTGTGTTTGTCAATAAATATTTTTATTTGCATATGTTTGTGGCGTCTTTCTTTGTGTGTCTCTTGTGACTGTCTCTTCTGGCGAGCGGGGTAATGGGCTAAAAAGCCTATACTCTTCCCTTCTAGAGGGATCAATCACTGTCATTTGTCAATTTATCATTTTTATGAATTTAACACATCTCAATTAAATATATTCAATGAATTAAGTCCGCATTCTTATCCATGGTTTCAACTATCGTTTTTTTATTTTGCAAAAAGGAATAAAAAATACATTGTTTCCAGTGCTGTTACTCGCATTCTGTGAAAGGTGCCTTATGTGTATCTTTGACTTAATTGGGCATATTGAACCTGTATGCGAATTTTTTTCTATTTATTAAAAAGTTTAGTATTTTCCTGTCTTGTAGAAAAATAATGTATTTTCAAATAATGTTAAAAAAGTGTTAAAAAAAGGTGGGTTAAATACAAGTTAGTTTTTAAGCATCGTTTATTTAAAATAAATGATTTATTACCATTGTCGCAAACAAAGATCAACTAAAAATTAGATTCAAAATGTTAGTTCTAACAAGTATGCTACTACAATTACGTTATTTTTAAGCATGGAAATAACATGTTTGAAGGGTTTAATTTAATAGATGTCTAACTGCCCATTAGCTTGTTTTGATGTATACAGTTATAAAGATTTTAAGTGTCATGGGATTAATAAATTGCATAGATTGTTATTGTAGTTCTTTTTGTTTGATATATTTATTAGAAAAAAATATTTTTACATAAATGCAAACGTGGAAAAAGCCCAACGTTTTAAGCAGTGCACTTAGACCGCTTTTAAGACTAGCTCTTTATGTAACAAAAACGCCTAAAAATCAATAAGGAGCTCATTTGAGTTAAGTATGTATACTGTTGGGATAAAAAGTCACTAATTGGATTAAAAAAACATTTTTCAACCAAACATTCTCAACGTCAACTGGCGTTTCTGGCTTCACCTGTTGCTATGCCAACAGTAAATAAATCAACAGCAGTAATCGAAACGGCATACTAGAAAGGAAATTTAATTTTTTCGGTATGGTTTTTTTTTTATTAGAAAGAGAAATAGGCTTTTTTTTCAATTGTTAACTTGTTTCTTTGAGGCGTATTTTTATCGGAGAAATGGTTACTCTGTACCTCATACTCTATTCTGTATTTTTTAATGGATAAAGTGATTTTTCCTTTTGAATGTCAAAGGGACTTACCCAGTTGTGTGAAACGAATTTATTTCTTTAATTACTTGAGGTAATGTTTTTGTCACCACGGTAACTTATAAAAAAAATCAAAGGTTTTGTTTTTATAGTTATTGCAATTAATTTAAATAGTGTTATAATGAGTCAAAAACCATTAAATTTGAGCTAAATGAGCGTTGTTAAAATAACAAATAAAACATTATTTTTGAAGAGTTTGCAACTGATGTTTGTTTTTTAAGACCAGTAATTATTGCTTTTCGTCGTATGTTTCTTTTAATTTTGAATTTCTATTTATAGTTTTTTAGAAAAAGATTCTGAAGTATTTTATTCTAACAATATTTAGTGTAAGTTTTTCAAAAACATTTTACTGTTTTGTATACAGTATTCTTGTAATATTTGTTTATAATCTTGTTTAGTTGTATATATACAAATTTGTCTTTATTGATAATAGTGTGTATCGCGATGATTGGGGATATGCTCTACCGCACCAATATTTCGTTGAATATAAATAGGTGTAATGTTGAAATGCTTGCTTTTCGCTTCATAGATCACATCAGGGGTGTGTGATGTTCACAAATTAATGATGAAATTTGTAATTAAAATAAGTTGTGATGTAAACAAATTATGATGAAATTTGTAATTAAAATAAGTTGTGGTGAAAACAAATTATGATGAAATTTGTAATTAAAATAAGTTGTGATGCAAACAAATCATGATGGAATTTGTAATTAAAATAAGTTGTGATGGAAATTAGTTTGTAATGTAATATTTTTATACTTTATTTTTTATTTTAATTATATATTTTAACTTTCTTTTTTACCAAAAACTTTTCCTTATTAAAAATATTCATTTAGTTTTAAGTTAATTTTCAATCTTTTATGAAAAATACTGGTGGATTTTTGCATACATTTATTTTCTATAACCATAAATTATTTTTTTATGTACAGATTTGTTTTAAATTAACTACCTAGCAAACCATAGATTTCATTATCAATCATTATTTTCTCATTATCGTGTCCATCACGCCCAACTTCCTATCCTCCATCAAAAAAGAATATTTTTTCAATTTTTTTTCAATTTTGAATGAAGTTTCTTTTCAATTATTTGGACACACGATTCTCTGAAAAGGGAGAGTTTTAATTTCCAACTACATTTAAAATTCCAGTATGGAATTTTTTAAAAAATATTCGAAAAGACATCTGTGTCTGAAATGTGTGCAGGTATGTTATCTTTTTCATCAAACCCTAAAAAAAATAATACTCTTTTTTTTTAATGAAAGTGGATTCAGTTTAAATATTTTGTTTTTAATTTCAATGCAACAAATCTATTTCTTTTTGTTGAAATAGATTTCTTTCAGTTTGCACTTGATATGAAACAAGCTTTTGAAGCATAGAATGATGCATTATGATTTATTTTCTGAAATATATAAATTTATTCATTCACTCAAACAGACATTTCATTAACATATTATTCTACAAAATATCTTATTTTAAACGATTTTAATAAAACGCTTTAACGTTATCTAAACTATTTAACTTTAATCCATTATTAGATGGTCCTTAAAATTACAAACGTTTAAAACTTAAGTATTAAATAGCAAAATATGTTTGGGCAGCAAAAGTTTCATTATTCGGTAACCTCTTTTGAAGATTCAAATATTTAAAAAAATAAACCCCGAGTTGAAACAAATAACTCTTTGTCAAAATTTTATTTTTGAAAACCATTATAATTCAGTTTTAATTTTAAACATTTAACTTTCTGAAACAAAGTGTATGACTCCTTTTTGCTATATGTAAATCAGTTTATTATACAAATCGAATATTTTCTTTTGTTATCGAATTGTGTTTATGGAAACGAAAAGACATTTGTGTATGTACCCTATCATTAGAGTGCACTATCATTAGTCGCCCGAATGTCATGGCCTGGCATATTCTTTGTCACTGTTTAGTATTCCACTCTCTAATATTAAGCCAGATGTTACTCTACCATTTTCCCATGTACAGCGCAAGGGAAAGCTTAATAGTCTGTTTAATAGATCTATGACATAGTTTTGAAAATATGTTTTATCTTCGTTTTTGTTTACAATTTGTGGTGAAATGGAATGTATTAAGTTTAAATGAAGTAATATGTCGGACTTTTTTTTGTGAAAAAAAAATCATTAACTTGCTTTTTGTGGGCTATTACATTTCGCTTGGTGTTTTGATTTGTTAATAAAATGGAAATGAACTTAAATGCAGTTTTCGTATTCAATATAGTTTTTTTTTTAAAGATTTTGGAGTATTCAAAAGTTCACATTTCTTCGTATATTATCACATTATCAAATAATAGACAGTCGATGTTACGACATTTTCAAATATTAGACAGTCTGTATGTTATGACATTATCAAATATTAGACAACAAATTATCACACCAACTATGCACCATAATATTAAAATCAGGCAAACTCATTATCTAACCCAATTAAACAAGTTCCCATAACCCCCATTAAAACACATCTTTCAGAGAAATAACCACTACACCAACTTCCATTGCCCCCAACCACAACCCAATTAAAAACGTAAACATTGGCTCCACACATGAACGTCCGGGCCCTAATTTGTCCAAAACAAACATAAAGGATGTACCTCAATGCCATGTAATCCCCACAAAACCCTATTTCTAAAACCATTCAGAAACGTTTAGAGGGCACCTAGGCCATTCTGCTGTGCTCTAGACTTTAATGGGCTTGAAGGGAGGGTGGGATGGAAAGCAGATTACTTGGTATGTTTCACCTGTTGATATGAAAGCTGAATTCAAGGTGTTTTTGATGTAAGATTTTAGATATGGCCGATTTTGGGTGGAAAGCAAGGTTGCAATGGTTAATACGTAGAAGAACCAAGTGGATAGTCCTAACCAACAAAGTTATAATAACACTTTAATCTAACAATATGCTTTAGTGCGATTAAATTGCACACCAAAAGCTGACAATTCTGTTTAAGTTTATTTCTAACTTAACTATTAGTCAAAATTGAAAAAAAAAATCTTGGTTAAAAATGTACAATGTTGCCGCAGATCTTAAATAATATTTTACGCCATCTTTTGGTATCACAATACTCTTTTATACTTCATTTTCCTTAAACAATCTTTCGCTAACGATCTTAAGCTAATAATCTTATTGCTAATATAAAAAAACGATCTTATAAAAACTTTAAACGATCTTTTTGCTTATATAAAATGTTATGGTGATAAAACAATATAAAGTTTAAAAATACTAACCAGCAACTATTTTGTGTGTTTTGTAAGAAACATTAGGTAAAGTAAACATAAACATATCTAAGGAACACTTAAGCTAGATAACTGGTCCTTAAAAGAAAATAAAATTCCCTCTGGTGCTTGTTAGAGAAATTACGATCACGCCATGTTCTCGAGAGCAAAACTTCCTTCTTCAGAACTCTGGAATAAAATTTCGAATGGATCGATTAAAGGTTGTTGCTCGTGGAGATTAACTATATTTCACACCTGCCATGAATGATTAACTAGTTGTCAGATTAATTTACTTGTTTATATGTATTTATAAGTAGTTGAATACAATGTTGGTTTTGAATGAAAATGCAAATTCGCGTGATTACTGGTTATTTCAAGTGTGTGAGTGGGATTCCTGTGTAAATTGAGAGAAATGTAAATGAACAAGTCAAATTTATTATCGGTTGTGTTGCAATGATGCGTAGTATTGTAATTTCATGATTAAAAATATGGTTGAAGTAAAAGCTTTTGTCGAAAATGCTACAAGAAACACTTTATTAGCTTTAAAAGGAATAAATATAATATAAATATTAAAAATAATATATAATAATAAATAAAATAAAAAGAAAACAAAAAAGTTTAAACCTTCCGGCATTGACGCACGATTATAAACTTTAATAAATGGAGTTTTTGCAAAATCTTTTGCTTTTGGATAATAACCAAACCATGTATATGTGTAATAAATAATATGCTACTACACTCTCAAATTTTTTTCAAAAATGGGTAAAAAATACTCACCGAATCCTTGAAACTTGCATACATTCGTTTTTGAAACCATGCAAAAATAAAAAAGAAAACACTTTGCGAACATGTCCCAAGTTCAAAAAATAGACTAGAAACTGACCTGTTGTAATTGTTGTGTATGTTTTTGTTTCAAAATAGTGATTTCATTTCAGAATTGAAAGCATGGGTCTTCACATTTAAATCAAAATCTTTCATTTCTAAAAAAATATATATTTACTCAGGCTTGAAAGGAAAAGTCATGCCTGCGCCGTGCATAAATCCCATTTGCATGAGTGTATTGTTGCTTTAACTGAGGATCGCCCCTATATGAAGATCTTTACAATAATTCCCTCCAAGCTTGTTGTTAATTTTAGTAATTTATTCAAGAGGACATGGAGACATGAAATACTAAATTCAACGATGTCTAAGAGGTGAAAACACGAATCTCCTCAATTTACAAGACTTGGTTATTATAAAAAAATAAAGTATAAATACTTAACATAAGGAAAAAGGAAATATCTGTCAAAAAAAAATCGCTTACTACGGCTCAATGCAGGTGGAACAAAATTCAATACCTTGCTTTTTCCTTCATAAATAGTAAACCTTAGATAAATCAGAAACTGAAGTACATGTTAAACATCAACCACCTAGCGTTAACGTCCGATTCGACAGGCGCAATCTTTGCGATGAGAACTGCAAATAGCAACTTCTTCCTAAAGCAAATATTTTCGGAGATTCATGAAAAGAAGACTTGATGCGTCACCTTTCGTCTCAGGCACCGTATTGTTATTTTAACAAAGCTGTAACACATTCTAATAATTATTTTTAAATTTTTTAATAGCCATTGGCTTTATTATGTAGATATTGGGCTAACTCAACACGGAGTAGCATTCTTATCAAGAAACTTATTCATTTGAATTCACTCACACATTTGAAGAGTATAGTGAAGGAACGTGCTACGTGACATTTTTGAAAAAATTTAGATTTTTGTGTCAATGAACAAAACAATAACTTCTTTAACGACAACAAGTTTCTCTTTTTTCCTAAACTTTAAGTTTAGTATATTTTTTGCGCTTTACAAGTTACGTGTTCAACATATCATTATGCAAACTAAAAACTTCAAAGTTAATTTTTCGTTTTCAACTTTTTGTCACTTAGCACGCTCTTCCGCTAAGCTCTTCATTTTATATTTAAATAACTCACAAAGTGATGCTAGCATCTACATCATGCTTTGTGAGCACACAAAGTGATGCTAACATCTTATATTTTATTGTTTCTATACAAGTGCAATCAAAAGAAAGAATATGGGCTTGTTTTATTTAAAGAGACAATTTAAAATGTATTTGTTTGTAAGAATGATTTGGAATTGGAAATCTTTTGAAGAAATCGGATTTTCTGATTTTCTTTGGCAAAATTCAAAGAAATGCTTGAGCTATAGAGCAATGGAAACTGCGCAATAAAACCAAAATTTACCAACAATTCTTACTGAATGTACATTGTTTATTTCATATTGCTGCATACACTGTACAATGATTTTTAAAGAAAGCAAATAGCTGAGGCTTCGCATGTGATATAGTTGATTTTGAGATATTTCTTATTAGTAAGTATAAATTAACAGTTGTTTCAAATTTAAAAGTGTAAGTTAACTCTTTGTTAAACATATTTCGGGACATATTGACCCGTCTCGAAATAGTCTAAAGCAAATCCTTTAAATGAATAAAGTAATGAAAAGTGAGAGAACTCGGATATATTGTGTCTAGTACAGAATTATTAATTCAATTCCTTTCATCCAGCTCCAGTTTTTATTCAATAGTTTATAGACATCTATCTCTGTTGAAAATACAATCTCGGTTGTAGAATAGATTTTCAATATTTCAATATAAATGCTTTTATTTTAAATATAGAAAGTTTTGGTGGGGTTTCAAATAATTTAGCAAGACGTAAATTAAAATGTTACAATTTCTAAAGATTTATCCAATTAGAGCAGAAATATATTAAATAGAATAAAAAATACTCTGTTCAGCAATACTTGCTTGATATTTTTAAGTAATGTATACATTATTTTTAAAAAGTGCCACGGAAGCTTAATTTAATAAAACGAATTCAGTAAAATATTTACTTTTGTAAAGACTCGATATCTATGAAAATCCAGTCATGGCCTTGGACTTTTTACGAGTGACAAACATCATAGACCAGGTTTAGCTCTGCTAAACCAAGGAGATTAGCGACAACAACAACAACACTTCGTGATTTTCCTTTTTCAGTTTTGGCATATATTTAACTTATATTTTAACATACTTACATAACTTATATTTTAACATACTTACATAACTTATATTTTAACATACTTACATAACTTATATTTTAACATACTTACATAACTTATATTTTAACATACTTACATAACTTATATTTTAACATACTTACATAACTTATATTTTAACATACTTGCATAACTTATATTTTAACATACTTACATAACTTATATTTTAACATACTTGCATAACTTATATTTTAACATACTTACATAACTTATATTTTAACATTACTATATTTTCACGTGACGACATTATTTTTGCGATTTGAGTTACAATTTCCTAATTTTCAAAAGGTAGTAAGTAGTATAACGTTTAGTAACGATCAAACGTCATAAACCTAAAGGTAATATTCTAATACACGGAAGTATTTCAAGGTTAAGAAATTAAAAACTTAGTAATTTTTAGTGTGTCAATCATTTATAAAAGGTAATCATTTGATCATAGATGCTCCGCAAATATCATATTCGCCAAGTTATGCAATTTGTGAGAATATATGGCACATTCGAACAATCAAAATAAGAAATAGTCAACTCAAACTTTTTGCAATTCTTTCTTATGAATTCTGTCCTAAAATAATACATATTTTTTTGACTAATAATCATAGTGTCTCTATATCACCTCACCAACTATTACCTAAAAATTTCGCCATGAACAGCTGTCTATGCTTTACCATAAGATTAATTGTCGAGTCATTACTCAAAACACTGTCTATCAATTACCCCTTCCTTTCTAACTAAACTCATTTTGAAGAACAAGCTATTTTATCTAAATAATTGTTTAACTTTTCGATATAAAATTTGGTTTACATGATTACAGGGTCCCTACTAATATCGTAAAATGTTTTAAACTAATTTTGTGTGCATTTTAATTAAGTAGAAGTAGAAAAGTTTAATCCCTGCCATTTAAAGTTTTTTTCACTACTTTTAAGAGTAAAACGATATTAGTCATAGTGCTACTCTTAATTTTTTTCAAGCTTTAAAATTTTGGTATGGCAGTATTCGAGTACCACTTGAAGATATAACTGTAGTTTGGTGTTATAAAAATATATTAATAATATTATCCCAAAGACCAAGCTTTCATCAATTGCCCTATGTAAATTATACAGTTACTACAGCCGTCTGCAAAATGCGTTTGATCTGTTACCTCCAAAAGACGCTTATGGGAATACCTCTCTTTGCCTGGTTACTTCACACTTCATTCTTAAAATAGTCTTAAATGAAAATCCGAAATGCATCGCTACCTCACAGATGCATGGAGATGGAGTTGTATTGCTAATGCGACGACAGGCTTAAACTCACTTAAATCTTAATAATCTGCAATTGTACTAGCAGTACCATATCTATAGCTATTTGCTGTCTCATCTAAACGTTGCCAACCACAGCTCGGTACTTGGATTGGTTTAGAATCCCTGAATTTGCCTGATCATGCATGTACCAATTACTTCAGCTTTTCAGTGTATAAACCTAAATATTACTATAGATATAACAAGCATGGTACATTTAATTCTTCACCCACGCTAAATTTCATAAATATAAATTGTATTTAAGTTAAATAAGGATTGGTTAAATACATTAAAATCCGTCAACAACATCATCATTGTTTCGACTGACAGTTAAACAATGCGATGGTCGTGTAATTACTTTCTGAGTCATGTCTTATTAACATCGCGTTCTATCATAATTCCTGGGCATAGCTTGAGGTTCGTAAATGGACGTCTTCGAAAATGCAATTACGTGTCAGTCTCTGTCGGCACGCTTATCTAATTGCATTCCTTAATAGACCATTTCAAAGTTTTAAGATATATCTCTATTATATTTTGGTAGGCAAAAAGTTTTCTACTAAGATGTTCAAAAGAATTAAGTTGTATATGTTACAAATATACAAGAACTCCTGAATTTGAAGTGTGTGAAAAAATGTTTAATCTTTATTAAGATTTTGTGATATTTTGAAGTGCTTACCTTTTCTTTGTTTTTCTTTTTTATTTTGTGCATATGCTTACGGTTTTAAGATGTGTTCACTTTTTTTTAAAAGTTTTATACGTACAGTTGGAACTCATCGCTACGTGCTTTTATATATTTTAATGCAAGGGTCAGTGGTTAAATTTTGTGCCTGCTTTGCTGTAAAAATATAGAGGAAAGTTACTCCTTAAACACTGTAAAAATCCGCTGCCACGTTGTTTACGGAGTAACTTCTAACCAATATTTCTACAGTGTTTTTAATGTTTTGAGTGAACTCTTATCCATTATTTTATGGATTTACGCTCGAAAATATATTTTTTTGATGGCACATATACACATTAATAAGTGGTATTTTTTATCAATTTAATTACATTGAATTTATTGAAACTACAATGTTGACTATTTTGTACTCAAAAAATGAAGGGGTAGCAGTAGTATAAATATTTCGTAGTACTTTATATTTTAAGGATCAGCACCAGATGATTGGAGAAAGTTTTAAACTAGTATTTTTTCCTCACAAAAACTGTGTACTCCTTTGTCCCGATTTTACTATGTTTCATTTTTAAACTGCATCTTCCAATTAAAAAAACTTGTACAAATTCAGAACGAGATCTGAAAACTATGTCAATATCATTGGAATATGCTAGAATTTTAATTAATTTATTGAACGAAGTCCATTTAGTTGAATTTCTGTCCAGGCTATGAAGTTCATTAGGTGGCACCCATCTACGAGGCAGTAGCCCCAAGGTTCTAAATACTAATGATTGTCCATGTCTAGTGATGTTAATGTCCCAAAGCAAGATTATTTGCCTCTTTGAATAAAGTACTCCAGTTATAATACTAGAAACTTCTATCATTTTCCATACGGATATATTTAAAAGCATACGTTTTATTCTTCCTTTATAACTGAATTGCATGCTTCAAAATGCATAATTTATTTTTAGCCTGGAAATTTAATATAACTTTATTATTCACTATAAAAAAGAGAAAAAGAGTAAATAAAAAAAATATTAAGTAACACTGCTCAAGTTTTTCAATATTATTCACTTGCATATTATTAAGGATGCATTTTCATTTTGCTCACTGTAAACGCATTAACATAAATAAAAAATAAAATAGGTTTATATATTAGTTTTGAAATAAATCTTTGCTTTAAATGTCGCAGTTAATTGGAACATCTGGCACATTTTATTTTAGAAACAAAAAAAAGCTTTGAAGAATTGTTTATAAAATATACTAATTATTTGCTCGGAAAGAATTTAGTTAGTCTGAGAGATGTAACAGCTTGAAAAATGTGTCAAAGAAATATTTCAAAAACTCATTCAGATACAGTAAAAATTCACTCATGTAATAATAAAACCATTCTAGTAGAAAACATAATTAAACATAACAGGGTTCCACTGACTTTAACAAAACTTAGTAAATTTACATATTTTACTCTACAAAATAAGCTGAATTAGTTATATATGAAAAAATAGGAGTTCTTCATATAGGAACTTGTGATCATTACGGGGTTTTTCTCCAAGCTTTCAGCCAACCCAACCCCTCCTCCCCAAAAAAATCAATCGATTAAAAAGATAATGTCCAGATGTTTTTCCAGAGTTATTACACTGGAAGAGAATCGGGACTATCTTTTACCTAAAAATCTCTAAAAATTGTTTTTTTTTGGTCTTTCATACTTTTTTGTTTGCCACTTGCGCGTGTTTCATTTATGCGTGAACTGTAAATTGAAAGAAAAAGAGAAAAATCTTCCTATCTTAGTTAAACTCTGTTGCTTGTTTTAGTATGTTATGTTTTGTATAAGATTTTTTATTTATTAAATAACAGTGATACGTATTCGTACCATTAAATAATTTTAACATGAGAAGTTCATAACTTATACGACAGTTTTTCCAACATTTTTATTAGATTATTATTACTTATTTAAAAAATAGTCTCATCATGCTATTTAAACAGATTTTGAAAACAAGATAACCACACAAACTGTTCAAAATGCAAGATACTTATGAAAAAACAACCAATACCATTGATATCGTAAAAGTATATCTTTAGTACACACAAAGGAATACCTTAGTACTCCTAAGCAGTGAAATGTTAGATCCGACCCAGTAAAATGTTTCTTTATTGTGCTTCTTCTAAGGAAATCCATTTCCGCCGTCTTATGGACTTGTCTTCTTATTTTCGTAGTGTGCATAATGAATTTTTTATGAACCTAGAAACATGAGACTTCTGTTACGCATTTTATCATACCATGAAGGATTAGTGAGGGATTTTTTTTAGAACTTGTCTTGTTTGCAGTGTAAATGTTTGATTAGTAATTATAGGATTTTTAAAAGTTAGCAAATGAAATATTTAAGAGACTTTGCATTGATTATTAATTTTAGGGAATTAGTATATAATTAAAAAATATATTTAGTTAAAGCTCTACAAACAAAATTGGTTTTATGTTTAAATAGTTCGATGTCAATGTTTTAAGATGTATCTCTATTATATTTTGGTAGGCAAAAGTTTTCTACTAAGACGTTCAAGTTAAAAAATTACAAACATACAAGAACTCCTTTAATTTGAAATGACTGAAAACATGTTTAATCGTTATTAAGATTTTGTGACATTTTGAAGTGCTTACTTTTTTTTGTTTTTATTTTTTTATTTTGTGCATATGCTTACGGTTTTAAGGTGAGTTCGTTAATCTTTTAAAAAGTTTCATACATAGGGGAAGGTGGGTTACCTTGGACCTATTTTGACTTTTCAATTTTTATTTTCTTAATTACTTGCAAAAAGTGAATAAAAATATTTTTACTGAATACTTTATGTTGTTATATACAACATATATTTATTTTAACATGTTATTCAAATGATTTCAACTATTAAAAAAATAAATACAGAAAATTGTAATTAGGACCAAGGTACACCACCGGCGGTGTACCTTGGTCCAACCGGTAGTGTACCTTGGACCAATTATTAACAGGTAGAGAGACTCGATTTACAGGCCGAAAACCAATATTTATTCGCCGCATAAAATTCAAAAATACATTTTACAACCTACTCTTATTTCTAGCCAAGATTGTAGTAATTAGTTATGTTAGGTCAATTGGCTCAGTAAGGGGTTTTATTGCCTTAGTTTTTTTAGTGCCCTTTTGGCTTTTTCAGCTGCAATGTAATCTTTCTCGGGTGTATTCGTTAAAATGCAGCATAAAATTAAACTGTTATTTCATGCCATAGAAAAACATTTGGCTATCTTTCTGTCTTAAATTTGAAAAAAAAAAAAAACTCAAATATTTCCCTCTATGTTTATTCAACGACTAAACGTAAAAAGGATGTTCTGCTTAGATATTTATTTTAAAAAATATCTTTTTAGATGAGCATGCAATAATTATTTTCTATATTATATCAATATGGTTAAAATTTTATAGGCTTCCATAAATCTAAATAATTAACTACAAAAAAAAATCTTTATCACATCATAACAAAATTTCTTACAAATTTCCATTTTTCTAGATTTTACAAATGAGGGTTTCATATTAATAGCTTAAAATACTTAATTTTTCAAAGGAAAGAATTTACTCGAATTTTAAAAAGGGTTTTCAACAATCTGAAGCACATAAGACCTATAGTAGTGTACCTTGGACCAAACCAAGGTACACCACTTGTATTAGGTTCGAGGTACACCACTTGGATATTAAAAACAAAATAGTTAATCACCAAATTAAGGTTAGACTTAACTTAATTTCAAGCACACTGTTTTATAGCTAAAACTTTGCTTTATATTGCATAACCATCGTTTCTGAATAAACACTACATGTTTCAGTAAAAAATTACACTAAAGAATCTGACAAAAATTTACTTTTGAACTGTGAATTTAGTTTTTCGAAACCTCTTTAATAAATTGACCTTTTAAACAAACAGATAGAACTTCACTGAGATCCCTGGTAGCAAATACTTTAAATGCATGTGGTGTTGTTTCAATATCTAAGTCAATCGAGCTAGAATCAGCATAGGTTCGAGGTACACATACGTCCAAGGTACACCACTTACCCCTACAGTTGAAACTCATCGTTCTCTCGTATTGTATCTTAATTTTCAATGGACAAAAATAACTTATTTATTGTTATTTTTTTAATTTATAATATTCTTGTATTGAATCTTATCAATTTACTGAATAAGGTGATTTGTATACATACTTACAACAGATTATCCAAAAATTAACTGATCACGTAAACCTAAAACCTTTTTCTCTATATGTTTTTCTAAACTACAGATAAATGCAATCATTAACTAAGTAAGTAAGAACAAAAACTTTAACTACCGTGTTAAAATATATTGTTTACCAGGATAAATTTCGCTATTTTTCAGTTTTCAAAAAAAGCCTTCTTTTTTGTGTGCTTTTTTTTTAAAAAATAAAACCCTCGTATGTCTGGGGTCATCGTAACAGAAATCGTCACCTAAGAGCTGAAAATATTTTTTAAAAGAACTTCATAAAGTATTAAATTTGATTTTGAGTTCATGACATTTAGAAGAATTGCATAGAAAAAATAACATGAAAAACGTTTCAAAGAAATGCAAAACAATAGGATACCGTTTTTGATCACGCGATCTTTTAATGACGATAAATGTTTTCACGAATCACATATAAATAATTTTTTTTGAATTAATATAAAATGTTTTCACGAATCACATATAAATTAATTTTCAATTTCGTAATTTGAATTTCTTCACAATATATAGGCTAAAAACCGATTTAAAACATCATTTAAAGAGTTGTTTCTCTTTTCCTTGAAATTCTTGTTAAATTTCAGAGAACGTTAATTCCTAATTACTTCTATTTCCTTTGCAGAGGTCCCCTTTAAATTGTTCAAAAGGTTTTGATGACAATGTTTTTGATAGTTTTCTTCTTTGAATGAAAAATATTCTCTGTTATTGTGTTAAAAATCCATTTAAATTGAAATTGCAAAATCTCATCAATTGTAACAATCTTGCTTGCGTAAGATAGATACTTTGTTTTCCACTGTGAGATTTTTTCAATCTATTTTCAATTTTAACAGGTTTACAGGAAAATCTTAATTTTTTGTTTGGAAAATACGTGAAGGAATCTTGTTTACTCTGATTCGTGATTAATTTTCAAGTTTATTTTAAAGTTAAAACATGGAATTCTTAATTTACAGTGTTAACGTGAAATAAACGCATAAAAGTTTGAGTTTTGAAAAGTCAACAAGAGCATCGCCAAAACATTTGTTTTATTTCCTAATTCTAATAAATATATGATCCTCTATAATAAATTTCTACTCTAAAAACTTTTAACAAAAAATATAGATGGTTAAATTAATTTTTAGAGATGCGTTAAACAAGAATGGATTTATTTTATAAATATTCTTTCATTTTTTTCAACAATATAATATTTTTGTGGTTATCTAATTTGTAATTAGGCGAACACAAAGAAACTAACCATGCATAGCAAAATGAGCTTTTTATTTGCAAAAACTCCTTCAATAAAGTAGTACAGATGTTAGGTAAAATAAACTCTTTGTGATAAAGTCATTAATTACGCCTCCTTTCCCTTAACGTAAAATATAAATAAAATCCATTGCCAAATTAACTTATTATCTACACAACTAATTCTCTAAATTAATGAGTATATGATGTAAAAATAACGAACCTTATCGTGATAAGATATTAGTTGCAGCACCGCAGTTTCTCAAGCATAATCGATGAGTAAGACCTCTGGGGATTATTTATCTTTTGATGGTAAGAAACAATGAAAATGAAGACTACAATGACTTATCATCCCCACTTTTTGCAACGAATCAATGTTTTAATTCCTTGATGAAAATATTGTATGCATAATATATGCATATATGTATTAAGAAGAGAAATAAATAAGTTTTTGTAGACAAATAAAAAAATTTATTTTGTCGTATGGAGGAATAAAATTGGGATTCAATTTTATATGTTATTTTCTAAAGATATTCCTTAAAGCTTACTCCTGAAATATTATTCTGAAAATACTTTAAGTTTGAACGTAGCGTAATTAATTATAAAAGTTTTTGGAGAGATTTGAAGCTATTATTTATCTTCTCGTTTGTTTTCAAAGTTATTTTCTTTTTAGTAGCTTAAATTTTACTTTTAGATATTTGAGGGAAAGTATGTATTATTGGCTTTCTTATACTTTCAGATACGCACTAGTATAATTACTTTTTAAAAAAATAAGTTAAAAAAATGTAAAATTCAAAGAATTTAATTTCGAACTTTTATCAAAATTATCGATTAACTCAAAAATTATATTCGTTAAAATTTAGACGTTACCCCCCCCCCCCCTAATAAAATTTAAAAATGCATTATTTATTTGAAGTTGAGATACCTTCGTATTTCAATTTAATAAAATTTTCGAAATAAACACGATGTAACAAAAGCACTCTCCCATTTGAGAAAATCTTTCTAAAACTCAAAACCGAAACGCCAAAAAGCAATTTAGCTTTCCGCATAAACCTTCACCCTAATATTGCAGAAGTCTTTGCGTCAGCTTTCTGATTGCATTGGTTTGTAAAAACTGCAATTGATATTTTCCTCACAAATAACTTATAGAGGAACACCGACGGAAGAGGTCTGAATAGTAATTTTCAATGTGATTGGCTATTTTTTGGACCATGTGTTGCCAAAAGCTATTCAAATTCGATATATTAATTCTTGTTTCGCTTTGCGTGTGAGGCTATTTATATTGTAAAGATTTTGCAACATGAACAGGCAGCTCTGCGAGAGAAAGAAACAGCTGCTAAAACGGGAAAGTTCAATTAATTTTTTATGGGTAATAAATGACCTTTGTATTTGTTTGTTTGCCATGCACTTTCAAGCGTAATAATATATTTCTTTTAACATTTCGATAAATGGATTTTAGTAAACGAACACGAAAGTGCGGAATATATGAAATAGAATAAAATCTACTTCATAGGAGAGCATTTAATTAACTTCAGAAATAAAGGCAGATTGGATTGGACGTCCAACCATGATTTTATTATTTCATATTGTATATTTAAAGTTTAACGTATTAAAATGTAAGCCTTTACGGCTAGTAGAGAGGGACAAGAACGGCCACCAAAGCACACAGAACCTCACATCTCGAGGTCTTATTAAGAAGTGAAGGTATTTTTAATGATTGTGAGAAGAGTTTATCAGAAAACAAAACAAATACTTCCACGTCTGCAATTTCTATGGGAAAGAATGTATCTACGCCATTTAAAACGTAGGAACTGTTTTATGGATAGGAAAGACATTAACTGAAAGTTATGAGAGTTATTAAGAAAGAACTTTAATTTGTGTGGTTAATATTATAATTTTATAGAGAGTTTTGTGTTATATCACATATAGATTATACAGATTAATTTTTCGATCTCTCCATTGCTATTTTTACTTCCAAAACCCATTTTAACCGAAATCCTTGCAATATTTCATACAATAGTGTCTAGCTCACGAATGTATCTCTTCAAAACGGCGGTGGAAATGTTTATTATTCTTTAGCTGAAACATCCGGAATATATTTCCGCGATTTTCCCCGAGAGCGGACGGAACTCGTTCTACTTTCGTTTCTTTCACTTGATAAAGCTTTTTGATCAGAAAAGATCTCGTGCCGGATTTTGATAAAAGATTCTTTTCTTAGTGCCAGTGTCCAGTGTTGCCCTTTGGGTTTGGTACACATATTTGAAAGCGAGTCTGAATCATATTTTTCTTTTGATACGTAGGAGTTCTTTAGAAAATAGGTGGAATGATGGAAGGACGTTAAAAGGAATATCCACATAATATTTTTTATTTAAGAAAAAAAATTGAACTAAGAGATAAAGTGCCCTGTTAACTTCTACACTGCGTTTCTAACATTTTTTTAAAAATTAATGTTACTCAGCTATGTTGCGAGTTTACACCATTTTATGCAGGGACATTACACCGTAATATCACAGGCAGCACTTACTGCTACACATGCGCACAGATTTAAGGGCCCTCACCTCAAAAATTGAAACATCACTGCAAGTTTCAAAAAATACACTATTCGATGCCTTATTTTTAAAATAATACAGTTTCAAAATTTGGGCTTTAAAATTTAATTTTTAAGAGAGATATAGGGTTTTAAACTTTAAAAAATACGTTTTTTATAGCTAGAATAACACCTGTTTAAAAAAGCTAAATTTCTCAAAGTTATTTTTTTCATACGCAAAACAATATCACTTATCATGGGACAAAATATGAAACAAATTTAATCATTAGATTTTTAATTAAAAATCATCAAAATTGTCTAAAAATTTAAATTTTTTAGGGGGCCACAATTTTGAAAATTACCGTCCGAAAACACAGAAATTTCTTCCCTTGCAAAATAGTATCGTGATAAAGCCTCCCTAAAAATTTGGGAACATAATTTTAATTAGTTTACGAGCAGTTCTCGCTAAAAGAGGAATTTTTTACAAATCCCCCCCCTCCCAGCGCTTTGGCGATGTTGGCTATCGTGATTAGAAAAAAAAAGGGAGATATAGCCAAATATAGTCGTTCTGCTTAGGCGGGGGGTAATAGGAGACGTTTGTGGGGTTAGAAAATGGGAGGGGTATAGATAACTAAGAAAGTGAGATAACAGGTGTTCTCGTTTACTATTTTTGGACCAGCTTCGAAAACGGTGTTGATTTTCTGAATCCTAGTGTGTGAAAGGGACTGGTAATTTTCTTTCGATTTGAGTAAAGACGATTGTTTTTGTTTTTTTTGTCATCTACGTCATTTACAACAAGTATCTTCTTCATAAATAATTAATTCTGGATTTTTTTCTGTTATCTACGGCATTTACAAAAAGTTTTTTCTCCGTAAAAATTTAATTTTGGATATTTTTTTCTGTTAACATTAATTAAGCTATTGTAGAATATTTTTCCGTGTGCCTAAAAGAATAAATCCGGTATTTTTTCTTAATCATGGAAAATACTAAGAAACGGAAAGGGAATGAAACATTGTTGTAACTTTTAAACGGTTCAAGATTAATCTATTAATGTTTCATTTTAATTACAGACGCCATTTTGAATATAATTAGCTGAAAATTAATAATTTCTAAAAACGAACAATATGGACATGTGAGGTGTCTTTTTATGTGTTTTTGATGACTCTAAGCACGTTTTAGGCATCTAAAATGCATTTAGCGACTTACTTATTAATATAACATGTAATAAATACCTTGTTGATTGATGTCTGTAATTTGGAAAAGAGATAGCAAATTTCAGAGAAATCAATTTCTTTCAAATACACCATAAAAGTTCACAATAAAAAAAGTACCCATGGATCCTTTATTACTAATTCAAAGTATGACAATTAAAAAAATAATTAAACATGATTTTGAAAAAAATCTTGAATATCAATTGTTGTCATATCTGCTAAACATTTGATGCACTCTTTAGAAAATATATTGCGTCCACAAACATTATGGCTCAACATTATTATAGTTTTTGATGGCTCTAATGATTACAAAAAAAGAATATCAAAGCAACTGAGCAAATTTGCCGGAACTCCAAAATATCTTCATCTTCTGATACACTTTTTGATTCATCCATGACTGTTCAATCAAACCAGCAGAAATTTTTATTTAATACAAGTAGGGTTTTATTTCCATGCATTCCGAAAAATTAGAAGCTGCTACTATTTTAGCTAAACAAGCAAATAATGATGCGTATGTGGTCATAATTGAAACAGCTTCGGAAAATTGCAGTAGATTTGAAACCATTGTTGGTAAAGACGTTGATTTATTGATAATTCTGACTGCCCACGCGAACGACTTCAAATAAAACGATTTACTTCTTAAAACCTGGAAAATCTCAAAACGAAGCAAACATTTATTCATCTTTAAGTTTAGTTTCAATGACAATATGTAAAGCTCACATTTTGGTTTTGCACGCAGTAACAGGCCGCGATACAACGTCTCCATTTTTTTAAAAAAAGAAAAATCCAAATTTTAAAATTATTTGGAAACTGTCCTGATTTAACTAACTGATTATGACGAAGCATTTTCTAAGGTGGGCTCTTCACTTGACATAATCTCAGCAAGTAGAATCCAATTTATTCTTGCTATATATGGAGCCAAACAAAGCATTGATTGCATGGATGAGTAAATGAGTATAGATAGTTAAGTTTTGTGCAAAATACAAATAAAAATAAAAGTGAACCATTATCCTAATTTCTAAGCCTCTAAATGCATTTTAAATGTCTTAACCGTGTTTAGAATCATAAAAAAAGCATAAAAAGACTTCTTACATGCCAATGTTGTTCGTATTTAGAAATAATTAATTTTCAGCTAATTAAATTTAAAAGGGCGTCCTCAATTAAAACTGGAACAATCGTGTATTAATTTTAATGCTTTTAAAAGTTATAACAATGTTTAAAGCCATCGAAACCAGAAAAAAGGATATCTTACATGTCTATTTCATTCATTTTTCCATGTACCAGCTAATTAGCATATTTTAACATTTGACCTTGAATAAAAAAAAAGTTGGTTTGTCACAGAATCTTTCACTTACACCGCTTCCACACAACATTTACGCTGAACAGGAAACAAACCACCAAATCTTCAGAAAGAAATTCGCCAAATAGGGCCTTTAGAAAGTTCTAATTCAAACTTTTTATGAGCCAAAACTATTCATTTTCTTTAATCTTCTTCTGCAGATTTGAAAATTAATCTTTATCGTTTGCTAATTGTTTTAAAGTTTGAAGAATAATGATGTATGTTTCTAATAAATATCTTTTTGCAGCCACAAGTTTACCTTTCAAAAAATAAATTAGTAAAATTCTTGCTTTAAAAATACAAGCGAAATTTTACATATTATGCAAATTTAGAATATTTTATGTATCTTTCTTCATACATATATATAGCTTTATTGTGCTATTACAACAATCCGAATTGAATTATATCATAAAAATAAATATTTTATTTTTATGTTTTTAATAAAGTTTCTTGTTCGTTTGTTGTTATGGCAACAGTGAAAATATTGAATAAAATTGGAATTTGCATGTTATTTCAATGTAGATTAAATTTTTAGTTATTTAAATTTTAAATAAACTTCTTTTTTAATTTTTTTAATGAAATTTGGAATGTAGCCTAAACTGATCTTTTGCTTCAAAATGACGTATCCCCACTTGTTTGTGTGACTTACGGTTCGTTCTGTGAAAGTGGGTGACAGACGGACGGACGGACTGCACGATTATAAAACCTTCCACTTTTTACGTTATAAACGTAGTGTAGAAGCTAAAATTAGCACCACCAAAAAGGCTGAACTCTGAAATCAATATTTTTGCACTATCGGCATAAAGACGTAAAACCAATTAAAAATTTAGTTATATTAGTTTTTATTAAATGAATGAATATCACAATAGAAAATAATTCTTGCTAATGTAATTTAGCTTTAATTTAAATCTGTATATCAATGCCAATTAAATTACAATGCAGCGTTTTAAGCGGGGAGGAATGCGTAGCAATAACTGCAGCAAAAATCAATCTTTGTGTAGCAGTTGATTAATTTTATTGGCAATATAGCCTAACAATGAATTGATTTTTTTTTGTTAATCAGGACATTACAAATATAAATATTATATAATACTACTACTAAATGTACTTTTTTTTTTAATTCTTGACTGCCTCTGGGATTGAAATCCCTAACTTTTAGTCTTTCAATACATATCCTTAATAACATGGTTTATACAAAATTAGAAGAAAACAAAATTCAAACACTTCACTATTCTAAAAAAAATCATGGAATCGAAATTCACTAACAGCCTAAATATATAAAGCGTGTGCAAGCGGACGCTTCAATTTTTTTTAAACTAAAAATTGTCTAAAATGAGAAACCCCATTATAGACCGAAGTAGAAAAAAAGGTTCATGCTTGAATATATGTTATCTAACAATTGCATTTGTACTAGAATTTGATGTAGAACAGTTTTTTTTCTATATCTTGTAACCACAAAATCTTCACAGTTGAAAATAATATCAAATAACCATACGAGACTTTCCTTCATCTGGTTGAACAATGAAGGAATATACCCCCTGACTCAAATCGAAGTCGTTGCCCCTGGCCATCTTCCACGGACCTGGCACATGCTTGCAAGTATAGTGAAAGTTACAGCAAGGGGAGGCAAACAAAAATGACCACAATGTTTTCCAATCTTTTCAAAGCGGCTAAACTGTCGCATCAATTACGACTGTCACCAAACCCATAGACAATTCTCCCCCAGTCCCCCACCCTCTTAGGGTTGCTAGTTTTCACTAACGATTATGCTCGCCAAAGAACTCGATGGTCGAACAAAACTCTCCCCCCCTTTGCTATCAGTAAAAGAAGTCAAGTGAAGAACTCAGTCACCGAATCGGGGGTCGAATGAGGGCCCTTAACTGATATTTGAAAAAGTGTTTGTGTAAATCTTCGTAACAAAGCAAGAAAAAGCATTGCTTGGCAAATGAAAGTTTTCAAATTAACTCTTCATTTAGTACTGACATTTTTTTTTACCAAATATATTATTCATAAATTAAAACTGAAACAATAGGACTTCGACAAAGCTTGTCGATAACTTTATCTAAAAGAAAATACCTTTACAAAAATATCACAGTTTTGCATCAATGCAATTTATTGCATTTTTTTTTCACCTTGACATTTTTCGAATAAGATTGATTACTTTATGTGTTAGAACTATCGTTGTGCATCATAATATTTATAACTTAAGTATATTATTCAAATTTTAACAATTAAATCTTATTATGTGTTTATAAAAATTACATTATATAACAGATTGAATAAATTAGAAACAGCATTCAATTTTATACTAACTGTACTGATGTTGTTTTAAAAATTAGGAACACAATATAATATTCCAATTTATAATTTAGTTTCTTTATATAAGCACTAAAACTATATTTATGTAAGGGACTCGCTTGAAACTCTAAGGACATTAGTTTAATATTTTCGTACCTGTCAATCAATTGATAGACAAAAATTCTTGATAGAGTTCCCTCAGCTATTTATTGCCTATAAAATTCATGATTGAATTATTTATTACTTTTACGGCACTTTGAACAGGTGTTTAGTTACTCTTCCTTCAAAGACTGAGTGTAATTATGGATTTTGTTTATTTTATACAGTTTTTTAATGCAGTTATTTAATTAAGTTAAATAATTTATACACAAATTATACAGAGTGTTTAGAAATATGAACCGTGTTCGTATATACATCAACTAAAGAAGAAGTAAGAAATCAACTATGACTTACTTTCACTGGCTACTAATTAAAAATATGGTTGCTTGTATAACTATTCTCAATTAAATATAGATCATTAATGATCGTAAAGTAACTTTAAAATTATTTCCTATTCCACAATTGAATGCACTTTTCATAATTTGCGATGAATTTTCTGAATTAACTTTGCACTATCTTTTTACACTATGTACTGTTCTAATGGGGTTGTTCCGAAAATGACCTTGCTTTGTAATTCAGAAACGAGATCAGATGACCTTCAATTTGTATCAAACGAGTAACTTGGAAATAAAACAGACGGAGCTAGTTAAATTCAACCATCACACGTGTAAATATTTATTGGTACGAATTTTCCATTACCTGCACGATCCATTTATAGATTATTATATAACGAGACCATTAGAGAAGACCGAAACAATACGTTTCCGACAAACTTTTTCAAACTATTTGATTTGAAGAAGAATTAATCTGTAAATAGAAAGGTTTTAGAATACTTTTTGAATAAATATTATTTCGATACCCTGTAAATTTGATAGGGTATGGAAACATAAGGTTAATGTCTCAATTATGTTAAATTAATAAGAGGTAAAAAAAAGCTATATGATCCAAATACAAGTCTTTGTAAATGTACATGTTTCAGGTCTTGATTGGCAACAGAGAAGTGAAATTAAATTCAATTTGTTCTCGAGCCTCGTTTGGTGAATCAATGTCACTTGGGAACACAGCACGAACGAGCAAGAGCAAGAATAAATATGTAATCACCCGAAACAAGCCAGTTCTAAAGCTTTAATTGTGTTGTAAAATATGTTGTTAACATAAAAACAAAGTTTGTATAAGCAAAATTAAATTCTGCAAACTATACGACAAAACTTGAAAACTGTCAACACTGGATTTATTCCCATTCGCCTCTGAACATGTATGAGAACAAATGGTTTTTGTTTAGTATTTTCAACTGGAATTACTTGTGAATTTTTTCTGTTAACAAGCAGTAGTCGTTGAATATGCAATAGAGTCATTATGAATTCCGACAAGTTTTTTAGTTTCAATTATAGTTCTGATGATTAATTTATATTATAAATTAAATATGAGTTAATGTTTTATTGGGGGCCATTAAAATATCAAAAAAGTTGTAAAAATCATAATTTCAAACTTTGGAAAGAAGACAAAAATATTTTGTAAAGAATTTAATTTTTTTGTTATATTAAACTAATGACATTCAAATGATGTCAGATGTAATATATGGCCGTCATGAATTGCTATTAAAATGCGTGTAGCATAATAAATAACCTGGTAGATGATTGGTTGGTTGGTTGATATACATATATTTTCGGGCTTGTGTGCTTGCTCAGAGAGCCGCTTATAAACCTTCATCAAGTAAGACAGTCACAACACACACTCACACTCACATGCACACATATACGTGACAGATGCTGCCATCTATCACGCGCCACCTCCACAATTTAGACATGTCTCAAGGGGAGGGAAATAGTAGGAGACTCAAGGGGAGGGAAATTCGTCTCAAGGGGAGGGAAATTCGGACCCAACAGATTTAACGAGCACGTACTCCGCATATACTCGGTGAGTTTTCAGCGACCAGGTTTCGATCGCGGGACCTTCCGATCCGTAGATCGCTACTCTGACCACAGTGCGCCTCACAGCCCCTGGTAGATGATAGAAGAGTAATTATTCATACCGATTTTCTCTTCACCGATTAAATATTTGATATAATTTAACATAGCTTATCTTTAAATTCGAATGCCTGAATATATGAGAGGCAATTTTAGTAAGTATGGTTTTAAATTGTAAGGGAACATTCATTTGGGAATTGCCTGAAAAATCTAATTTAAATATAAATCGAAATCTTGATTTGAAATTAGGCATTACTTTAATTGCAATGAAGCAGATAAGTCAAGAAAAATAATTTTCCTGTAAACATTTATATTCGTGTTATTAATTTAATTTAAATTAAATGGGATTGAAATCATCAATAAATTATTGCTAGAGTTTTAATAATACTTTTTCTCATAAAAATTGTTTCATTTTCCTTAAAACTTAATTGTAATTAAATAGACAAATTACAGGTGCTTTAATGTTATCAATAGTTATAATTTGACATAACCCAACTCTTTCCTACTATTTAATACCTAGATTTTATATATTCATTTTAAACTCTTATTTTTTAAAATATAAAGTTGACATAAACCATAACGTCTGTGTGGGCCAAAACTTTTCATTATTCCCTCTGTTTTGTTTCGATTAAAGATAGCTCCAATTGACGAGAAGAACGTCCATGCCTAAATTGTCGTCAAAACTACCTCAAATGTTGTTTTAAACCCAACAAACAAACTACTATGCAGCTAGCTTGTTTAAAATAGAACGGATACGCCTACAATGATGCATGTTTTATGTCAAGTAGTGTATTGGCTCCCACAAACAAAATAAGCTCCATCCAGTTCAAACCACCCATTGACAGGGGCCCGGACGGTCTAGTGGTTTGGATAGCTGTCTGCCTGCTGTAACAGGCATGGGTTCGATTCCCTCCTTCGCCCTGGGTGGACTTTCCTTTCTCTGTGACAGTAAAAATTCTTACGGTGTCTGTCTTACTTGACGAAGGCTTATAAGCTGGTCCCTGATCATGCACACAAGCCGGAATATATATGTACCTGCCCTACCCTACCCATTGACTGGGGTTCAAAATTACGAAATCCATCGCCTTCAGCTAAATTATTGTTTTAGTAAGAAATAAATACACCAAACCAAATCTAATTTCTAAAGGTCATGGGCTAAATCTACTTTTTCTGCTTACATGCCTGGGCTACCTTCACTATATCTTTGATACAATATCTTCCTTTCCACCTTGCGCTGTCCCATACATCTTTACCACGTAACTGCCCCATAAAGCACCTTTTACTGCAGTTTCCATCTCACGTCTGCCCGTAAATTCGCGATTTGTGAAAGCGGTTCGGGATCCAAAGGGTTACGATAGTTTTGCATTAAAAGATTCGCTTCTCTTTCTTGCCCTACTGCTTTGTTTATTCAGTAAAATTTAGATTCTTTAAAAAACATTAGACAACATTATATTTTCTATTTGACTTTTTAATGGTTTTTGCTTTCGAGATGTTATGTTTATATCGTTGCATGTGGCGGAAATGTACTATCGTTTATGATGTAAATGCGTTTAATGTATTATAAGAAAAACATGAGTACAGCTTGCTGGTAAAATAGTATTATGAAATAAATGGTTCTGTTTTCATAAAAATAGTAAAAGTATTCGGAAGTACTTTGAGTTACGAAATTTTTTATAAGTATGTTTTTATTCTTTAAATTGTGTTCAAAATATAGTGTAGGGTTTTAAAATGAAAAATAATAAGTAAATGTTTCGTTTTCCAGGTGTGTCTCGTGTAACTCAAGCTGTTGAAAATACTAATGGAGATGTCATCTTCAACGAAGTAAGTTCTATTTTTTATCCACAAAAAAAATAAGAACAACATTTTAAAAATTACTTCACAATCAAAAACGGAAGAAAAAAGTAGTATAAGAAAACTAAAATAAGTTATTTCCTTTTTATTAAAAAAGGATTACATTATTGTTAAGAAACTGCCTTTATATAATTGAAAAAAAAGAACACTTATATTTTATTTAGTTTAATTTATAAAAGTTGATACTTTGCGTTACATTAGAAGTTTTACATGTTCAGGACATCTTTAATTCATTAAGAGACAAGACATGTCAGGTGCTGTCATAACATTGGATTTATGTTGCAGTATAAAAATACCGTCAAAGTGACGTTGCCTAAATGACGCGTTGACTGACATATCTGTAAAATTTATATACAATGTCATTTTTTTAGTATCACTTATTTTATCTCCTTTTGAGAAGGCGTTTTGAAGTATTGTATCAATACTAATCTGAGTTTAATAAACATAATTTATGAGTTTACATTGTTTTCATATTAAAAGGCTTTTTATGTATTTGTAAATTTTGTACCAATTCAAAATTGTATTTTTTTTTGCATTTAGTTTAAGCTTAACAATTTTAAAAACATCGAAATGATTAAATTATAACTGAATCCTTCTTAAATCTTTAGTAAACTATTATACGTTAAAGGTATTCCCTTTCTACTTTGATGTAATAACTTAATTTCAACAACGTTTAAATAAACAAGTTAAGGTAATTACATAATTGCAGAGTGAAGGAATAAGACTACTTTCTTCAACTATAGTGTTGGTGTAAAGGGCATTATCAGATTAAAAAATTTGTGTTTTCCAAAAAAGTACTCAAAGTATACTCTTCTTTTGAATTGAATTAAGAATATTTTTCTGTTCTCTAAACGTTTTAACTCAGTTATTTTCTAATTATATCACTTGGTTCAAAATTAGTTTTACGTGGTCCGTTAACACAATCGAAAGAACTCGTAAAACATCTCAAAAGGAAAGAATTTAAGTGTCTTAAAGGAAACGTAAGCTGGTTGACGAGTGGTACTTTTCTAAATCAAGTGGTTGCCAAGGGCTTTATTATAATATTCGTTTAATACAGCATGTTTTTGTTTTTTTTAAGATCGAAAAAGATAAATATTTAATTTTTCATTCATTTTTTTAAAACTGCTTGCAAACTTGTACTTTCCCTTTCTACTTAATTTTTCATTGAATAATTATAGTAATTGAGCATTTAAAATTTTAGATTTTATGTTTTAATGCTATTGTCCAAACTTAATTTGAATAAGTACATTGCTAATCTTTTTTCTATATGTGCATAAAACGATCTGTTGCCGAAAGGTGTAATCCTGTAAAAAAAAAGATCAAGCCTTTCACTGACGTAAACGTTGCGATACATTTTAAAAATTTACATTTTAGATGTTGCTTTACTCCTATACATTTACAATGAAAAGAGGATAAAAGGAAACACTTTTCATTTAAATATTGAAAGTATACTTAGATATTCACCGCTTTTGTAGTTTTTTAAAGATTAAACTCTCACGTAGGAGACGAATAGTACATACATTTTTTATAATCATGCATTTTTAAAGTTTGTTTTAATATTAAACTGTTGAAAATGTTGTTCTTGGTTTCGACAAAATAGAGGTGTTCCTAGTAGCTGAAACGGCCGCGGGGTGAAAAGTTTATCTTTTCTTTTGGGTTTAATTTTAAACCATTTTTCAGATTTCGGAAACCAAAACCTGAAAAATAGTTTGACCGAATTCAAAAAATATGCTGAAACATTTCAACACACAACCGTTTCAGCTACGATGAACATTTCTTTTTTGTTAAAACAAGCACGTAACTCCTAACATGGTAATTTAATTTTCTTAGCAAACTCTTCTTAACAAAACTAACTCCTAACAAGTTATGATTAAATTCAGATGAAAGTAGCCATATGCTTTATAATTACCATTTTTCAGCATGTCTGTTAAAATTTTCTAAGGCCTAAAAATATTGAAGTAATCTTATATTACCTTGGGGACAAGGGAGATAAAAAAGAAACCTTTTGTCACCGATCAACAATAGTGGAGCATTTTAATATATAGTTATAAAACAACATTATGTGTGCAGTTTTTATAGTGATAACAGGTAAAAACACAGAAACATGAGTTGAGATTAAATAATGCGTACTTTCAAACACTTCTTTAAGTCCTAAAACTATTGAAGGAATCTGACTAGGGGAATAAAAAAATATTTTTGTCACCGATCAACAGTTGCGGAACATTTTAATATATAGTTATAACACAACACAGCGTAGTTTTTATTGCGATAACAGTTAAAAACACAGCAACATGAGTTGAAATTATTCAACTAATAGTAAAAATACCGATGAAACTTTTCACGTTAGATGAAACATATTTTTTCGAATTTTGTTTAAATCCACAAGCTGAAGTTTTAACGCGAAGAAAAATAAAAAAATTACCTTCTTATCAGTGTTTCTATAAAACACACATTTTCCCAAAAAGTTTCTTCTAAGCTGAATAAATGAGTTGGATAATAGCACAATATCCCATAGTTAGTAGATATTGAGCTGGAAAAAGACGCATGGTCAACAAAAATAAATGAACGTCGACATCCTATGATTTCTCTTGGGAATGTGTTAGTCCTATATTGATTATTTCTTTTATCAGAAGTTCTTTTGAATTTGATTTCTAGACATCATATGAAAAGGAAAAAAATTAAGGAAGTGATATATTTTTTTTAAAATCTTTATTCTAAAAAAATGAATAAAAAAAATTAATTTTAATAAAAATTTAAATTTTAGAAATTATAAATATAAAATGCATAATATTACAAAAAAACCTGTGTGATTTTGGTGTGGCCGAGTGGTTTGGACTATTACCCTAGCAGTCTGCGCGCTGTAACGGGCGCTGGTTCGATTCCCGCCTTCGCCTTGGGTGAATATTCCTTTTTCTGTGGCAATATAAATTCTTTCTGTGCTTGTCTTACTTGACGAAGGATTTATAAGAGGGTCTATGATCAATCACAAAAGCCGGAATATATTTGTACCTACCACTACAATAAAAATAGCCAAAAAGTTTACTTAGTACAAAACTCAGTTTTGCTAGAATTAATAAATAAATAATTAAAATTATATGTAACTTTGTTATGCTACTGCAACCATTATAACAAGACATATAGATAATTATTTTCTCAAGGAAAATAGTAACAAATAAACTTTAAAAAATAATCATTCTCACATCAGCAAAATATTAGCTTTGTGTTTAACTTTTCCAATTGTTTTTTTTTATAAGGATAATTCACATTTCAGGATATTACGGGTTTAAACTAAGCTAAATATTCAATGATCTTCAGTAAAAACAGACACGATAACAACAACACTAGTTAAAGATAAAGATACAATTTTTAACTTCAAAACTAAATAATCTGTGCCTTTAAGCACCTATATACTCTTATCAGTCACATATACCAGATACATTTTTTCATTTAAATTTGGAAAACTTACAAAAACACAAAAAGAGTCGGTTAAAAATTTAAATTTTTAAGCCAAGAATACTTCAGTAAAAATTTTCTGTTAATTAAGGGAAATAAAATTTAATATTGCTAATCTTTCAGATTTTTTCTACATAAAACATACTTTTGGAGTAACAATTAAATTTACTTGTATGTTTGAGTTTAAATGACAATGTTTTCTTATAGCCACAAGGTTCTATTCTTTTTCTAACTCTTTAAACTTACAGATTGTAGTTTGTTTCTAAAAGAACAGTAAGCTGAGAATTACGGTTTTATAGTTTTTCAAATTTTTAATTTTGTACCCCCTGCAGAGTAACTTCTAATGATGATTTTATAAAAATTAAGAGCTATATATGCGACATTAAAATCAATTGATGCAGTAATATGGCTTAAATATGAAAATTTGTCACTTTTCAACATATGAAATGCAATATAAGCCTAAAATAAAACAACCGAATAGAAATATTTCCAATAAAAATTTTGAAAGAAAAAACTCCAAGAAATTGCGTAGTAGAATTCCTTTACTATTATAGTATAATTTTTTGGGGAAAAATTTGTTTAAATATGATGGTAACTTGAAGAAGATAAAAACGACCAGCATAAATAAACACACGATATGCCAATAAAATATTAGTTATACATAAAAATAGCTGATTTATAGAAATTTACTGTAAGACTAAGGTAAAAAGTTTTTTTTTAAATAAATAAAATCTTCGAACTAAGTTAAATATAAGTTTCAAATATGCACACTTTAATGGGATTCGGATGGCTCTTCATGTTGATTTTACTAACTTTTTGAACATTTTTCTCAGGAATTATATGAGATATCATTATGATTTTTTTACCGTTTGTTTCTTACATATAGCTCTTTGATTTAAACTCAGGATATTTCACATTATAAAAAGTACTTTTACAGTGATGAGTTTAAAATATGTATTTTAAAAATTTCGATTTTAAGTTTTTTATATATTTTTTGAGCAGAGACATTTGAAATTCCTCAGTTTAAATCAAATAACGATTAATAGGGAAGCAATAATAAAACAAAACATTTTGATATCTTTTATAGTTCATGAAAAAAGGTTCCTAACTGCTGAAAAAACTTATATTTCAGGAAACGCAAAAGAAGAGTAAGGTTTAAGTAAGAACTGAAATACAGAGTTTCTGAAAAAGGCTTATAAAAAGAAAACCATCAAACAGAAATCGAAAACATTAGACTTAAATTAAAGCTATGGATATGCAGATTAAAAATAAAAGAAAAACAGAAAATCGAAAGTTTTGACGCAAACACCCATCCGACTCCCCTGAATTATGAACAAAAAAATACTATATAATAAATATAATAAGACTTTTCTAAAATTCTTGCTATATATTTAGCATCTTCGTTTAAGAAATATTTTTAAAATTCTCTTTTACTTCTTAGCTAAATGATAAAAGAAAAAAACAATTCAAATTTCCTTTTGAATTTAAAGGCCATATATGTAAAGATCGAATAATAAGATTTTATTTCAAAACCAACATTCTCCATAAAACTAGATATTTTTTATCTTTACATAAACAAAAGAGAAAATTAGCGTATTTGTTCAGTACCGAGAAATGCTTAAATTTTTCATTTTTATAACGCAGTAACACAAATAAAATTAAACATAAAAATGTTAAATTACATTCTCTCCAAAAAGCCTTCTTTAAGATAGAAAGCAGAAAAAT
This sequence comes from Hylyphantes graminicola, assembly GCA_023701765.1. Lineage (NCBI taxonomy): Eukaryota > Metazoa > Arthropoda > Arachnida > Araneae > Linyphiidae > Hylyphantes > Hylyphantes graminicola. The sequence goes on along the minus strand of CM043117.1, from coordinate 30,818,757 downwards.
TTTCCTTTCCTGAGGCACAATTTTCATAATTACTTTTCTTGACTCGAATAAAGATTAACGTTCTTTGGTTTTCCAAATGCCAATTTCCTAATACAAAAATGTTTGTAAAGGTCGTGAAAGTATAAGTAATGAGGTATATTCGATTGTTTTTATTTTATTTTAAAGAACAAATTACAGTTTTTGGGTTACAAATGTGAACTCAGGAATATGTTGTGATTTGATTGTTTTAAGAATGATTTGAAATTTTGTAGCAAATTGTTGGGACTTGTTTGGCCATTGTCGTGTAAATTGTAAAAAGAAAAAGTTCATGTAAGCCATTGTTTTTTACTTTTTTATAACTTTGTACCTAATTTTTTAAACTGTTCTTAATTTGGTCGAAAAATTTATTATTTGCAACTTTCTCCTTATTCGGAGAGAGGGATATGAAATGTTAATTAAAATAAATTAATAATTTGTTTCAGTTGAAATATTTTGCTGAAAATGTAATTTTTTTAATGCTATTTTAAATTGGAAAAAGTACTCTTAAGCTAAACTTCTGAGAGTAAAATATTCAAATAATTATTGCTATTTTATATTAAAAATAAAAAGACTACTGAATGGTAATTAATGGGGATTCAAATAGCATTATGTTATAAATAGTTACCAATTATATGAAGAGAAATCCTTAAGTGACCCATAGTTTAGTGTACCTTCATGGGCTATTATATATCAGTAGAACCATTTATCATATATTAATTTTTTTAATTAATGGAGTACGTTTTATGTATTTGGCTGAATAAGTGCTTCTCTTGAGCAGCATCCGGGCTATTGTCAATCAGGTGAAAAGACACTTTGTTGTAAAGTGTATAGAAAGTATAAATTTTCATGTAAGTTAAAAAATATTTTTTTCTTAACTTTGATGTAAAAACCTTTGATATTACTTATAATCGGTTAGAGTAGGCAGCAGTAGAATGTAACACATTTCATTCTCACTTTTTAAAAGTGGTGCTTGCATGTAAAGTTGCTAATTTCATGTAGAATAGTTAACAACCTTTTATTATTAATTGTAACATAATGATGACCAGTAAATATTCATTAGTAATGATAACCTTATTTATCATTTAAAACCAGTCCACAATACACTACTCAAAAGAATTAGGGGAGCACTTTGCGTACTTTTGTTTACCCTTTCAGTTCCAACTTCTTATTTTTTATTATAAAAATCTAAAATTTGTGAAAGAGTTTTATCATGCATCGAGAATGAAATGGTAAAAAAACAAAGGGTAAAATCTTAATTTTTTAATAAAAATTTAACGAGTAAAATATTGAAATCATAACTTTTGGACAAATTATTACAATAATTTTTTCAAAATTTCATTTGTAAAAAAAGGTAAAATCAATTTCTAAACATCTAAGAATGCAAGCGTGCAGAATTTAGGGTCAAATTATTTCATAATTTTTTTAGTGTGAATTTATTTTGCTATGTTTTCATATTTTTATTTAATTAAGACAAAAGTTATTTAATTCTTAAAAGACATGATTCTTTCATCGAACGAAAAATAAGTGCGAATTCAACTTAGCGAGGAAAAAAATCGGAAGCTGATGATACCAAATAAAATCATTGGGGGGGGGGTGAAAGGGTTTAAACAAGGAGTTCCTTTAATTGTTTAGAACAGTGCATATTCCAAAAGTTTTGATTGACCAGCATGACTCGAAAAATTTATAGTTTGATTATATTTATCACTCAATGATTATTTCTATAACATGTAAAAAATGTTAAAATATGCGATTGGGAAAAAAATGATAAAACTTCACTTGATAATTGTTATCTTTGCATAAACAAAAGAGAAAATTAGCGTATTTGTTCAGTACCGAGAAATGCTTAAATTTTTCATTTTTATAACGCAGTAGTACAAATAAAATTAAACATAAAAATGTTAAATTACATTCTCTCCAAAAAGCCTTCTTTAAGAGAGAAAGCAGAAAATTTTTCCTTTCCTGAGGCACAATTTTCATAATTACTTTTCTTGACTCGAATAAAGATTAACGTTCTTTGGTTCTAAAAATGTCAATTTCCTAATACAAAAATGTTTGTAAAGGTCGTGAACGTATAAATAATGAGGTATATTCGATTGTTTTTATTTTATTTTAACGATACAATTTAAGTTTTTGGGTTACAAATGCGAACTCAGGAAATACGTTGTGATTTGATTGTTTTAAGAATGATTTGAAATTTTGTAGCAAATTTTTGGGATTTGTTTGGCTATTGTCGTGTAAATTGTAAAAAGAAATTATACATGTAAGCAATTGTTTTGTACTATTTTCAAAACTTTGGGCTTAATAAGCGGGTCTCTGATCAAGCACACAAGCCCGATATATAGTAGTAAAAGTAGTTCATAACTTTGTAACTAATTTTTTTAATTGTTCTTAGTTTGGTTGAAAAATTTATATGAACAATTTGCTCATTATTTGGGAGAGAGGGATATGAAAAGTTAATTGAAATAAATTAATAATTTCTTCAGTTGAAATATTCTGTTGAAAATGTGATTTTTTATGCTATTTTAAATTAGAAAAAGTACTCTTAAGCTAAATTGCTGAGAGTAAAGTATTCAAATAATTATTGCTATTTTATATTAAAAATACTGAAAAGACGACTGAATGGTAATTAATGGTGATTTAAGTAGCATTATGGTATAAACAGTTACCAATTATGAGAAGAGAAATCCTTAAATGATCCTTAGTTTAGTGCACCTTCAAAGGCTACTGCATATCAGTCGAACCATTTTCATACAATAAATCTCCTAATTAATGGTGTATTTTATTTATTTGGCTGGGAATAAGTGCTTCTCTTGAGCAGCATCCGGGCTATTGTCAATCAAGTGAAGCGACACATTGTTGTAAATTGTATAGATGGTATAACATAGAGTTTCTTATAACTTTGATGTAAGAACATGTAATATTATTTATTATCGGTTAGGGCAGGTAGCAGTAAAAATGTAACACTTTCCATTCCCACTTTTAAAAGTAGTGATTATAAGAACAGTTGATAATGTTATGTAGTATTGTTAGCAATCTTTTATTATTAATAGTAGCATAATGATGACTAGTAAATAGTCATTAGTAATATCAACCACATTTATCGCTAAAAACCAGTCCACAATACACAACTCAAAAGAATTAGGGGAGCACTTTGCGTACCTTTGTTTACCCTTTCAGTTCCAACTTCTTATTTTTTATTATAGAAATCTAAAATTTGTGAAAAATAGATTCAACATGCATTCAGAATGAAATGGTAAAAAAACAGGGGGGGGGTCTTAATTTTTTAGTTAAAACTTAAAGAGGAAAACATTGAAATCATAACTTTTGAATAAATTATTACAATACGTTTTTCAAAACTTTGCTTAAAAAAAAAGGTAAAATCAATTTCTAACCATCTAAGAATGCAATCGTGAAGAATTTATGGTTAATTGATTTCATAATTTTTTTTTGGGAATTAATTTTACTTTACCATGTTTTTCATATTTTCGTTTAATTAAAACAAACGTTATTTAATATTTCAAAAGACATGATTCTTCCATCTAACGATAAATAAGCGTGAGCTCAACTTAGTGAGAAAAAAAATCGGAAGCTGATGATACCAAATGAAATCATTGGGGGAGAAAGGGTTCAAACCCATGAGTTCCCTTAATTGTTTTGAACAGTGTATATTAAAAAATCTCTGATTGACCAGCCTTGAAAAACTTTGATTAGCAATATTTTATCACTCAATGATTACTTTATAACATATAAAAATGTTAAAACATGAAATTGTAAAAAATAAGATAAACTTAATTTGATGATTGTTTTTACTTCATATTTCAAACAGGACATGGAGTGGCCGGTGGGGAGCCCTGTGCAAAGCCATGAAGTATTGGAAATCCTCCTGCTCAATTACAACAGATACTTCTCAAATAAGTAAGTAAACAGATTTTGAAAAAGACAAATGATAATTTAAAACTTAAGAGGTTCTTTGTTAGAATTGTTTAAATTTGAACTTGAAAATAATAAAAAATATTGTAAGGACATTTGTATTGAAAACTTAATTTCTAAAAACATGATGACATAATGGTATGGTATGGTACATATATATTCCAGCTTGAGTGCTTGTTCAGAGAACCGCTTTTAAGCTTTTGTCAAGTGGGACAGACACAGAAAGAATTTTTACAGTCACAAGGAAAGAAATAACAAATGACAAATAACACCATTTATCGACGGTCACAAACATCCATGCCTGACCGGGGTTCGAACCCGACCCCTGCAGCTCCAAAGGCCAGCATCCTAGCGATTGAGCCACCGGGGCGGCGATGACATAATTGATGCCGTTCACGAACTGATCAGAAGTTGAGGCACATAATGAAATGCGAAATATTCTATAACTTCCGCAAAGAATAGCTTACGTAAAACCAACTGTTAAATATTGTTGACAATATTTGTGTTGGTACGAAAGAAACAAAATGCTCGAACTAGAAGATGATACTTATTCCTACTATAGATGATATTACTTACTTTTTTAACTTCCAATATACACCCCAAAACAAATATTTTATCATTTTCATTATTTTTTAGCTTAAATTTTAGATTACTTTAAAATATTGTTACAAAATACTAAAAGTATTGAAATTTAATAACATTACCCAATAAAATATGATATTTACAATTTTTACAAGCAATGAATGTATCTAGTAAATGTACTTAATCATTTTGCGGTTTCAAACTAATTCTGCATCTGTATACTCCCACCTAAATTAGTTATTTCAATTACAATATTAAATTATTCTAACCCAACAAGGGGAATCTTCTATGTAAGCATTTGTATCGAATTGAACGGTTACGATTATAAATTTTCAAACGATCTATCATGTTGCTATAGTAATTCATTATGCAAGCTAATGTTTGTAACAATTGTACATCATAAATTTAACAGAAACTAGCACGGTACAGAGATGGAAAGATGCAGATTCATAGATAATTATGTCAATACAGTATTATTAAAACCAGTTCTCCCACATATTTTGAGAAGTATTCATATTTACTGCTTGGGAATTTTCCATGAAAATTTTGATGATACATAATTTTACCTACAATAGTTTCTGAGGAAGTCCTTTTCAAACTCAGAATTATTTGTTGTTGCATCAAGTCATTCCTATTCATGCTATATGCATAAATGGCAAATATAGTTGCCACTGAAACCCCCACTGAAGGATTTTTCAAAGCTAATAGTTTTTAAAAACTTTAGCTATTTACTCAATAACATGATAAGAAATAAGTGGACTGCCACCGAAAACCACGTAAACATCAAATAAATGTCTAAATTAATTTTAAGATGTGTAATGTTTTATTTGAAATGAATAAGATAATTTTTTCAAACTCGACAAAATGATCTGAAAAACGGGCATTACCTGAAGGTTTTTAAATATATATTTCAAAATTCAAATTTGGAAACATAATAGTTGATTCATTCATTTATCACAATTCATACATAACATTATTTTCTACTGCCATGGCAACATAGTAAATAAAGGTTTGGAGCAAAGTGGTGTATTTTTTCAAAGAATTTGAAATGTTTCCAAAACAAATACTCCAATATCTAAGTAAGTACTTCCGTTGTCGAGAGGATATCAAGAGCTATTTATATCAATATTTTTTATGGGACTTTTCTCGTGCATTAAAGAGTTTTTTAAACACCGAATGAAATGCGTATACTTTTTTTATTATGAGTGTACTTATATAGCACCATAGCAGTTCGGTGTAGCCACGTAGTTAATAAGTAACCTGATGAGATTTATTCCAGTGACTAGATTTTCACTTATGAAATCATCATAACATTTCGATAAAACATATTTTATTTACGTAGATTTCGTCCTGAAAATCTATAAAAATAAAAAAAGATATGTATTACCAATGGTTCTATTTGTAGCATAATATATTTGAAAAACAAAATTAATTATGCTACAAAATTCAGAACGTCTGGTCACCCCATATACGGGCCATAAATCTTTTAGAACATCATAGTATTGAAATAAAGTGGAGTGAATCTGTGTATAACGGTGGACCTATACACGCGCACTGCCCCTAGGAAATGAATTCGTCAAATTGTAATTTTTTTAAGCGTTGTATGTTGTGTTTTATATAGGTAAATATATAATTCAATTATTATTTACTATTGATGAAATGTGGATAAAGTATAAAATGTACACTTTAAATTTCAGAATTGTTGGGAGTTATGGGCTTGTGTTGCAAAAGCTCATTGAAGATGGACAACTACGGGTATCAGACTCACTGGTTGATGTTAACAATATGCCAACCGAAGTTAGTATATATTTTTTATTCATATTAAAGAGAATTAGCTAGAGTTCTCACAACAAAAATGGTTTAACCTTAATAGTAAACTTTTGGATATGCCTTGCTCGGATTCAGGTCTGTTGTTGGTCGTTAATTTTTGTATTTGTATTAACATTCTGACTCCATAACCCACGATTTCATATCGACTTTTTTGCGATAGTTGTTTGTGTAGAATATAAATAGAAAATCTGTTGACTAATGGTAACTATATAGTAAGTTAATCCATCAGTGTGTTGATAAATGGCCTTATCCACTACTTATTATAAGGTTCGCAGGATAATTCATTACGATTATTGCGAATCAAAAAGATTTTAAAATTTTGTTGTATATAATGATCTATTACCTAAACGTTATAGATAATTATCTATTAAACTAATCCCCCCCCCTATTTTGGGGTAAATAAACTACATTTTAAATAAAGTAATATTTATACCGAAAATGTCAACATTTGTCAAAAATTTATTTATGCATTGAAAATTTAAAAACATTCAAACGAATTCCAAATTAGTATTTTATGGACGTTTAAGTCAGCTACATTTATCATATAAAAACGTTGAAGAAATATTCAATATATCAGCCGGTGTTACTTGGCTAAAGAAATTATTTTTCCATTGGATTAACACATAGAGAAGACTTTGGTTTGTAGACCCCGCTAATGCTCCCATTCCCCTTTATTGTAACGATCAATATCATAATTACTCTAAAATCCCAATATTATCCAGTAACCTCCATTAATTTAAAAGCTACTTAACACTATAATAGTTAGAGGCTGGTCTAATGCTGAAGAACGTGAACTAGTTTCTCCACTAATTTTAATCTACCAGAAAAGAGTCAATTTTAATTAATTTTGAAATGGCTTTTAAAATATTGTTAAATGTTGTGCAGGAAGTAATATTATGGAGAAAATTGGGTTTTGAAGAAGAAAAATTAGTTTTCGGGTTTAAAAATATAGCTCTTTTAAATTTTGTTTTAAAATTAAATTTAGTGGACACTCATTAATTTGTATTTTTTTCTTAAAGGTTTTTCCAATTTTACAGCTTTTAAATTCTCTTCAGTTTGCTTGGGACTAACTTACAATTTCTCAATACACTTTTTATACAGTTTGTTTGAACGATTAACTTTAAAATCAAAATATTTTTACAAATGCGTTTGATATGCTATATATCCGGAACATGTAATTACTACTCGTCATCTTCAAACTGGGAATTTTGAATTAATTGCCCACAAATTATTTTCTTTTACAAACATTTGGTAAAAACAATTATATCTAAATTTTTAAGCTAGAATTAAATAATACTTAATCCATACCAATAAAACTAAACATTTAATTAACTTGATAACAGAAAAATCCTTAATTAATCCTTAATTTATTCGACTTTATCCAATCTCTAATGTTTTAAACAATTTAAATCCTGAAATAGCTCTAAATGGAAGATTATATTTAATAGAGTATTTTTCGCAGCTGAATAATTTTAATTGCACTAAATACAAAAAGTATTTAAGTAAATTTAGAAATAAAATATGTATACTCTAATTATTCTTTTGACTGTGAAATAATCAAATAAAAGTTGATACCCTGTGTAGTGGATGCCTAATTTCATTGTGACTAAATTCCACTTAAGTCTATTGAATATTTATGGTAATAAGACGAAAGTTAATTAGAATCAATCACATAAAAATGCAAAACTTTCAAAATTTTAAAATAAAAAAAAGTTGTACTCGTAAATCATTAGATTCCCATCTAACAGCATAAAAATTTTAAAGTTGGAAACGAGATTATACCTAACCTAATAGCTTTTTTACATACTTAACCTTAGAGATTTTGATTAAAAAAGATATAAAGATTTCTATTAAATATATATTATTTATCGATTAAGATTTTAATTAAAATCTAAGTTAATTACCTGTTTTTTTAAAATTAGTCCTGGTTTTAAATTAATTCCTTTGATAAGAAAATTTAATTATAATATTAAATAGTTTCAGAGGATTATTTATCAATGACTCTTCGACACTTTTAATTTAGATAAAAATCATTCCCTGTAATTTTAGCTACTTCCCCAACTCATTATTTTACCTCATTATTTAGCTTATTATTTTATTCATAAATATAAATACCGAATCATAGAAATGTTCATTATTAAAGTTTCGATATTCGGTGTTACAAAGAGTATTTAAAGAATGAAATGTAATTAACACATTTAATACAATTTAAAATACTAAGTTCAATAAATCGTTAAAAGAATTTGGGTGTAAGCTTCTTACTTCTTTCAATATAACTTCATTTTGTGGCGAATTACCTTGAATTCTTTGTTTATATTTTGTGCTACGTTACAATGAGAACAAGGTGGTTACAATTTAAATTTTGCTTAAATTGTTTGCAAGACAAGAACTGGTCATCATGATTAAAAATTTTACAGGGCATTCGTTAAGTAATATTGTTCTGTTTCACGAAGAACAAAATCGATTAATGAATAATAGAGTGATAGAATTCTGCAAAAAGAGCACAAATATGGATTACGTTTCGACCAGGACAAAAAGAACTCCCGAAGATGAGTCATTTCTCTCTCGTATAGCTAATATAACGTGCAATTAATGAGTTTAATGTTACCTCTATCACGTTTCTCTATAACTTAATTACCTTTTGTCTAGCGAAGTACTCTTGTTCCGAGTGTGCTTATGTGAAGTTCCTTTTAATTATGAAGCGTAATGCTTTTGCTTTAAAAGACAGTTTTATTTATAATGACCTTCTATTATTTGTTTATAATTGTTGAGAGACAGAGAGAATTAGATCCCAGTTTATTTTCACTTTACCCCACAGTGTGACAAAATAAATACCATTCTATATATTGATTAAATGTTAGAATAATCCGTTTGCTCCATTGTTCAAACTATATTCCTCCGTTTATTTTAGCTAACCTAAATACAATTGATCTACAAGTAATTCTGTAGTCCTCAAAAAAATTTCAAACGTTATTTTCCTCTTAGGGGAAACATTAATTTGTGACCCTTAAAATATTCGTTCGTTGTTTTAAAAGACAAGGAATAAATCTTTTAAAAAACATTGAGAAAATATAGACATCGAATTAGTCTTTAAAAGAGATTGAATTATTTTCAGACATATTCGTTACCCATTTGAATATGTCACAGGACTATATAACAGCCGCACAACACCATGTATTAATGAAATCGTATTATTTTTTGTATTGTGGATGGTGGGTATGACCTTTCAAACTACATTACTATTTTGATATTGAGCCACGAAAATCTCCAACGCTGCGCAGGTAAACATCCACTTGTACACTTGTGCTCTACTTTTCAAGTTCATGTTACGCGTCTACTATCCAGTTTAAATTCCCTGTTTATTAGAAAAGATGAATACTGACAAAAGTGTCAGCGTATGAGAATGTGCAAAATAAACACATACAACAGTTCTGTAAATTTATATTTACAATACTGGCTGCAATCTAATACGGCAGAATTCACTGTAAATATGTGGTAAATATCCTGCAGTTTTATAGAATTGTTTTTACAGTGCAAGAGTGGTCCTACAAGATTTCAATCTTCTTTTAAAGAAAATTGTAATGAAGTACAACCGCTTGCTTTTGTTCAATCATTCTCTACAGGTGTAGAAATGTATTACATTTATAGTACAGAATTGGCAAACTATATTAATTTCTACTGAAAAAAAGAGACAAAACAAAATTGCAAAAGTTAGTTGAAGAAGTAATTCAAAGTGGTTCTGAATTCTAATTTCAAAAGACTTTTAATTTCTGCAATGCATTATTAGAAATTCCTCGCCATTCATAATATTTCTTAAAAAATATTTCCCACTAATATGCAACCCCGTATCACTTTAAAGCATCTTAATATTTCCGCCGTAAATAATCCCATTTAATTTCTCACAGATCATCCTCCTGTTCGATGTCACCTACAACGCACCGGACGGTTCCGTTGGCGAGTGGAACCCGTCCTCCATGCTGCAAGGGGAGGGATACGAAGACGATCGCCAAGCCCTCATAGTCATCGAGCACAACATCGCCAACCTGGAGAGGTCCATCAACAGTCGTCAGCAGATGCACCAGCACCAGGACGGCGACCAGCAGCGCCTGAGGAGGAGCAGCGCCTCTCAACAGAGTCTGGTGTCACACAGGTCTCCGGAAAGAAAAAGAGGGGTCACCACTACAAGGTAGAGGAATTTTCCTGGTTTTTTAAAACTTAACCCCCTAACTGTCCGGAAATTTTCTAGAAATTAGTTACAAAATACCTATTTCTATGGTATTAGAGCGTTACCCTGCCAGGGCTGGCAACCCTGCCATGCCAAATGTGGCAACCCTACACTAAGTAAGGATCAAGCAACCTGGAGACAGTTTGTCTGGAAATTGTAGTAAGAATGTCGTGATTGACCCCCCCCCCCCCCAACTAATGGCGACCCACACCGAGAAGAGGGAATTTGCATCCCTTACCTATTGACCCACAACTGACGAATGGGGAAAGACCAGGAGGGGTCGAGGTTTCAAAACCGATGATGAGACAGTGATGATCGAGGACTTGAACTTTGAGATTCGACTGCTAAAATACACGGAGTTGCCCGGGAAAAATCCCTCCTCTGATATTAGGATGCGCCAAGATCTCGGTGCCCCCACCTGATTAAGCACTCAGCTTTTATGGCATACCCACTGAACACTTCACTGGCGGTTTAATGATGGGTTTAAGTTAATTCAATGTTCTGGCACGTCAGTACTGAACATGCGCAGCCCGAAAATATCACGGGAGCGAGGAGGAAGTCGTTCAGGATGGATTCCACTTCCAGATCCACGCGGATACAGACAGCTTTTATAACGGTTGATTGGTTAGTAGGTAATTTGACGTGACAAACAACCATTCAAACTTCCTAAAAGCTGTCTCTCTCCGCGCGTAATATTCCCTCATACTTTAATTGAATATCTCAGACTTCTATTTTAAGGTATATTTTATCAATTATCAAAGCGTGACATTCCACACCAGGTTGTTTGTATTTTAAATCACTGAAGCATCGCCAAAACTTGATCATTGTCAGAAGTTCCCGATTGCGAGAAATAGCTAGACAATCAGAATTACTCATCTCGATTCTAATTTTATTTTCGATTAAAATTTGATATTTACATATAGAGAGGCCAGTGGCCTTAGTGGTAGTGCTTCGTATTGCCATGTCACAGGCCCAGAGATCGGGTTCTGGATAGGACGAGATAGAATCATTCTTTTAAGTGGGTCGAGATAAAATGAGGACCAAGCGTGCTTGGGAACTAAACACTGTGGGTTTTACGTGAGGTAAACAACCTTACCTGAACATATGCCTAGTGCCTCAAAACCCTTGTCACAAATGGACACGGCAGGAATTGATCCACTAACGGTCTGTTGTGCCGAAGAGTTTAGCTTATTTACAAATAGAAATAATGGCAATATGGAGAACATTTATTATATATTACATAATAATGTTCACAACCACAGCAGAATGTGTCAGATCCTCGAAGGGCCAAGATCCAGTTAGACATATAAATTTAAAAAAAAATAGTGATGCTGTCAACATGAGAGGGCGATGATCTTAAGATCATGTTGGGAGTACTAAACAGTGAGGGAGTGGGGAATCGATTCGAATAAAATATAGGTTTACAACGTAATATACAAGATACCGAAGAGTACACCTGTGCAAATAAGGCTAGTTAATTCATAAAATAGTTTTATATTGTTATTAGAATATTAGAAAATAAAGGGCTAAAATATCCTTATGATTTGCTAACCAGTAGGGAGGGGATCGATTGGCATTAAAATATTATAACAATATACAAGCCCCTGTTATTGAGGTACTCCCTTGCTACTCCGGGTTTTTAACGATATTTATCTATAATGATGAATTGTATAATTTAGTTCACTTTATCGCATAGGCTGTGCAAAACGATTTTTCAAACTTTAATTACTAAATAATAACTCAGCAGTCTTTGTCCATCTACTACTCTTAAAATTAAATAGATACTGCGAAAAATATATTTATCTTACGAAACATCAAAATCTAAGGAAATCCTAGCGTCAAAAGTTAAATTTATTTGAAAAAAAAATTCTAATCTTATATTCATAAATGCATGAAAGTAACTAAAGTAATGCCGAGAAAGAAAAAAAAAGGAAAATAATTTTTATTAAGTTTTCAATTTATTCTGCTTTGCGTAGGTTGATAGGAAAAGAAAAGCTATAACACAGCTTATAAAATAAAGTCAAAATCTTAAGAAACGTGATATCCACAGAAGTGAGATGTTATTTACATAATCAAATATATATTTAAAATACATGAATATAAACTTGTGAAATAAAACTGAACGAAAAATAAATATATTAGAATTTTTTCTCAATAAATATATTTTTCAAAAATCTTCCATCATAAAATCCACCTCTGTAGGTAAACAAGATTGCATTGCGATTCCTCCGAAGAATTATTCAAAGAATAATTTTTTATCATGAATATTTGTTATTTTATTTTTAAATTTTTGAAAAAATTTAGTTACATATTTTTTACTATATTGTTGCTTTATTCTTTCGCATTATTATTCATTTAAATGACAAATGAATTGTCCTGTTACTTTCAGTAAATTTTCAGTTCACGCTTTTAAAAAATGAAATTTAAATATTATTTTTTCATGCGCCATAGCACAATAAGTCCACGCTTACTAAAGTTTTGAAAATCATTTATAAATAGCTTAAGTTGTGACAATTTAAATTTGTACGCATTAAATTTTTTACCCAACTTAATACCTTTTATCTTGTCTTGTTTGCCAAACTTTAAATAAATGAAACATTAAGCATGGAAATATTTTTTTGGATGTAGAATCTACCAATTTAAATATTAATAGGAATATAAGTTAGGTTAGGCTTAAATTATCGTCACACTAGCTATTGGTGACGGGCGTCGTATTTTAGAACCGCATTCAAGTGACGAGCCGACACCTGAATATTTCAATATTCATGAATACAAATATTTTCTTCATATAGTAGCATTCAATACATCAAAATTAACTTAAATATTTTGAAGGCTCAATTATTGAAAGAGAAATAAAAGATTTCTTGTGAGGGAGAAAAGAGCATATATAAAGAAATCTTGAAAATATTTATTTAAAATTTAATTTTTTTTTAGAAAACAACTATGAGGTTTTTATACTTGACGAATGTTTTGATTTTTTTCAGAAAAAAAACCCTGAACAATATATATTTACATCACCTGCGGTATTACATATGATGTATACATGTAAATTTTCATGTAATATACATGAAAATGATATTTCATACAAAAGAGCTATAAAACATAGTTTAAACACATTTTCATTTATTAAATATCTTTTATAACAGATATATAGAACATAGACATATCTTCCTTAACCTTCAGTCAAATAATAATTTATATTGTCAGATTTTAACAAAACAATTTTTTCTCTTCTCACCTCATAACTAAAAACATTCTTTCGAATATTTACTATTGTTTAAATTAAAAACTAATAATTCAATAATAATTAGAAATAGTCTTCAAATTACCGTCCAAAGTTCAACATCATATCTCAAAACACCAAATCTACTAATCATCATATCTGGATACTGTCAACGTCCTGGGAACACGATGTGGGATCAATTTGCAACGTGCCAGGCATTCCAAATCAAGCACATGGCGGATCAAATATTCCATATAACTTGATTAATGGCCAGAAATATCCTGGAATATCATCAGGGACTGTGTTGCACTTCATGGTTTGTGAGCATTCTTTGAGAGTTTGCGTCCACGAAATTTTGATGGTAATATGAACATGCCAATTAGGATGAGTAGGTTATTGAGATGGGTGTACTATAGGAAGGCGGTGGTTTTAGTGGGCAATAAACTCTAAAGATATTATATGGATGAGTTGGTTTATGTGCAGCTCGTTTACGCTAATTATGTGTTGTGAAAAAATCTTTGAAAAAATTAATGATAAGTATTATTTACATATGATTAGATATGTAATGATGCTTTTTGTGTTTTAATATGCATCAGAGAGAAAAAAGTATTTTTCTAATTCATTAACGACGACTTTGTGAATACCATTAACACTTTTATTGCAGAATTAAAAAGTAAAGTTTTTTTAAAATTCGTTTCTCGTGTAGCCTAAATTATAACTCATAAATTTTGCTGGAATATGATATTCATTTGTCTTAGATGTTGTTTATAGATTTAGAGTTAAGCAGAAAGCTAATTTTTAATAGGAAAATTTTCTTGCCAACTGTTGTTGATAGGTTAATTGAATGGGAACGTTTTTATGTCTTGAGTGGCAGCAGTTGAACAAGAAAGAAAATAAGGTATTGATTAGATAATCATTACAATGGACAGAGCTTACCATGTCTTACCACCAATCATTGAAACCACTAATAATATCTTAAAAGGAAATCAGCATCGAACGTCACGTAGGTTGATTAAATGAATGATAGCACACTGCTTATTTACATGGCATAATACAGTAAGCATAATCAAGATTGGTGTTTGTCAATCGAAGTTTTATGATATAAATTACTTACAATTTTTCGTTATTTTTGTTTTAAAATTGAAATTTTTTCAGGAATAAGGTTTATCTCAAAATTCACCAAACATAATACTAAAACAATGGATTTTGTTGGGTTTAATTATTCATGTTCTGTATTCACAGCAGCTGGAAAAGTGCGCACACAGAAATTAATGACAATTACGTTAAAGTTCGCTGTTAGGAGATATTTTCCCATCATCTATTTAAAAATCCAAACTGTTATTCTTCTATACAAAGGTTGGTGCATGGAAAATGCACCAACCTTTGTATAGAAGAATAACAGTTTGGATTTTTAAATAAATGATGGGAACGTATCTCATTACAGCGAACTTTAACGTGTTTGTCATTAATTTCTGTCTACTTGCATATTGAAAGTAGCTTAATAGTTTGTATGGATTAATTGTTTGCGTAATAAAGTAACTTCGAATTTTAAAGAGATAATTCTTCATAAGATACCTATTTTATTAAAGCATAAGCACATAAACTAAAAAAGAGGTACGTTGAATTTATCTTGTTTACATGTTGATTTGTGTAATATTTAGTTTTGATCCATTTACCTATACTTTCCATATAGAGAGCAACTACTATATGACTTAAGTTTTGTGTATTACTTTTTTTAAATATAAACATGGTAGAATTAGTCAAATATAAACACGTTAGAAAGGGTTTGAATTCAAAGAAAAATCACCATTACTCCAAAACATGTGTGAACTATTGAACATAATTGAAGTGTTTAGTGGAAGAACACGCTAAGTGACAAAAAGTCGAAAACGAGAAAATGAGCTTTTAAGGCTTTCTTTTGAACTTAGATGCGTTTTAAACGGCACTTACAAGAGGTAAAAAATATACTTAAGTTAAAGTTTAGGAAAAGGGTGTCTTTGCTATCTTTAAATGAGGGAATAACCCGTTCCATTGACACAAAATCTCGATTTTTCCAAAAATGTCACTTAACACGTTCTTAAAACCAACCTCTTCGATTCATCCTTATATCTACAATTACACTTTTAGAATAGATTCTAGGTACTTTGTGGTTAAAAAAATTAATTACTTTTGCAAAAAATTAAGGTTTAGCAAAACCCCATAGCCGATACCTAACTATATACTTATATTTGTTCGTAGGTCTGTGCCCGCGACGATGCGAAGCCTGGCTAGCATGATGAAGTTGGGCAAGCAGAGACCTAGAGAACCAGAGGAGGACGAGAGGAAGTCCCTTAAGGATTGTGAACAACTAGAATATGGTACGAAAACATTCTTTCATAATATAGAAGCACTTGATATGATTTAATAACATAGGCAGAGTGGTGAAACCTCTTGGAAAAGCCTTGCTGTAAAAACTGACAGCCAGGTAAAGGGTTTATACGTTTGGCTCCCTTAGATGTCCACCCCAGTTGTACTATTGTATAGCGGACATCAGACTACAAATATGAGTACTCTGTAAAAAAAACCCTGTTTTTTTACAGTTAAAATCTTTCAACTTTGACTAACTGTTTTTTAACAGTTTAAAATTGTATTTTTTATAGGAAAACTATAGTTTTTTTACAGGAAAAACTGTAATTTTAACAGGAAGAAACTGTTATTTTAGCAGGGGAAAACTGTTAAATTAGACGTGCAAAGAGACCCGTGATTGAGATCATCGTTAAGCATAAATACCCAATTCTAGCCCTCGCGATTGAGTAATTACTTCGGCGCAGACGGTTCAGTATTGGGCTCACACACAAGATGTTCCCGGACCAAAAATGGGCCCGGTCCATACCTCTTCCAGGAACCTCTTGCGTGCGAGCACAATACTGAATCGTCTGCGACACAGTAATTACTCGGTCACGAGGGATAGTACTGGGTGTTTTATTTTAACAGGGAGAAACTGTTAAATTAACAGTTTTTTCCTGCTAAATTAACAGTTTTTCTCTGTTAAAATTATAGTTTTCCTGCAAAAAAATACAGTTTTAAAGTGTAAAAAAACACAGTTATTAACTGGCGTCAATGTTGACGATTTTTAACTGTTAAAACAAGTTTTTTACAGTGTATATAAGTAAGGGGATAGGGAATAAAACTTCGTCCTAAAATATCGAATTATAATTTTAATTTTTAATCACTAAAATGTGCATCCTTTTGAAGAAAAACTTATATAATACACTAAACCACCCACTAGGGCATTATATGAAGATGGCTACATTTATATGAAGTTGGTAGGAAGTATATATTCCACCACACACTGGTTCCCAAGACCTTATGTAAAGTTCGTGGGAAGTATACGTTCCACGTCCTTATTAAATGTTAAAACATCATGTTGGTATAACTCTACAGGTTCAACTCAGACCTTGAATATGCGAGGAGGTGACCTGGTGTTTGGTAATGTGTCATCTGACGAAGAGGACCGTATGCTGAGACCATATGACGAGTGCAGTTCCGACAATGCGGCCCCCTATTCCATAAACACACCTGTCGTACTCAAGAAATGGGCAGCAGCAGCCAGGTGAAAAAAAATGCTACTTAATTTTTTACTTGCTCATTTAAAGAATTTTATTAAAGTAGTTAACAATCGAATAGAAATAAACAAGAATAATCCCTGACTAGTTAAAATGTCTCTATAGTTAGTTTATTGGGTGGTCGCAATGGTTAGAATGCTAGCCTTTGGAGCTGCTGGGCTCGTGCTCGAATCCCGAATCATGGATGTTTGTGTTTGTCAATAAATGTTGTTATTTGTCTATGTGTTTGTGATAGAAAATCTCTTGGTACTGTCTCTTCTGGCGAGCTGGGTAATGGGCAAAAAAGCCTACACTCTTCCCTTCTAGAGGGCTCAATCACTGTCATTTGTCATTATTAGTTTATTTATCAAATGTTGAGCATTTACAGTACTTGAATGTCGACAAATCATTGTAGTTGAGGTAAAAGGAAATAACCGGGAAAGTTAGAATTCTTTTCTTATAATCTAAACACGCCAGAAATTAGCATAAAAAGCCAATAAAAGTTGGTTGGGTCTAAATTACTCTAACAGAATTTTCTTACTCCACAGAATTTAACTTTAGACAGTAAAAAAGAGAAAAGGAGAAAAACCTCTCACTTATGTTGATACGTGTTGTAGTTCTATCGTTATTCTTTTCCGCAACTGTACACGGAATCGGTATTAGTTGAGCTAACTTAAAACTATTTTGCTCATGTTTAAAGTATCTATTTTACTGATTCATTTCAAATTAGAAATATTTGCGTTTAAATGTATTTTTTGTTACACTTAATGGCATTTACTTGTAACTTTCTCAAACTATATCAGGCAAGTAAGCAAAACAAATAAGAAGTAATTAAACTCAAGTACCTGCTTATATCAACAATAGCTTCTTAAATTAACTTTCACTTCATGCTTAACTAATTATCCCATTTGCTGTGTAAATACGGGATTGTTTTCTGAGATACTACATGCACCCAACTTAGGCGCTTAGAACTGATCATTCGAAGGGTAAATGTAATTAAAGCTGTCCTCGGGCTGAGAGCTATGTTTAAGGTTTAAAACTTTCTTGTGTAAGTATATATGATACAAATAGCAATTAGAAAAATAAATATTGTTACGAAAGGGTGATAAAATCTGAAAAGACCTACGGTATTTGACCGTCAATTTGACTGTTTTTGTTTTGAAGGTAAATATGAAAATGGTTATCTTAAAGTTTTGGCAATTATATCACATTAAACAATAATGGACCATACAATACATTACATTAAATATTTGTTTATGTTATGTAATCAGCCAATAAGTTTTCTGCAGAAAGTATAAATTTAATGTTAATTGTATTTGTTGAATTGTCAAATTATGAAATCCGTTTATATCGATCTAAAATAAATCTAATTAACAAAATTTGCATTCACTGAAACTGCATAATTGTTTTCATTTAATTTTGATTCTTCTATTCTAAACTAGTTTAATTCGATCAAACCAATTATTGTGTAGAAAGTAGATTAATTTTAAGTAAATTGATTTGATGGTCGAAATAATTATTTTGAGGATTTGAGCTTCTGATGTTTTAACTAGTTTTAATGTATAATTATCAACTTTATGTTTTATATATTAAAGTGGGAGTATAAAATCATTCTGTCACATTGTAAACTAATTATCATTACGTTTATATTAAAATATCGTTTCAAGTAAAATCAGTTCTCAATATTTGTAGATATAAATATCTAACTTCAAATGACAGTATGTAAAGTCTTGATTACAATTTTTACTTTTTTGTAAAAAACAAGTTAATTAAACGATTTTTTTTCTTATATCAGGCGGAAATCAGAACAAGAATCACCATCTAGACTCAAACCCCAAGACTTTCAGGTACATTAATGATTTTTTAATAATGGTCTTTGAAACTGAAACACATTGCAAAAATTTCTTGTCAAAAATAAATGTCATCAGTGTCTATATTGATTGAAATTATTGCTTATGGTACCATTTATAGTTTAATGATAAATTTCAATTGAATTATTTTAGTCTTTATGAGGTTTTATAAATAAAAGAAATTTCGAAATTCTTTTAAATTACAAGAAATCTTTACATAAAATCTGAGGATGGGAAAATTCCATCTTGAAAACCGACTAACGTTTAACAAGCAAATTCAATTTTAAATTTGTTTTCGCCGCATAAGACATTAATTTTAATCTAATTTTTCAAGCAAAATATCAATGTTTACACCACTTATCAATTCTTCTATAGATGTTTTTTTTTTAAAAACTTATTTTCGGTATTTAAGGACGTTTATCTTATTACTCAGTACTTTAAACTATAAAAACGTTATTAAAGTTATATGATTTAGATGAATAATCGAATTATGTATGTTTTTGTTTCCGAAAACTAATAATATGTTAATCGGTGTCTGTTTCCCGTAGAGTATTCAATGGTAAATTCAGAGACAAACGATTTATCTTGGTTCCCGTTAATTTTTGCTCGTCACTTCTTAGAATTATACTTTTCTTCACCAAGATACATCGTTCAAACTCCATGCATATTTCAGGTATGCGTGACCATAATAGAAGCTAGGCACTTGGCAGGCCTAAACATGGATCCCGTGGTATGCGTGCAAGTGGGAGATCAGAAGAAGTACACAAGTGTCAAGGAATCGACTAACTGTCCATATTATAATGAGGTATGGGATATAATTTGTTTTCTTATGATAAAAGAGAGGAAGTTTGGCTTATTATGTATAGTAAATTGGCATAAGTAAAAGAGGCAATAGGTTAACGGGTAAAAAAAAACCTTTGTAGTTAGTGAAAGTTAAATTGTGTTGGATGCTATTAGAAAACGTAACAGAAGTTAGTTGAAGAAGTAAGCCGGCTCGCTGGCACAATGGTTAGTGTACTAGCCTTTGGAGCTGGTGGGCTCGGATTCGAATCCCGGTAAAAGGCATGGATGTTTGTGCGTGTCGATAAATGTTGTTATTTGTCTATGTGTTTGTGTCGTCCTTCTTTGTGTGTCTCTTGTGACTGTCTCTTCTGGCGAGCTGGGTATTGGGCTATAAAGCCTACACTCTCCCTTCTAGAGGGCGCATTCACTGTCATTTGTCATAGTTGAGGAAGTAAAGGAGCTGGTTAATGACCACCATTTTTTTATTCAATTTATTGATATGAAAACTAGAAAGCTTAGAATTAAAGTAGTACACTCGTTAAATAATTTGCATTAATTTAATAAAATATAATTAGCAGTTATGTGAACTCAACAAAAATAAATCTCCCTTCCACATTTCGAAATACTCTTGTTTTATAGTCTTGACAGCTAATTTTTTTAAGAAAAAATGATGAAAGTTTTGCAGTTTAGGGCTTTCGAGTATTGTGTAGGAAGTTTTAGGTGTAAGTTTTGTGTAGAGTTTCAATTTTCTTTACCTAAATAAGTCATAATTGGCAAAACTATAAAAGGTCTTAAATTCTGTTTTTTCACATCCAATAACTTAGAGATGTTTTCTTTATCCTATGTTTCAATTAATTTTCATAAAAATACCGTTGAAAGAAACCAAGTATCTATGTAAGAGTCATCCAGTTTATGAAGAATTCTTTAATGGTTTGAATTGGTCCAACTGGTCCAATTCACTGAACTAATAAATACATTTATGATTAATTTTTCTTTCAGTATTTTGTGTTTGACTTTCACATGGCTCCCATGATATTCTTTGATAAAATTATAAGTTTAACGGTAAGTAAATTAATACTTTTTAACCATAATATTTAAGAAATGCAATAGTTTAGCATAAAATAAAATATTTTTTGTAATATTTTGATCTTGTTTTTTGGAAAATACGTTAAATTAATTATAATAAGACAATAATATGTAGATAATGAAAACAATTTTGTGCAATCGGGTTTTAAATGTCCGTATATGTAGACCATTTATCGTTTTTATTGATAAAATTCCTTATACAGAAGACATTTTTAATGATTATCTGCTTTATTTAGTCATTTGTAAAATAAATTAACACAATTTTATTACATTTACTAATTAAGTGCGTTTGGAAACAATTTTACTCAATTTGTTTGCAAAGAATAATGTCCATCTTTTTAATAATAAAAATTATCAGCGGTATATTTTAAACAAGTCTCTGTGATATTAAATTTCCTTCTTCTTGAGGCAAAGCATTAATGCCTTCAACCTTTTTTTAAAAGTGAAACTTACAGAAAGAAAAATATTTGTTTTGATGCATGTGCAAAACTTTGTAGCTCGTCATTTTTCAAGTGATAAATGCTTGGACGAAACGATGAGTTGACAGAAAGTCACAAATATTTTATTAACAACAAAAATGCGAGATCGGAAATTTTCAATGAATTTCTTCTTTCTAGAAATTCAAATTAAAATGTAAGATTAGAGTTTTTGCGTACAACATATTTTGTTCCTTTTGTTATGTATTGCGTGTACATTTTAAATATTTATTCACAGGTTCTGCATTCTAGGAATTTTATAAGATCTGGCAAAGTAATTGGTACATTCAAATTAGATGTGGGTACAGTTTTCAATCAAAATGGTGAGTATTGTTTTTATATTTTGACTACTTCAGGGTGGTTTGTATTTTTTTTTTTTTTTGATTTTCAATGTTTTATAAAAATTAAAAAACTTTCATCTGGTAGAAATGAACGTTTTTTCATTTTGATACGAAAACGTAGACTTGATGTCGATAATAAAAGTATCAATATAACATTTATGTCCCGACTGACCTACTGGAGGAGAGGAGATTTTAGGAGATTATTCCTTTTGTACCGAAAGCGTCATTAAAGAGGCTACTTCTCGAAATTCCCAAACGTGAGCCGAATTATCTTGCTGCAATCATAGGATTCATGGAAATGTTTTAAATGAAAGAAATTTCAGCACAAGCGAATATTAAGTATAACTACTAAGAGGTACATGCGTTTAATGTGTAGATTGCAATTCGAACAATATTATTTGATTTTTTATTTTATTTAAATTCTACATTTCATATTTAATGCTTGACCATATTTACTCAACTAGACTTAATATATATGCATGAATTATGATTGAATGTAAGTGAATGCCGGAATATTTGTGCAGCAATGGAAAGTTTAAACTTCATAAAACTTTTCCAATCGCAGTAGACATCTCTTTCCTGCTACGTCTTTGGTCAAGTATGATGTTGGAGGATTAAATGTAAGCGAATTCAGGAATATTTATGCAGCAATGTAAAGTTTAAACTTCATAAAACTTTCCCAATTTCAGTAGATGCCTCTTTCCTTCTCTGTATTTGGTCAAGTATGATGTTGAAGTCCGAGAACTAATTGTGAGATATGTTGTAGAGGAATGCCTAATTTGGATGATGATGTCGCAATGATATTTGCGACAATTTCTCTTAACTGGAATGGCGATAACTATCCTAGATCTTCACATTTTGAATGTTCTCATATATCTACGGGGGAAACCTCAACTCTTCAAAGGGTCGAGATCCAGTCGGACATCCAACTTAATAATGCTGACATCATTATAGTTGGGGGATTATTGTAACCTGATAGCTTGCCGACCAGTGGGAACAGAGTTTACATACAATACAATTCATTATAATTAATGGTGCAACCTTCAGGGTTATAACGAAAGTTAGTTTTAAGTATTAATATAGTAACCATACTACACCCAAAAATACAACAACTTTAGATAATACTTTAGCAAGATAAAAGCGTACTTGTTTTATTATTTTTTGTTGCCCTTCACATTAAGTAAAAACATATAATTTATCTGCGTCAATTTCAAGAAATGTAGAATAAAAATACTATAAATACACAATCCTTCAAAAACATATAATTAATATAAGATACTTAGCAATTCAATTCCTTAATCTTATAAGGAAAGCAAAAAAGAAAAAAACTTCATTAGCTAAGCTCTCATAAAACGTCATTATGTGAGATTGCAAACCCTGCACTAAAGCAATAAACAGACATAATGTAAATCTGGAGACCAGAAACGAAGACTAAAGAAGCACTTAGCGGAAAAAATGGTTAGAAGTTAACGGTTAAGTGTAGGAGACTCTCACATCATCATTAAGTGATAAAAAATTTATTACCAGAAGTCGCTAACTAGCGGATGTTGTTAAGTAAAAGTACTTTTCGCCAATGTTTTTCTTTCCTTGTTGGAATTATTTAACTATTTACTGTGGTCGCTCTGGTTTGCATTACATTTCATTTACTCGTGATTTTATAACTTTAAAAGAATTTTATTAAAGAAAACTTGTTGAATAGAAATAGTAATTTCTATTTCTTTTTCATATTTAAACTGGTTTTGATCATCCTGGAATGTTTAAAAATTCTTTCAAAATTCTTTCTTTCAAGATAACTTTATCCGAAAAGCGCAGGCAAGTTCTTAGCTTACTTTTCTTTTTCTTATTAGCAATAATGAAAAATAAATAGAAAGTAGGTGTTAAAATATTGGAGACGTCCGCTAATCCCTAACTTTTTTCTAATTTGGTTCTATACATCGGATCTTAAACAATCACTTTTAATTAGATATGTATGGCATCAGGTACCTATCTGTTATGCTTTTTATCCATCTGTCTGTACGTACAGATGGACATCTGTCTACCTACCTGTCAATGGTTTGGTCAATTAAAATTATTTTCTAACTTCAAATAGATGAACTCACACCAACAACCACATGAGAAACCCCATTTAAAATGAATAGATGAAGGAAAATTATTTTTGTCATTTTAATCTGTTTGGAATGACGTCATAATACATAGTACAATGTGATTTTTTGTTGGTTTATTATTTGTTTATTAAGAAACCGGCTTACAAGTTTCCATTTTTAGTCTACTTGCCAGGTTGACATTACTTTGACGCGACCTCATTGACAGTTAATCTAATAAATAATCTAATTTTTAAAAATTAAAAGGGGAGGAGGAATAATGTTGAACTGAATGTCGTGAGAATTTCAGCGATATAGAACTGATTTCAGGAAACAAAGACTAAACTATGGAATTAGAAAATTTTCAACTTGCTAATTTAATGGATCTAGATGGAGATTTACTCTTTTAAAACATAGAATGAGTTAGCTTAGGGGAATACTAGTGATCAATAGTGACTGATTTGATGAAGTTAAGTTTATGGATCCTTAAGCACGACGTTTTTTGTATCTTTTTACATCTGTCTTATGACGGAGTGTTTTAACTTATTTTTTTGTTAGTAAGGTAGAACATAAGCGACCAATATTTACTTTTCTCTGCCCATTCGCTCTTCTGTCCTTCATAAGGCGCTCGGTTAATATATAAGTTCTATCTGTCCTTGTGCTGTCGCTATGTGTGTGATGCTTGTTGTGTGGTCTGTTGGTGACACGGTGAGACGGGGTTTTTAAAAGATGGCTTAGTTGTGTAACAATACCTTAGTCTTAGTGGCACCAGAGGATGACACTTCTCAGGTTGTAAATTCTCAATCAATGACAGCACCAGCTCCAATGATAATTGGAAGCTCATGAACTAATGGGATAGTAAATGTTCCCTGTCGTCCTGTGTTCTCTGAGTGGAATGTTTTTTGGGCCAATGAAGTTTCGGAGGCGGTCATCGTGTTTTGTGGCGCTTCTCCGTGTGAGACTTTTCAGGCAGAATAGAAAAATACCTCAGTAGAGAATGATACAGTAGACTTTACAGAATGAAACTAAAAATTGAACTTATGGATTCTAAAAAATCTTTTATGTGCGTAAAAGAACGATGTCACCATCTGTAATATACACCCATTGGGTATGTAACATTTTGAGAAATGTCTCTGGAACCAACCATTAAAATATCTAATGATTCTTAGTTTAACCTTTGTATTATTTATTAATTTTTCAGAGAGAGCACGTTATGAATAACTTCAAACCTTAAATTTATAACGTTTAAATTAATTAATTTTAGTCATGACGCATTTTGTAACCTATGTACTATATATATATAGCCACCACTCATTATTTATTCAATACTATACGATTACAATAAAAAAGTAAAAACATGAAATATTACATCCTTTTTTTTAAATTGTTTTTTATGTTACAAAGGTAACACATTTATGACACCAGAAACCTATCTTTTGCGCTTTGTACCAAATGGTCCAATTTTTAAAAAATATTTTTTGTGAGAAAAATCGAATATTAGATCTAAGCTTTTATAACATTTTCGTCTGTCTGCAAATTCTTACCGCAAGAATTTCAATGAGGATTAAAGTAATATTAAAGTAGGCTTTTCTAATTTTTCAGAACTTTTTGTTTTAACAGCGGTTTAAAATTAAGCTTTTTAAAAACATTTATTATCATAGTAATTAAAGACTTAATCTTTTTTGCGAATGTTAGAAGATAGTTATTTTAAGTATTTTCTTAAGTCTCAGTTTGTTATTTTTTTTATTTTAAGCTATAAGAAATCTTTATAGAACTAATTAAAAGGAAAACAGTCTTTTATCACTTTCCTTCACTTCAAAATACGTTTCTACGACTTTAATTCTTTAGACAATTTTTTTCTGTAGTATAAAATGATTAAAGACTCTTTAAAAATGTGTTTATTAGTTCGTTTAGAAACATACCTTTGAAATTCGTATTTAAATCAAACTAAGAACTGATTTTTAAAAACATAATTTAGGCTAAAAATTAGTTTACAAACTTTTTATGAATGTAATTCTTGAAACTGAACAGAAAACGGTATAGTTTGTTTTCGTATTTATTGTAAAACAAATATTGAACGATTGCCATAATTTACATACTTTTTCGTAGCAATGTTAAATTAACAGTAAAACTAAAACAAAATGGTTTCAGATTCTAAGACTATTTATGTTTTTGTTAATCTCATATGCAATCGCATGACATCAAAGTTGAACGGATTGTGTTTTGTAAAATTTACAGTAAAGTTGATTGAGTGTTTTTTGTAAAGTTTACAATAAAGCTGAACGTTTTTTTGTTGTAAAATTTACAATAAAAACGAGTGTCAAAAATAAATATTTTATTTTTAATTTTATTTTTAATTTTTAACCACTAACCATTCAATACATTTATACCCTTCGTGCACAAGTGTGCCCTTACTAATTTATCAATCAGCTATGATAAAGCAATCGGTCTTAGTTTAGATTTCCTTCAAATTGCCACGTAATGTTTACTGGTTGGTAGACACATATTTTCAGGTTTGTGGGCTTGGTCAGAGACCCGTTCATAAACCTTTGTTAAGTAAGACAGACACAACACACACATATACACATATGCGACAGATGCTGCCATCTATCGCGTGCCAACTCCACAATTTAGACATGTCCCTGAAGGGGAGCCAAGTAATGAAAATTGGCAAATCAGATAAACATTCTACATCAACAAAATTCATACATATGGCAGGATTACTTTAATTTACGATTATGCAATGTACAACTTTCGCATTATTGTAGAAATGGTGTTCCATTCATTTACATTTATCAACATCGAACAAAATGAATTGAGTTGAGTAAATCTGAGCGAAGAAATGCCGATAAGTAAAATAAATCAAATGATGTTATTTGAATTGCATTTTTTTTTAGCAAAACTTACTCATTTCATTTTTAATGAAACGAATTTACAAAAGTTTTTAATTGTCACTAACATATAAAAGAATGGTATTTTGTTTTTAACGATGCTGCTATCTCTCATATCCACTTTAAGCTACTGGCATCGATGGACTTTGAATGAATAAAAAATTTATGATAAATCACACTCACAAGTATATCTTTAAATATTTAGGTTACTTAGAGCAAACTGTGTTTCATTCAGCTAACGAAATATTATGTTGTTGTTGTTTCTAATGCCACTCGGTAACCGAGCCCGGAGTAGAGGACTACCCGATTTAAGGCGAAGAGGGCGGCTTCCGTTTTTATTGAGCGCCACAAGGGAGGAAGTCCGACTTTAGCCCATCAGCATGACACATATCCGTTTTACAGGAAAGTCCCTTTCACACATCCATTCTCACTCACATATCGGAATTTTGATCCAGATCAAAGGCCGATAACCCCCTGATCTGGCACCCCCAGAGGTAATAATTTGGTATGGGAACATGGAGGACTTTGTGACCACGACATATTTAACGTGCCCCAGCCACCATTAGTCAACACGGCGGTCTTTAGCCGAGTACAAGCGCCGACCCAGCGACCATCAGAATTGCGAGCGCCGCCGAGGACAGAACCCGTAACCCTTCCGATGCGGTCACCTGACTGTGGTTCTAAAATACGACGCCCGTCGCCAATAGCCCTCGTGTAGCTCTAGTGCGACGATAATTCAAACCAAACCAAACCAAACCTTCCGATGCGAGCACGACGCTTCACACGACTGAGCTACCGCGGCTCACGAAATATTATGTAAAAGAAAGAACAAGCATGACTATAAAGTGATATAGATGAATAAATTTTATTTAATATAATTCAATACACCACAAAATAACCTCAGGAGATACATTAATTTTAGAAAGCGTTAACAATAAGCCCTCATTTCATAGTATTTTGTATTCATGCGATTTTCAATTCGTTTTATCTCACTTTGTTATTTAAATAAATATAGTTAGCTTACTAAATATCCTTTGCATGGCCTTTTTATAAAATGTTATAAAAATATAGCTTGTGGCAGAGAAAACTTTAATAACCATTTTTTAACAGCTTTCAGCTTTAGGAATCAACGGCGATTTCCTTTTTAAGAAGTATAAAATGAGAAAATTGTAAACATTTTTTTCCTCGAATTATCTAAAATGACAGGTATAAATTTTTTTGCGGCACAATAACTTTTTTAAAATGGCTTTAGCGAATATAACCTGAGAACTTGGTTTAGCTAGTTATTTAATTTGGGAGGAATTTAAATCCTTCTGGTGGAACCAAGGATAAGCTTGATAAACATCAAGGCTTGAAGCAATTCACTGTGACCATTTGACAAACCTGCAACTACCACACAATTTTTTTTAGTAAAATAGGTAGAACTACAATTATGCAAAAGCAAAAATATTTTGTATAAATATAAAAATTAAACATTATGTAATTTAAAATGTTTTCCTCTTTTTATTTTTTAATCTTTATTAAACTATATTTTAGATATTATGACTTATGACTTTCTTGGTGGGGGGCAAGATCGCCAAGCACTGCGACTTTAAGTCCATTGTACTAAGCCCCAGAAATGACACAAGCACAAGAGACACACAAAGAAAGAGACGACACAAACACATAGACAAAAAACAACATTTATTGACAGTCACAAACATCCATGCCTGACCGGGATTCGAACCCGACCCCAGCAGCTCCATAGGCTAGAATCCTAACGAGTGTGCCACCGGGGCGGCTATATTAGATATTAGTTTGACAATATAATGTCATTGAAAATATTCATGTTTCATTCCTTTTTCGTTGAGATAACGATAAATATTTATTTTCAAATAATCACAAATGATGTTTATAAATCAATTTTTTCTGTCTGTTTACTTTATTTTTGCGAAAAATTATTTTTTATTGAAAAAATGTGCTCAATAATTTCTTGTGTAACTTGAAAATATATGGTTACTTTAAATATTTAAAAGAATAATGACCTTTGAAGGTAAAAGTTAAAAAAAATTCTTTGAACGCAAATATCATATGAAGTAATTTTTTTAAAATTTTAATACTATCAGAAATAAATATTGATCAAAGTTTTAAGTAAAACAAAGTTACACTATCAGCAAGCCAACATTGTAAAATGTTACTAATTAATTTCAAGAACGAAATCGTTATACATCCGAAGGCAATCAGATTACGACAGCTGCTTAGCATGGTAAATTCCTTACATGGTTGTTAGATTTTGACATTCTTAGTGAAAATAACTAATTTCGCTTAAAGATATTTTCTACTGCGTTGGCAGTATAACTTTGAATATCAGTTTCAGTTACGTACATACTAGTTTTAGCTGTAATAAAGCATTAATTTAAGCCGCAAAGAATTAAACTTTACTAAAAGTTGGAATTAAATTTTCTAGATTTATTATGATTTTATTTTCTACTTAATTATATTGAAATGAAACATGATAGAACATTTTAAATTCACATCCGCTACTCATGCATATTTTGTCAGGATTAAAATTATTTGAGCTGTTTTAAATATTAATTTATTGGTTTCATTGATATTCAAATTATAAATCTAGACTCCATGACCACAAATCTTGTCATTGTTTCATTTAACATTATTTATGTGATTTTTAAATCTAAAAACAAAAAAAAAATTAATAGAATTTTCGTTAAATATATTTTTAAACTGATTTTCTCAAAAAGTCATTAAAAAAAATTAAATTAAAAATAATATATTTTATAAATGAATGGTTTTACAGGAGCCCTTGAAATAAAAAAAAATAATTTCATGAAAGAAGTTGTACACTTTGAAATCTTCAAAACAGCAGAAAAAATATTTTTCCTAAGGCTATTATAAATTGTTTGATCTTTTCTCAGACATTTCATTTTATAGTTAAAAAAAAACATTGAAAAATAAATCCTTTACACAAGTATCTTGTTTTTGTTTATTTTACCTGAGCAAAAACAGTTCGAAATAGTGAAAAAAAGACAAATGTCGAAACAAAAGAAATCGAAATAGCAGTCAAAAGAAATTTTAAAGCATTTAGTAAAGCAAAAATGTTTAAATGTTTTTTTAAAAACTATAACACAACCGCTTGAGTCTGTTTCAAAAGGGGTTTTTTTTATTAAGTCTATGATATTTTTATTTATTGACCTTAAAGTTAAAATGAGTTTCCTCGTTGTTTCTAAATCTTTGAAATATTTCTTTCTGTCTGAACAAAGTGTTAAGCTTATTTTGGCTGTTACAAATTGCATTGATAATTTCGAATGTATCATACTCCCAAGCAATTTTTATTTATCTAAATAAACTGCAAAAAACGTCAGCTGTATTAAAATGTCTCTATTTTTCATGGTTTTAACACCGTTTCGTTCATTTTACAGTCTTGAACTGATTTTTTAAGATTGGTTTGAAACTGTTTTTACGAAAACTTTTTCTGAATGACGTCACTACGAAGATGTGTTAAAGGCGAATGTTAGCAGATGTCACGTGTTAATCCAAAAGATAATAATAATTTTCGGTGACAACTTACTCAGGCTATATTGAATAGTTTTACAGACTTTTCTTAAAACGATATATGTAGTTATTTTAAAGGTCCCCATAATTACTCCTTCTATCATAGGTTCGATTATTTATAATTTTAATAATAAATATTTAAACAAATTTTAAAAGTGGAATCATATTGAACTCTAACAAATCTACACTTATCATGTAAAAAAAAAAAGTTTGTAAAAATATTTAATATAGTCGAAATAATTTAGCACCGAAAATTATTTACATTCCATGGGATTACGCCGCCTCGGTGGCTGAATGGTTAGTGTACTGGCCTTTGGAGCTGCTGAGGTCGGATTCGAATCCCGGTCAGGCATGGATATTTGTACTTGTCAATAAATGTTGTTATTTGTCTATGTGTTTGTGTCGTCCTTTCTTTGTGTGTCTCCTGTGACTGTCCCTTCTGGCGAGCGGGGTAATGGGCTACATAGCCTACGCCCTTCCCTTCTAGAGGGCGCATTGCATTCCATTCCATTCCATTCCATTCCATGGGATTACACAGAGAAAAGACTTAAGAAAGAATAGGTAAAACGCATCACGTGTACCGTAAACGTTACGGAATCGAGTTGTCCAGGTCTCTTATGACTTATGACTTTCTTGGTGGGGGGCAAGATCGCCAAGCACTGCGACGTTAAGTTGTGCAGGTCTCAAGGCCGCCTCCTAATTTTGAAAAGCTCGAAAACTAAAAAAATATGATATTTTAATATATAGTACCGTATCATATACTGATGATTTCTTTGAATTTTAAGATTTCAGGATTTGTACGGCTTTAATATGGCATGTCAGCTACCAGTTTAAATTGGTAAATTTTATCGGATTTTTTTGCACTGTGCAATCCTTTTCTTTTCATTTTAGTATGTTTTTATTATAACACTATGATAGCTTCCTTTCACAGATCCTTTTTTACATGGAAGTAAAGGAATTTAAATTCGCGTACCATTTATGAATTGATATAGTATTAGAATAAGGCTCACTTACATTTCTGTTTTATTTTACATTTTCAAATAATTTTTAGATCACCAGTTTTATCACAAATGGGCTCTTCTAACTGACAATGACGATATCAGTGCTGGTCCAAAAGGATACCTCAAATGTGACATTTCTGTTGCTGGAAAGGGGGATAATGTGAAGGTATACACAATTTATATTTCTTATTATCATTTGAGTACTTATTATATCAAGTATTATAGTTTACATAGTTATGATGAAAAATATTTTCACGATTTCAATTTTTTACACTAGGAAATCGCAATCCTATTCGTGTAGCCAAATCGTGTATTGAATACGACGGACATTATTTTTACTGAATTACATTTATGTAAAATTTTCAGTTTTCCACAGTGTAATATATTGGAAAATATATTACCGTGCATAATCAATAATTTATGTTTAATTTTCTCATTAATTCAGTACATAGTTAAATAAAAAGTTTCGTAAACTAAATACAGTTTAAATTATTCAGAGCCCTATTTAGCTAAAGTGATACATTTGTATTATTTCTTCGTGCTTGGTAAACTATAAGAGCGTAACAGAAGTTTTATTCGATGTAGTATCACCAAGATAAGAGGATATCTAAAAAAAGCTGAAACTGGAGCATTTTTGAAGTTTAATCTTAAGGAATGTATAACACTAAACCCATTATCATTCATCTTGAAATATAATCGACTTAAAAAGCTTTTGCAATCCGTTGAGACCAATATATTTATATAACAACATCCCAAAACACCTTTAACTATTTCGTTTAAGAAAATAGAATTGTTCACGTATAGCCTTTTCCAATAAACTTTCATATAAAATTCATGTCTTTTTGTAGAGATATCGAATTTCTTAGAGAAAATCGTTGCACTTACAGGCAGCGTTACTACAAAAAGTTAGCGTTTAAATGGTTTTTATATTTTAAAATATTTTAAAAACTGTTTTCCCAGGCACTTTGACTTCCAGTTAGTTTTTATGAATACCTTATTTTGTTAGCAAAAATGAATTTGAGTAGTTGAATTTTTATAGCCAGAATATTTTTAAGTATTTATGAATGCAGGCATAAAACTTTAAATTGTTAAAAGATTTATAAAAAATAGTTTACTAATAGTACTTTATAATACTTAACTACATATTTTTTTTAAAATCACTAGAACAAAATATATTGTGTTGCAACAAAAATTACAGATAATTAAGAATGTAATTTATGTTTTGCGAAACAAAACGTGTGTTGTAACAAAAATTACAGATAATTACGAATGTAATTTAAGTTTTGCGAAACGAAACGTTTTGCGCGCACGAAATTAATTTTTAAATCACATAATGATTAATTACTTTAATTATTTTGAAGAACCCTTATCTTTAGTTTACTTTACTAATTAATAATATTATCTTTTACAGCCCCCACCAAAAAGTGAAAAGGATGAAGACGACATTGAAGCGTAAGTGTTATTTTTCAGTAATTATTGAAGCAAACTAGTTTTTTACTATTCCCATTGGGAGATATCGTTTCGGGGGCCCTTTGTCAGTTGCTGTCAAAAATGTGTTTGTTTTATCACAGAAGATTTTTATTTGTTGACATTTTTAAGTAATATTCAAAGCTATTTAGCGAATTAATTTAATATTATAAGGTTGTTAAGGTAGGCGAATACCCAAAATTCTAAAATTTATACTATTACTTTAATCTTTTCCAAATTTGGCATAGGGATTTCAAATATAATGAGCAAAGCTTTTTATGCAATTTTTTTTTATTTAAATATAATTTATTTATTTTAAACGGTGTTTTTCACCTAAAAAAAGGGGTTTGCGCCAACACTTCTAGTATAAATTTTTTTACATTTATTTACCTTAAATTTTTTACAGATGGTGCCATGAACCTCTAACATCCGGTGTAAATATATATGTTTTTTTTTTAATTCCAAGTGTAAGTTAATCGAAAAAAATCCTTTTTTTGTGGTTAATTTATAAAATTTTTCCTAATAACTTATTTTCTTGTAATTTATATGCAACTCTAGAGGGTCATTGCATGCCTCAGTTCAAAACGAAGAATTTAACACATAATTAATGTTTATAGGATGAAAATTCAAAGTGGTGGACTTGTTAGCGTAAACCTACTTTTTTAGTAGAAAACACTGTTGAAAATAAATAAATTATATTTAAATTTAAAAAAAAAGCCTAAATAGTATTATTCATTATATTTGAAATCAGTATGCCAAATTTGGAAAAGATTAAAGCAATAGTAAAAATTTTAGGATATTGGGGAATTTTGGGTATTCGCCTACCTTAAGCACATATAATAGTTTGATTTATGTTCGGCTAACTTCGGTCATGTGCGAATGTCAACGAAGAAAATTTGAGATATATGTAACTTTTTCTGATAACGATCAGTATTTAGAGTATGGGATAAGCTTTGTAGACCAATCTTTCTATTCATTAAGACCTGTAACACAGCAACTTAACATATCGAAATTTGACTCGCGGTTAATGGACGACAATATGAGTACGTCAATAATACATGTTCTAAGAAATTAACTGTAAGGAATTCAGGATCGTTCCTGAAAAATTTTGCTCAAATAATGTGTCCGATTAGTGTTGTTCCTGAAATATATCAGAAACTTTCAAATATTTAAAAACAATTCCACATAAAGACAGCAACTTTTACGGATATATAAAAAAGTTCATGTGTTTTACCATACTCAAAACTCCATAGCCTTCGGTGGTTCCTGCCATTTTGTGTACAAAATATCTAAACGTGATTGTGCCACTTTTTCCACTGATTTCCCAACTACAAATTGCTCGAATTCGATAAAGCGACCTCAAGAGGCCCCTCTTATTTAGTTCCATAGCTGCACACTCATCGAGGACGTGGTAGATTTTTGAGTTGGATGATGTAATATTGATTTGTTAAGAATGTTGCTCGTTTCATAAATTGTATTATCGTTTGCTGGAAAAATCTGGATCTCCAAAAGCGACGGACTCTTAAAAAAGAAAAGGAAGTTTATTGTATATATGCGAAAGTTACTGTAGTTTTAGTAATTTTTTTGCAGTGTTATTGCGCAGCATCAAATATTTAACAAGATCAAAGGACGTAACGGACTTTAAGTTTTGTATATAAAAATTGACATGCAATCAAGGAATTGCATTTAATTTTACAACTCAGGACATCGTCAATCGATTTTATCTTTTCTAGTGAATTTGTGAAAGAACGAAGACTTTGACCACCAAGCATATGAATTGCAAAATAATGAGCTTGAACAATTTTTGTCTGTGTAGTTGATCTGGTTTATCTGCACCAAGTTAGTATAGTTACTTTGCACAAAGTTGATCTAGTTGATCTGCAAAAAGTTGATCTAGTTGATGCAAACAAAGTTGATCTAGTTGATGTAAACAAAGTTGATCTATTTGATCTGCACAAAGGATAATTTGTGAAAATAACGTATATTATATTTTGAAAAAAATTTTCTTCTTAGAAATCTCCTGCTACCAGAAGGCGTCCCTGCTGAACGTCAACACGCTCGGTTCATAGTGAAAATCTACAAGGCCGATGGTCTGCCTAGAATGAATGCTGGAATAGTGGCTAACGTGAAGAAGGCGTTTACTGGCGAGGCGCGGGATCTGGTGGATCCGTATGTCCAAGTATCGTTTGCTGGACTCACTGTAAGTATCTTGCGTGTTTTGTAAGAAATCGGGGTCGATAGTTAGTTTTGTAGAGGAAAGGGTAACTCTTTCAAAAAAACTTAAATGCTTGATAAGGGGACGTACATAAATTACGTCACGCAAAATTTGGACTTTTTTGACCCCTCCCTCCCCCTATGTCACGCTGCGTCACGTTTGGTCGAACCCCTCCCCCTAAAATTACGTCACGTTTGTCGCACCCCCCCCCTTTTTTTAAAGTAGATTTTAATATTTTCCTTTGTTTAAGTGTTTCTTAAGATGATCTTATGATAAAAAAAAGATTTCAGATTTTTTTATAAAAATCGTTCTTATAAAAAACAGATTTAGCTTGCAAAATTGGAAGTTTTGAATCGTTACGTCACGCAAGCGATTACCCCTCCCCCCCTCCATGTCACGATCCGTCACGTTGTCGCATACCCCTCCCTCCCCCCTATGAGCGTGACGTAATTTATGTACGTCCCCTAAACCAAGAACTTAGCGCAAAAGACAGTTACCTTGTGGACAGACACTCAATAAACAAAAGGAACTATCTTTAAGTATGAATTCTTTATTATAATAAGAATAATTTATGTCTTTTCGGATGCGAAGAATTCAACTATAGCAGAGCTGAAGAGGTCATAAACAGCTATAATACATATATGAAATGTTATTAATTACATAACTCATCGAATATAAATTTACAATGCTGATAAAGTTATTATCTGATTGTTATGTTCTGAAAATGCTTAAAAAAAGAAGTCCAAAGTTTTCGACCGTTAAAAGATGACTCTTGTAGATTATAATTTTATGTATTTAGAACAAACAACGGCATCAAAGGATTTTTATCCTACAATTAATATATAAGATGACATTAAATCGGTGTATGAAGGCTCTAGCTGCAGAACTCACATTCCTCAAAGTACAGCTATGATATAGGACTCTGTTTAGTTTTGGGCGACGTTATAGGTGGGTGTAAAAATTTAAAGTAAGGTTGCCATTCCTATCAAATTGTATTAAAGTTGAACCAGAATGCTTACTAAATTCATACGTTTTCGTTACTTGGGCAAATAACGTATCTAGACCTCGTCCTGTATTATAGATGTATTTTGGAGAGTTGGAGTTTTGCAGTTAAAGCCCTCATAAGCACTGCGAAATCCCTCTAATTTACCATAATAGTTTAATGGTAAAAGTGCTTCTATCACCATAGGTGTAAATCAACACGTGACGAAAAATTTATTGTGTGGTAAATGCGAAAACGTTTGCTTTTTTGTCACCCATCTTTTCTGTTTAAACTCTATTGCAGTATAAGTTATTCATGTGACTATGCGTCCAAAAAACATCACTTTAATGTAAAACGAACAATACAACACTGTAATGTAAAAAAATATCTACAAAAAGTGCTGTCATTTTTCAGTGCATATTTCCCTTTGTTAACAGGGCAAGACGTCTGTTCGCAAGGGTACTTGCTGCCCTACGTGGAACGAGCAGATCGTGTTCACGGAGATGTTCCCCCCTCTCTGCCAGAGGATCAAGATCCAGCTGCGGGACAACGACCCAGTGAACGACGCCGTCATCGGAACGCACTTCGTACAGCTCTCCAAGATCGCCAACGAAGGAGAGAAAGGTATACACTCTTAAAACAAACGAGCGATTTTAACTCAGTCTGAGTTAATTTTCACTCCTTTCCAGTGTCGAAAATGCACTTGTCCTATAGGAATGGATTTCACTCTTTTGTTTTAAGAGTGTACTTACTAATGGATCGAATGAATGTTTAGTTTGAACATCTTGAAATGAACAGCGTTTAAAGCGTGTTTTAACTTTCATTTACCCAATATGAAATGCAAACTAATGAAAGGATTGTGATGCGGTCTAAAATCAGAAAAGGGGATTTTGTATTTTCTACATGTTATTGATGGAAGGGTCTGATTATAAAAAAGTAGTTTTTGAACAGTGGCTCGTCTGTCTGTCTAAACTGCATCACTTACAGGTGATATAATTCCTTTAGACTAGCGCAACAGCTTTTGTCGTATTATCATCTTCTTTTAAATAGATTCAACGCAGTAAAAATTTATGCTCGTGCGTATGGTACAGGGTTTTCAACTAAGCATTTGTAATTTACTTATAAAGGTGGTGGGTAAGCATATACCTAAAACCTACTTAAACAAGGGCCGCATTCAAATTAATTAAATTCGCACTAAGTAGCTTAGAAAATATTTATACTTGTGTAGTCAAGTGAATTGCAAATAAATACCCACGTATAAAACAACCTCTTAAAACAAACGAACGATTTTAATCAGTCTGCGTTAATTTTCACTCCTCCAGTGTCGAAAATGCAATTCCAATATAGGAGTGGATCCCTTGTGTGTTAATTCTCCGACAGGATCACTCCAAACGAGCAATTTTAACTCGGTCTGAGTTAATATTCACTCCTTTCCACTGTCGGAAATGCACCTCTCCTGTGGATTTCACTCTTTTGTTTTAAGAGTGTAGGAAATAAATTCATTTTAAATTTTCACCTCAAATCCAATATCCTTTACATTGCTGTATTGTTTTTATTTACCCAGGTTTCCTACCCACGTTCGGCCCCTCGTACATCTACCTCTACGGCTCCCCTCGCGACTACTCCCTGTTCGACGAGCACACCCCACTCAATGACGGACTGGGCGAAGGCGTCATGTACCGGGGCAGGATCCTGATGGCCGTGCGAACCGAGATACTGGACACGCTCGACGCGTCCCCTGCTGACGTAGAGGTGGAGCCCACCAACCCCGTTTCAGAGGTAGGCGAGGGATCGTACCACGGTCTGTGCGTTCGTAGTCCGGTAGTAATTTTCATGAGAGCAGTAGGAATTTTAGTACATTTGAGTTGAGTTAGTAAAAGCAGTTAGTTTTAAAGAAAATATAGGGATTTTTAATGGTAGTTTAAGGACACTATCATAGGCAATCATTCCCAAACTGATTATGTCTGCAACTGATTTTAAGTCCACTAATTCCGTTTCATACCCAACCGACTATGATCGCTGTGTTTGCAGTCAGGTGATTTAGTTTTTGACTAGACCCGTACAAGGTGTTAATTGAATGCCTGTGACATTGAATTGTAGTTAAAGGCTTTAGGGCATTATTTTGTGCATTGAGTTTTACTCAGAAGGCTTTCTTTTGCCAAAATGATTTGTAGTCACTCTATCCCCAAGGTAGACTAGATATTAAACTTCTTGCTTTGGGATACTAGTGACGTTTTGATTTGTAGCCAATGTTATTGGAGGCGTCGTATGGAACTTCTGAATTATTTTAAAGTTGTTTTTATGGCACTATTTAAGGTAATTAATTTCCACTCATAACGCCGTCAGCTAATGTTAAAGACAAGCCATCCATTCCTTTTCAAAGGTAGACAAAACAAAGGGATCGGACCCCGCTCTGTGTTATGGAGTCAGGTGTTTTGGGATATGATGAAGAAAGTACGAAACAAAGAAATGAATTTGATGATATTAAAATCTACTACATTCCTTGCCAACCTAACTTGGGTAAAAACAAAAGGGTGAAAAGGCAGAGGGAAAAGCATGATTGGTCCGTTAATTGGAAACTCTTGTAAGGTAATATTTACATACAAAATGATCTTAATACAATTTAATCAAAATACACTTTTCATTCTGATAAAATTGCCAAATTTTCTCAAATAATATTCAAATCTGTTAGACCTTAAACGAAATTAATGCTTTAAACATTGGAAGAATTGGAAACATTGGAATCCATCCAGAATGTTTTCTGAAAGGATTCACAAATAATTTATGGAACTCTTTACATCCACGGAAGGATCTTCTCCATAGCATATTTCTATTTACCCAATTTATGTTGGCAAGGAGTGTAGTCGTAAAGATTTTGAGAGCCTTTAAAATAATGTTATAGATTGTATTTATAGATCTTTCGAATGGCATGGTAGTTTAAATACTTCGATTAAAAAGATAAAAATGTGTTTTTGCGAATAAAATTAAATAATTATTTTTATAAATAGAATTGGACTCTACTCCTCATGAAAGGCTTTGACATAAAAGAATAAGGTTACATTTCAAGCACTTTATTTTGATAAATCATTACTAAATGCTAAATATATTTTCAATTCGCATTTTCTTTGTTTTTAGGGTTCGTTTGGGCGTAATGATGAGTTCTTTTTGTTCGGCTGTATCCTCGAAGCGACCATGATCGACCGGAAAGTAGGAGAGAAACCCATTTACTTCGAAGTTACTCTAGGTAAATATTGCATGAAACTAAGTACCACTTAACCATAAAACAATTTGAGGTGCCCCAAGAAGCTTAAAGAAAATTATCTAGTTAATAAATAATAGATTATCCGCATTATCGCTAATGGTATTTATAAGAAACCCTTTATATGTTTGCTATTCTGAGTCAAAGAAAAGCTTCAGCAACTTCAAAGTTTCTTTTATTTACACTTTTGTGGCTCTGTATTCTGAGCACAAAAAAGTATTCTGTAAATTGGAAAGTATATGTACTGGTCAATTGAACTATAAGTTCTCATAAAGAACGGAAGAGGTCAGAAATTTGTAGTCATTTACCATAAGAAGTTTAAAGAAGAGTTAACTGGGCGGGATTTAAGTGATTAAGTTAAGCTGCTTTGCCTCTATCTTACATAATAATAAAATAAATTAGATTTATCTACACTATTAATAAATTTAATTCAGAATACTGGCACTAGTGCTGGTAAACGTAGACACGCGTGTGAAACGTAAAGTGCTACACGTGTGCTGTAGTTTAAAAGCACATGTGCCTCAGCAACGACCAAGTTTGAATTCCCCGATAGCATTAAAGAATATTACTAACCAAGATCATAGCGTCTGAGTATATGCAAGCTAAGAAACAACAACAAAGTTTTGTATAATTGCGTTTGCAATTATACAAAACAACATGTATTTGATTGCAACAGATGCAATCCAATACAACAGAAAGCGCTGTGAAAATATGAAGAGTACAAGGGAAGAACCGCTTAATTTACTTGGAGTCATCCCGTAATTGTGTCTGCTTGGCGGACATTGGCGACAGGGAACCCGTTTCTCCCTTTCTCCTTCGCTTGGTCCAAACGTCAGAATCGTGCATCGCATGAATCTCGGTAGGTAGAAACTGGTTTCCTTACACCATTTTTAGG
This sequence comes from Hylyphantes graminicola, assembly GCA_023701765.1. Classification (NCBI taxonomy): domain Eukaryota; kingdom Metazoa; phylum Arthropoda; class Arachnida; order Araneae; family Linyphiidae; genus Hylyphantes; species Hylyphantes graminicola. Next base: position 30,778,489 of record CM043117.1, on the reverse strand, counting down.
TGATTACTCGCTATCATCGCCAAAGTACCCTGCTGAGGAAAGTTCTCTACGAAATTAAGCGGTTTTTCTCCTGTACTTCTCATATGGCAAAAGTGCTGTATTTTTGCCGAATATTTTTACAGTGTACAATTTGCTCAATTTTACAGGAAATGCCGGTAATATGCTTGATTATAAAGGAACGAGTAGGGGAGACGAAGATGAAATGGATTCGGGTTCCGATTCTGGAGACGGGTCTTTCTGCGGCGAAACTTCTCCCCCGGTGCATTCAACAACATTACCTCAGAAACCTACCTCTAGAGACAGGTGTGTGGACGTACTTGGACTTGAAATAATACGTTTTGGAATACTTCTTTAAAACCTTCATATCAATTCAACCTTCATCCTTCTTAATCAATTGGAGTTGTACTAAACTATTCCCATCAGAAATCCAACTTTCTTATAATTGGAATTTTTTAGGAAGAGAAATATATTTTAATCAATTTCTATTTGTATGTTTAAATGGGGGGGGGGATCTTTTTTTTAAAGAAAAAGATCTTTGAATAAAATGAAAATACTTCTACCATTTTAATAAGTTAATAGGATGGATGAATGGAATAAGAGTTGTGATACCACTGAAGTTCGAATAGTCGGAGTTTGGTTTATTGGATTTATACCAAATTTTTATTAATAAATTATTGTATTTATAATTTTTTATTAAATTTTTATTTTATTTAATCTTACATATTTTTAAGATATTGATATACATTGTTTCGCGATGAATGTTCACAATTATCTGAAATGCATTTACGTTATTGCAGGCAGTATTACTACATACAATACGAAGACAACAAACCATGCATTTGGGTGCGAAGTATTTGGCAAGATCACCGAAGGCGAATGTATAATTCCAATGTACTGGCGAAAATTGGAGACAAACTGGTAAGTAACAAATATTTAATATTCTACTTTTATCTAATCACTTTTCTAGGACTTTTACTTAGTATGATCAGATGTACTGCACTTCTCATAACAGACTACCTTGTTATTCAATTATTTAGCTATGAAAATATGTTAAAATATATCGATTTTATCTGTTATAGTTCTTCTGACTGAAAGCAGCATAAAAAAGCTATAATTTTGGAAAAAATCATATTGAAATATATATTTATTGAAATTTTATCAGTGAAACAAATCTAGTCAGTTTATTTTTATTAGATCTCCCGCTACCAATAATAATTTCATCGACCTCAAAATTTATTAGTTATCGGCTCATTCATATCAATTGCAGTCAGTATCTAACTTTTTCACACCAAAAATAGATTTAGCGACCTTAACCTTACGAGTAGAGGATAAATATTAAAATAAATTATTAAAATTATTAAAATACTTCTTAAATATTTTAAAAGGATTATGTTATTTCGTTAAATTTTAAAAGTCATAACCTCTTTAGGCTTCATTTTATTTGTGGGTGATTAAAATGCGTGGGCAAAAAGAATCTAACATCTGAAATTGAATTTGCTAATACAGAACTGAAATAACTTTTATATGAAATTTGCAAAACTGTAACAATTTAACTTCATATTTTACTATGCCATAATATACAATGGAAAAGGGGTAGTCCCAAGTTACAAACAACTACTAAGATAGAGAAAACAATTGACTGCCGATGCATTGTGAATGATTAATTTCAGCAAGGCAAAACAATCAAAGTAACTATTCGTGCGTATATTTCAAATCAGAGCCCTAATACTCTGTGATTATTTGGATGAATAACTTTTCGCCTCACCATTTAGACACAGAATAACTGTCGTGTTGCCATTTACAATCACTCACTACTTTAATTAACATTCTGATTGAAAATGCGGTGATGTATTGAAAATAGTCTTTGGGTTAAATTCCGCTTGAGCTTCCTGAATCCGAGAAACAACATTTGATAGAGAATCGACTTTGTTTATTCAATAGATAAGACACAGCGCAGTTTTATTCAACACTTAGTAATTTCCGCAACAGTAAGTTTAGGTACAAGTGCTGTATGAGAATACATTAGTTTTCTTTAGTGTATTCTAGCGAAAAAATATCTGATAACAACGTTAATTGTTAGCGCAAGTAGTTTCGCAAACTATTTGCGCTAAGAATTAACGTTATTAACCAGTATTTTTTCATATTATTAAGTTGTTAACATGCATTTATGACGAATAAATTTGTATTTTCCTATGGGAATAGAAGATTACAATCTTCTTACAAATGATGCACAATTCTGCAAACAAAACACAGGCTGAAAACAAAAACAGTTAAGCGACCAGAAGTGGTGAAAAATAGCATCCTAATAGGGATTAAGAAAGGAGGGATAGTCGTATTAATGTTTGGAAGTTCTTTTGGTGATTTGTGATGAAAATTGAACTAAAATTCCCTAAAGAGGCATAAAAAATTCAATGTGTAAACTACATTTATGCATATTTTTATTATTTAATTTACAGGAAGAAGGCTTGACGGACGTCCAAGAAATGATCCGATTGGAAAAACCAAATGCAGATCGCAGACTGAGGGGCGTTCTTGAAGAGCTAGGCACTGGTTGCAAGTAAGAAATGAAATTTTGTTATCAGAAATTATTTAAAAACTTCAATGATGTATCTTAAACGTATGTATCTATTTCATATTGATGATATTTTAAAGTTTCCATTTTGTTAGGATGTACCTTTCAAATTTACACTTGGCCATACTTTTTAAAAATTAAAAATAAAAACTAGGTGTTTAAATTATGGAAAAGGGAGATAAAACTGTAGTTTAGCACTTGTAGAGTTGTTTAAATTTGAATTTTAATGGTGTACTATAACTTATATTTTTTGTCTTTTCAGTCGGTTTCTGACTATACTAAAAGGAGCTGGAGGGAGTGCATCAACAAAAACTAAATTGGACAAAGAAAGAACAAAACTGTGCCAAAGAGAACTCGTAAGTTAATTTTGTTAATGCACAAAAATCTATATATTTTAAACTTAAACGCTTAAGCATAAATGATATTGCATTTATATTAAAAATATATTATGTGTGTAAATAATATTCAAATTATTGACATTGCAGCTTTATAACGTACAATGATCAATAGAACACTTTTTAAACAACTTCTGTAAAATTTTTAGCGCACCTCTGATAGAAAACAGCTTTTGGCCATTTGCATAAGGAGATTCCATAAAGAATAGTTATATAAACTTTTATAATAGAATCAGAAGACTTCCATTAAATTCCGAGGAAATGTTTAAAAATTAAAACGATATTTAATATTATAAAATTAGAGTATTAAAATTTATTTTACTCACTTACGATATGATTAGGTACGTCGTTACGCTTGAGGACAGTTAAGTAACTGGCTTCAAGTGCTATCTTATGACTTTCTTGGTGTGGGGCAAGATCGCCAAGCACTGTGACTTTAAGTCTATTGTACTAAGCCCCAGAAATGACACAAGCACAAGAGACACACAAAGAAAGAGACGACACAAACACATAGACAAATAACAACATTTATTGACAGTCACAAACATCCATGCCTGACCGGGATTCGAACCCGACCCCAGCAGCTCCAAAGGCTAGAATCCTAACGAGTGTGCCACAGGGGCGGCAAGTGTTATCTTACTAAGCGCTTCAAGAACAGAATTTAAGGAGGAAGACCCTTGCAGAAACTATTTTTGATAAATCTGTTTCAGTTCTTTAACTATGTTATAAAAAATCTAGTTTTCATTTCATTTTCGTAAAAGAGTTAAGATATCTTAAATACAAAGGAATTATTACGAATGAAGTTCGATAACTTTTTAATATTTGTTAAAAATTGTTTGTATAAAAGTACGTTTTAGCCATTTTATTGAAAAATGAAAAATTTATTTATAAAATTTTATGTTGCAGGATCACATAGCTACCATCTCTAGAACAATGAAACCTTTAGTAACAAAAAATACTATAAAAGAGAAACTTCGAACTGCCCAAGGATTCTTGAAAAAACTGCGGGATCTCACAGAAGACGTAAGTTTATAACAATGTGCAATATAAAAGGGCAAAGCAGGGTACATGGTCCAATTTTCTGTTATTATTCTTCTTCGCTGACAGTACAGCCTGATACAGGCCAAGACCGTCTCTCCAAGTCTCTTCCATCTGACTCTGTCCCCCACTATGACCCTCCATCGGTTAACTCCTAACAACTTGAGGTCTCTTTCAACCACATCCAGCCATTTAGTTGAGGGTCGTCCTCTGCGCCATTTTCCTTCTATCCTAGAGAATGTTACTTTAATTTGCAGGCGCCAGGCCCTTCTTGAGCTCAGGGCCAATCACCCTGCCTCGCAAAAAAACCTTGATTCAGAAATCTCAATTTTCTGTTTTTACTTCATTAAATTTCTTTAAACATAGGAGTGTTTAAAATAGTCTTCTCCTTGTGCCCTCCTAACCGCATAACAACCCTGCTTTGATATAAACTTGTTGAACTTAAACTTGAGAAACCAATCACTTTACTTGGTTTGCACTAATACCTATTAAAAGTATCCTTGTGCATATTAGAAGTTTTAAAAGTCAAGTAAAAATTTTTAATTTTGTTTCGAAGCCTCAAAATGTGTTACCCGATGTATTCGTTTGGATGATCAGTGGCGGAAAGAGAGTGGCCTACCAACGCATCAGCTCCAGAGAGCTCACTTTTTCAATTGTAGAAGAGGAAAGTGGGAAAAACTGTGGAAAAGTCCAGACACTATTTCTTAAGGTAAGAACTCAAACTGTGATGATGATATATTGTTAAATAAAAAAGAAAAAATACATAAACTCAAAATACTGGAATTTTTCAAAATAAAAATTAATTATTATAAATAATTCAATATGTGTACTTCACCAGCTTCCAGGCAAGAAAGCCAGCGGCCCGGGAGGTTGGGCGATCCAGGCTAAGCTTCAGATGTACATGTGGCTTGGCCTCACTAAACACAAGAAGCATTTCCTCAAGGGTCTTCCGAAAGGGTATGAATCCTCAATAGAAATCAAAAATTCGGAAAAACTGCAGTCCGCTCCTCCATCCTTTATTAAATACTCTGGTAAGAGATTTTTTATTTTTCGAAAACTTCTTTGCAATAGATTACTTTTTTTGCGATCTAATTCTTATTTCCCACAGAAAGATTTTTAATTTTAAAATATTATTATAACAAACCTAAGAGTTTGTGATAAGAGATTATGACTGAAGCTAACACATGCGAAATTTAAAGTTTTTATATTAAATAATTGTGATAAAATAATTCAAAATCGCTATTGTTTATGTATTTTTTATGTTGTTGTAAATATATAAAATAAATAAGAAATTATTTTGCCCCCTCTCGCCTGTATGTATCCACCATGTTAAACGTATAATCTCAAAATTTAACTAATTAGGAATGCAAGGTGATTTTAAAGGAAAAATGCTTGCACATAAAATTTTTTTTGATCAATTTGAATAGAGTGACTTAGGACGGGTTTTAAGGTTTGCAGAAAGACCAAAATAGAAGCGAAAAAGTTATTCTTTGCTACCAAAACAGTGTATGAATTTGTTCACTGCGTAAAAAACAGTTAGAGTTCAGATTTTTTGAGAAAATACCTTTTTCAGTAAGTAAATCTAATTAAACAAACTTCAGTAAATGTCTTGGACGATTCACTATGGTCTCTTTCAGAAAAACAAACTTTCGAGCTTCGCTGTCACATGTATCAAGCAAGGTCCCTGATCGGCTCCGACTCATCAGGACTTTCCGATCCCTTTGCGCGTGTCTGCTTCTCGGATCAGAGTCAAACAACACAGGTAAGACTTTCTTCCCAAACACTCAATCTTGTGGGTTTTTTCTATTGTCTAGGTTTTTCATTTGTGTGTGCGTGTGAAGCTTAATCAAAGGAATTACTTTCACACGTGTATTCGTTTTTTATTAATGTATTTTCTTTTGGGTTGCGAAAGGAATTCTTCCAAAAATATTTCCTATCCTACACCCATTCTTAAGCCTTTTTCCGTTACTTCTCTTCTCTTTTAGGTATGTAAAAGTCATTTTTAAGAAGAAATTTCTTTAACGCAATATTTCTTGTATTTTTCTGTTGATCGGGTCTTTTTTTTTTTGGATGTGTGAAGGAAATTTATTACAAAAGAATTTCTTTCAAGCACGCATTCTTGTGTTTTCTTTCGTAGCCAATGTCTTTTTAGGCGAGTAAAGGAGTTTGCTAAAACAAAATTGCATTCACACGCCAATCTTTTGTTTTCTTCAAACACTTAGGTCCAGTTAAAACTCTCGTAACCTTCTTTGGGAAGTGATCCGAAAGGGATTCTTTGACAAAGAATTTCTTTCACGTATCCCTCCCTTATTTTCTTTGGTACCCGCTGTATTCTCTCTTGGCTCATAGAAAACCATTTTTTAAAAAAATAATTCTTCATTTTCAGCCATACTTGTTTTTCTTGTAGTTTCGATGAGTTTTTTAGAGGAGGAGGGTGATTCCCTTTTATAGAATTCCTTTGCCATACTCATTTTTTTGCGATTTTTTTTGCTCCCAGGGTCTTCGTTTTTGGAGAGTCAAAGACAAAGGATTATTTATCGAACCATTTTATTACACTACTCACAACTTTTAATAATTGTGCACTCCTTTTTCGGATGCTTCCCAATAGTTGTTACCAATATATAGAAAGTATGAATTGCTTTCGGGTAAGCTCCCTTCATTGAACACTTTTTCTCATTTAAGAAGTGTAAAAGAAACTATTATGTTTGAAGAGTACGCGGAAAGAACCGATTGATTTCGTACAAGGCTTTGCTTAATAGCCTCTTTGGGGATGATAGTGAGAAATCACCTAAACTGGTGTAAAGAGCCAGTTACTCGCTTTGTTTATCTTTCGCGGCAACCCTAATTCACGCCAGAGTTGAGTGAAACGAGTCACACGTTTGTACTGCAATTGAAGAACCATAAGAAAAGCCGGTTTCCGGTCGCCAAATGTCCACCAATTACTGAAAGACTCTAAAGAAATCAATCGGTTCTTCCCGTGTACTCTTCATTTGAGTTATATCCACTCATAAAACTCTTATTGAAAAGTAAATGATATTGTATCTTCATGGAATTAGATTGAAAGTAAATGTGAAGGTTCAAATTTTTTGAATATTTTTTTTTCTCGAAGTTAAACAAGAAATAAATTCTTTATTCATAATGAACTAATATTTAATTAAATAACCTAAATTGTATTTCTATTAGAAACATATTCAAATACGCATAAATTTTTAGCTTAGATTAATAATATAAATGTTAATAATATAAAACGTTTATGTCTAGATAAATAGCATTATATATCATCAATTTGGATGATTTTGTTGGAAAAATTACTGTTATATCAAATTAATGGTAGCCCCAAAGTGTTTAAATGAATAAAATTAAAAGTAATTAAATCAATATCTAATGAATTAATTATGATATTCCATTTGAACTCGCCTAAGCTGTCAATTTTTTTTATAATTCAATCACATCTTGCGTTACAGCTTTATTGCTGTCATCAAATACTTTAAAAAGGACACATTAACTTAAAAATATTATGTGTGACATAAAGTATTTTCGTTTTATTTGAGAGTAAAAAAGGTTAATTATTTTTGGTGTTTTAAATAGTAAAAATAGTTTAATTGTGCCAATAGATCTTTTGTTACAGCAAAAAATAAAGGCAAACGCAGTTGAATGTATTAAAAACTCCTAGAGTTATAATTGCTGAAGTTTTTAATTTCCCATAATATTTATATGTTTACACGGCTTTACTCATCCAAGGGGGAAAATGCGGGCAAAATTACTGTTGTTGTTGTTGTTGCTAATCCTCCTTGGTCTGACGAAGTCAGACCAAGTCCAAAAGGTCGTTGACCCGCAGAAAGTCTATGACGAGCAGAGGGGACGAGAAAACATCATCTTTGGATAGTCCGACGCAGTCCAGAATATGCTCGGGGGAGGCCTGGTGAACCAGGCATTTAGTGCAGGTTGCGAAGGTCTTCTCGCCCTCTGAGAAGGAGAGACATTTTAAGTGGCCACTTGCTAATCTGGCGACCGCAGTGCAGGTGGCTCTGTCACTTTTGAGAACCAGTGAAGAGCCCGGCACCTTGGACGCATACCAGTGATGAATGGGAGGTTTTCTCCACTCTTTTGAAATTTCGCTTTTGACGATGGATTGATGTTCTAAGAAGGTAAGGGCTGAAGAGGAGGGATTAGAGTGACAGCAACCTTCCTTGGCAAGACTATCTGCCTGCTCATTTCCATATATGTCAACATGGGATGGTATCCACTGTAGAAAGATGTTATGGGTCTCTGAGATGAGCTTCAATTTGTGGAGAATGGAAATGCTAGTCTGGTCTCCAACCGCAGTCCAATTATAGAGATGTTGAATTGAGCTGCGACTGTCTGAAAAAATCCAAAGGTCCTCATAATCTTCTTCGTGAAGGATAGCTTCCAGGCCCTTATCAATTGCAATGAGTTCACTCTTGAAGACAGATGAAGAGTCAGGATTACGAAGGCTCATTCGCAAATAATCCCTAGGTTTCTCAATGTATATGCCGCTACCAGCGCAGCGATCCAGTTTGCTTCCATCTGTGTAGATTTTAATGGTATGATTTGGGACCGTATTAATGATCTCCAAAGCCAGCTGCCTAAGGTGAGCAGGAATCAGTTCCTTCTTGTTTACAGGGATAGCAAGGTCGAAGTGAAAGTGAAACCTTGGGAGTCCTTCTGAGGGATCCAAACAAGGTTTAAGAGAGTGGGGTTCAATATCATGAAAAGGCAACCGCAGCTCTTTGGCAAGACTGAAGGGACTGCTTTTCTTGAGCCTTTGATTGTTGTGCCAGTTATTCAGGTAAAGGGAGGTTTTATTGTGTTGGCCATAGCTGGAGAGCTTGTTAAAGTATTTAGTAAGATTGGCCTTTCTTCTAGTTTGAAGTGGTTTCAGATTAGCCTCAAAGAGAACTATATTACTAGGGCAGCTACGCCTAAGTCCAGTTATGATTCTCGCAGCACTGAGTTGAACCTTTTCCAATTTGGCCAAGCTGGTTGCTGAGGCACTGCTGTAAACAGGAAAACCATACTCTAAGACAGGTCTGATGAAAGACGTATATGTGTTTCTAAGTGTAACTGCATCAGCTCCCCAGTCCTTTCCAGCAATGTATTTTAGAATATTCAATCTTTTTCTGGCCTTCGAAACGATGTGATCAATGTGTTTGTTGCTTGCCCATTCAGGATCCAAGATATAACCCAGATATTTAGGGTGCTTCTCATAAGTGAGGTCTTGATTGTCCATTTTTAGTTTTGGCAGGTAATTGTATAATTTTTTATTAGTGGTGAAAAATGTGGCAATGGACTTAGTAGGATTGAAACAGAGTTTGGAGTCGGAAGCAAAGTCTGATAAAGAAGAGAGAGTGTTGTTGAGATTTCTTTCCAAATTGGTTAAATTGTTGCCAGAGCTCCAGAGAACAATGTCGTCGGCAAACAAGCCGATGTTCACCCCAGGGGATGGTAATTTCTCGATGCCTGCCAGAAAAAGAGAGAAGAGAAGTGGGCTGAGGACCGAGCCCTGGGGGACGCCCTGTCTAAGCATAACTCTGTCGGAAAAAGTCCTGTTGTATTTAACTCTGATAGATCTATGATGTAAGAAATCCGAAATCCAGGCCAGGGTGTTTCCGCGAAAGCCAAAAGTTTCATGTAGAATAATTAATAACTTGTGTCGCCATACTCTGTCAAATGCTTTCGTGAGATCTAAGAGAGCAGCAATAGTATGGTGGGTGGGCTTAAGATTTTGAGCAAAATTACTTGTTTTACAAAACAATTTCCCACAATTAAAAAAAGCTAAGTGGCGCTTTTTTTAAAAAAAAAATATTTCATTTGTCGTAAAATCTTAGACACCGGAACTGAAATTTTTATCAACCCTTAGAATTCTTCACTTTCCTCTATCATAGAGGACATTAAAATTATTCCTTCTAAAAACATTATTAGTCCCAAATTAAACTTGAAGTTTGTTTCGCAATATTACCGAGTGAAATTCGTCTTCTTTTATATAAAAATTTAAATAGGCAATATTTGCAGAATAAACTAAATTTTGTTTGCTACCAACTTCCAAATTAGCAAAGCAATATCAAACCTTTAAATTCGTTGAAAATTATACTTACCTAGACACTACAATTACTTCCATTGTGTAATCTGAGTGAACAAAGCGGATATTCTTTATAGCGGTAATTAGGTTCTTTACAAAGAATAATTGCTCTCTTCTGCAATTATATTTCACGAAATTTTGTTTAACCAAGCTTTTAAAAGATGAGCTAAAAGTTTTATTTGCATAATTAATTTTTTTACGTGTCAAAAACACAATTACATTCTACAAACCAATCTCCCACCTCCATGATAAAAAAAACCCCTTTTAAAACGCTTTTTTTTAAATGCACTAATCAAAATTTCAATCAAAATATTTCAAACTACATCATTTTATTACTGACATTAATACTCGTAAAAAAATATATTTTAATATTTTGTTTCGCATTCATTCGCGAAACTGTAATGCTATAGCAAAATATTCCTTAATATAAAACCACTATACTATGTTAAACTTTTATAATATTCGATAATAAGAGGCCTAAATCAATAGCGAGAGAGATTGACAAAAAGTTGTTATTAAATAAATATATATTCTTCCATTTAGCTTCCACACTACATTTATAACGTAAAAAGTGAGAGACTTCAAAAAGATGTTCGTCTGTCTCTCGATCCGTTATTACCTTTACAGTCCAAACACGCAAATGCTACAGATACGTGTGATACGTCAAAATATTTTGAGCTATTTAGCATCAGTCATTGAAAATATAAAGAAAAATATACTTCGAAGTACTTCATTTATTGTAAAAAATACAAATTTTAATACCATTTAAAGAAAAAGGCAATTTTCCAATTCTTTTAAATCCCCATCCATACTTAATCATCATACGAAAAACTGTATTTAAAATAAATATGAAAGGAAATCTATAATTGATCGATAAAGGTTGATAAATTCCTTGAGAATAGCAGCCTATTTCTCTCTTTCTCGTCGCTCTAGGTGATTGATGAGACGCTGAGCCCGACGTGGGACGAGATGCTGCTCTTCAACGACGTGGTGGTCTACGGCAACAAGGAGGATATACGCGAAGATCCGCCGGTTATTGTGGTCGAGATATTCGATCAGGACAAAGTGGTAGGAGGATTTTTATTTCAAAGCTTTTTTTTATCCTTTGTGGAGAAAGTTTTCGTACTTGGTGTAAGGGGGGGGGGGGGAATTACTTTTTTCTTTCACTTTTAAATCGTTGTTGAAGTTGAAGCGTTCAAAAGATGCGAAAATAATAACTATGAATAAATAGAGTTTTGGTTGCACTTTAATTGATTATTCTTCGCTTGTATTCATTTTTTTTAGAAAAATACTTCGCCGAAACACCACGGAAAAAATTAGTATTTCTAAATTCTTAAACGTCTTGTTTGCTATTAAAATGTAGAGAAGCTGTATTTGTTGAAACATACAGGTTATCACTTTATTGAATCTAATAGAAATGGAATCAATTTTCCCTTTTAACTATAGCTTCATTATCTTAAAGCTGCAACATATTCAACAATATTATATTTAAATATTAAAATCAACCTTGACATACCAATAAATTCAACGGTTTGTAGTTTGCAAAGACAATATTACATGCAATTCTCTAAATATTCATTGACTCAAAGCCACCATTCTTTCTAATATTTGCTTTCGCTATTTTTTAATACAATGATTATGCTAAATACCATTAAATTTACAGTCAATTTTTCAAAGTATTTGATTAAACTAATTACGTGCAATGGTGTGTTTTAGGGGAAGTCGGAATTTATCGGTAGAACGATAGCCAGGCCTCATGTCAAATTTTCAGATGAGCCTTACTGTAAGCCGGAATTTCCACCCACCTTGGAATGGTATGACTTATTTCGAGGATCTGAGCAGGCTGGAGAACTACTGGCAACCTTCGAACTTTTACAGGTATCGCCGAATAAAATGTAGTTTTCGATTATTCTAATTATTTTAAATTTACCACTTCTAAACGCTTCAAATTTTATGGAGTTTATACACTGAAAAAATCTTTCAGAAACTTTTTTTTAACCTTCACTGAAAGGTTTCTGAAAATATAAGACACCTACTGTTAAAAGGCATGTCTTCAATCATTTAGAAATGCTTTCCTTTATTTTCAAAGTTAAGACGCTGAATGCCTCTGACACAAATGCTTAGAAGTGAATGGTGCGAAAATTATTCCTTCTGCCATTATGGTCCTTTGTAGTCTAGTGGTAAAAGACCAGCCTTGAGAAGGAAACTTCTCAGGAGTGGTCAACTTCTCAAAGTTCGAGTCCCATCTACTTCCAGTAATTCTATAAATCGTACATATGATGGAAATTTGTTAACGTTTCTTTCAATTTCATACACCGTGTATACAGCTGTGCTTATATATTCAGAAACGCTACTAAATTTTTAAAGTATAAGGCAATTTTTTTAATTAAATTATTAAAGTTTATATCAAACTTGTGTTTTATATTTGACCGATTTATAAGAGTTCAAATATTTTATGAGATAAATTATGAAGTGCTTAATAATTTCTAAGAGAAGTTCTGCAAACGTATTTCTTTATGTATTTGTGATTCTTGCAGATGTCTGTTTCGGAAGAAAAGGGGGCATTTCCGGATCTTCCGAGGCCTAAAGAAAACGTTTGGAGACCTGATAAAGGACCTATTTTACCAGTTCCTGCAATCATCAAGCCAACGCTCTCCAAGTACAGGATAGAGGTAGTACAAATATCTATATGACTCATAACTACATAATTAACAATGAAATAAACTCGGTTACGCGTACATTTTTAAACGAAAATATTGGTAGCATGGTGTTCTTTAAAATTTAAAAATATTATGTGCTACCAAATGATTAGCATGAACATTGAAAAGTTTTTTAAGCAACGAATTTACAAATTTCGTTTGGCAGTTATGATACTAAAACTTATTTAAACATAAACTATTTATATTTACATTAGAATACATTACGGTTATTTCGTATTTTTACTAATTAACTAAGTCGAATTATTAATTTCCCCTCTTTTCTACTTTTCCTTTAAAACTTCAGTTTAAAACACTGTTAGCGATTGATATCTTTATCTGAAGTGACTCATTTTCGTTTTGAAAAACTCATCCAACTGTCGTATATCATTAAAAAAAACTTATTTATCCAATATATAACTGCCGAATTTGGATTTTGAAATTAATAATAGATTCAATTTACATTTAGAAATGTAAAACAAATGTATTCACGGCAAAATCAGGGCATCTTCGCATAAATTAATTACACTATTACTCATCACAATAAACTAAGATTAAACAACGATTCCTACATTCCTAAGGCAAAATTACTAGAATCCCTTAACTACTTTTCCGCCATCGCTCTTCAGATGATTTCCCTCCTTGCAAACAATTAGTTGTTTCTATCTCTTGTGTCTTCTCAGTTCCCCCTAATGAATTATTCGCTTCGTAAAAGAATGCACAATTACCCTTAATGCTTTTGTGAATGTAGCCAGCGGTGTTATTCTCCCCCATTAACTAACATTTATGAAACAAGTTATTCATTCAGGTTAATGACTAGAATCTTTAAGCTCTTATGTTTCAAAGATTTTTCTTGATTTTTCCTTTGCTTAAGGTTTATTTCGCACAAACGTTGTACCATTGTTTCAAAATTTATGCCAATGTTTTAAAAATTTTGTAGAAAGGTGAAAGTGGTAAAGAGTATTAATGAATCGTTCGAAATAAAACCCGTCATATATTAAATAAATTCTCTACAAAAAATATCCATATATATTACTTTTACTAATTATACTTAAGTTTAACTAATTATACTAAAGTTTAATAGAAAAAATAGCATTTAAATTCTGTAAATCTTGTTTTTTTAATCTTGTCTTTTTTTGAAAAAATCTTAAATTTGAGAGGAAGAACTAAATGATTTATTCGCATGTTAAGCTATAATTCTGAGCAGCAAAAGAAGAAAAAATGCAGCATATTATGAAGAAGAACCACCGTTACTTTTGCGAGAAAACAATAAGTTTTAAAAGATTTCATTTTAAATAGAATAGTTCCCTGTTATTTTAATAAAAATTGAAATTTTCAAAGTACGAAAACAGAGGGAAGAGACTAACCGAAATGTAAATGAATTTTTTTTTATGTTCTACTTTTCTAATTTTTTTTTAAATCGTATTATTAGAACTAAAGTTAAAACAAACCGTAATAGGGTAGATGTACAAATCTTCCAATCAAAATTTTTTTATAAAAACAAATCTGATTGTTAGAACTGAAATTATAAAATAATAATTTGGAATAAATAAAACTACAATGAATAATTAATTTTTTTTTACTATTTCTAATTTCAAAAGCAAGTATAATTTTATATCTTATTTAAGTTTTTAAATGCATTTGATCAGAATTCAACAAAACGTTTTATTTAACAATTGTAGTATACCACATAGTTTATTTTTCGTTTGCACTTGGTTTTATTTCCAACTTTTCAGAAAAATCTTTACTTAAGAATTACCTTCACCTTTAAAAAGAAAAACGGGAAAGAAAATAACAAAAAATACCGTGAATACACTCTTAAAACGAACGATTTTAACTCAGTCTGAGTAATTTTCACTCCTCCAGTCTGCAAAATGCACTTATCCTCTTGGAGTGGATCCTTTGTGTGTTAAACCTCCGACAGGATCACTCCAAACGAGTGATTTTAACTGAGTCTGATTTAATATTCACTCCTTTCCAGTGTCTTAAATGCACTTCTCCTACTGGAGTGGATTTCACTCGTTTGTTTTAAGAGTGTAAGTAACAGCACCTGCTGCAAACAGCGTTCCCGTCACTTTTTACTGAGAGGAAGAGTAAAGCGGCAGAAAGAAGTACAACCTTTTCGTTGAATCAATCAAGAACGACGACAAAAAGAGTAGACTTATGAACTTCGTGGCCGATAACGGATTCACCGAGAAGGTTTTCGGCTCTGAACACAGCCATACCGCAAACATGCATGCTATTAAATATAATCAATATAACTCTAAAATATCACAAGGGTGCCGCCCCGGTGGCGCAATCGTTAGGATGTTAGTCTTTGGAGTTGCTGGGGTCGGGTTCGAATCCCGTTATAAGGCATGGATGTTTGTGACCGTCAATAAATGTTGTTATTTGTCTATGTGTTTGTGTTGTCCTTTCTTTGTGTGTCTCTTGTGCTTGTAAAAACTCTTTCTGTGTCTGTCCCACTTGACGAAATCTTATAAGCGGTTCTCTGAACAAGCACACAAACTGGAATATATATGTACACACCATACACTCTTAAAACGAACGAGCGATTTTTAACTCAGTCTGAGTAATTTTCACTCCTCCAGTCTGGAAAATGCACATATCCCTTGGAGTGGATCCTTTGTGTGTTAAACCTCCGACAGGATCACTCCAAACGAGTGATTTTAACTCTGTCTGAGATAATATTCACTCCTTTCTAGCGTCGAAAATGCACTTCTCCAATTGGAGTGGATTTCACTCTTTTGTTTTAAGAGTGTACCATATCACAGGGGTTTACAGTGTAAAATTTGACCTGTGTTTTCCCCCACCAGGTCCTGTTCTGGGGCGTTCGTGAGTTGAAGCGCGTCCACCTGATGACGGTGGACAGACCTCGAGTGGACGTGGAGTGCGCCGGCCACATTCTCCAGTCTTCCATCATACTCAACTACAAGAAGAACCCGAATTTCTCGACGCCCGTCAAGCACTTCGATGTGGTAAGTATACACATATGGGAGGTCCCTCAATTATTTAAAAATCATAACAACAACAATAATAATAATCTTTATTATCCAAACATAGCAGCATTGCACTTTAAATGCGCCAAGAAGGAAAATTAATCCCGTTTCAAGCGAAAAAATAAATTTATATTAATTAGATACTAAAGTACCACGAGGGAGGAAGTCCGACTTTTGATCGTCAGCATGACACGTCCATTTTACAGGAAGGTCCCTTTCACAGATCCATTCTCACTCACATATCGAAATATCGACCCAGATCTTAGCCGATATTCCCCTGATCTGGCACTCCCAAAGGTAACAACAACATTATAAAATTGCAAAGTGAAAATGCTACCATGCGCCGACAAAAAGACTTTATTTTAAATGTAGTAAACATCGCGTGCAAGTTTATTTGCAAATAAATATGTGTTTTCGTACGAAAATAAAAGTGTAATTTAAAGCTCCATCCGATTTTTTGTCGTAACCATACTCCGTAAAGCTGGAGGTCACATATTTCCTGTTAACAGTTTTGCATAGAGTAACGTGCGTTTTGCCTAATACAGACAACACTTATTGTAAATATTTACTCCACAAGTAAAAAATTATTTTAAAAATGTAATTAAGTTTTTAGACGTTTATGTGGGGTGTGGACTGTCTTATATAATATCAGATTCCGTGCAATGAATGGTGCCGTATATCAAAAACGTTGGGAAAACTATTATAAATAAGGTGTTTATTTCCCTTCATCAGATTAAACTACAAAAAGTCTATGCTAATTGAAAGTTCTCTATATCAAGAATAAAATTAAATAATATTTTTTGGGAGCAATTGCCCAGAAGCCTTTTGTTATTGAATAATATTTGTCTTGTTACAAATGGAAATAAAAATAATAAAAAAATGAAGAGTACAGGGGGAAAACCGCTTGATTTCGTAGAAGGCTTTCTCCAAAAGGCCTCTTTGGAAATGATAGCGAGAAATCGCCTAAACTGGTGTAAAAAACCGGTTACTCGCTTTGTTTTTCCTCCGCGGCTACCCTGATTCACCCCAGAGATCAGTGGACACGAGTCACACGTTTGTTACGCGAATGAAGAACCGAAAGAAAAACCGGTTTCCTGTCTCCAATGCCCGCCAACCAGACACAATTACTGGAAGACTCCTAATAAATCAAGCGGTTCTTCCCCTGTACTCTTCAAATATGCTTTATAAATTCTTAACTTGTGTCATAAGCGATTTTTTTTTATCAATCCCTACTATAATATATCTTATAAAAAACCGTAGGAACTGCCCGACCAGGAAATGTACTGCCCTCCCTTGACAATCCGTGTTATGGACTGCAGGAGCTTCGGTAGATTTACTCTGGTTGGAACCCATGTCATCAACTCCCTACAGAAATATGTATTCAGACCTATGTCCAAAAAGGAGAACAACGTGTCAAGTAAGCATTATTTCCTTATATGTTTTTGCCTGTTTCGACAACTCAATCAAACGATTTTCTATCGCAGAAACAAATCACTGGTCAGCTAAGCTCCGCCAAGTTCTAGTCGTCCATTAATGCATTGTGGTACAAAGAAGACTATATTTTTAAAACAATTTTTAATTTGAAAACAATTAAGTGAAGTTAATAAATGCACTGCTAAGTTATTTTAAACACCACAATATCATAAATTGGCAAATAACCAAAAAAAAAAAATATTGAGTATTTTTATGGTTGATAGGATTGAAATTAAAACACGTGATTGAATTGACACATTTAAAATTTTTTGGTTTAAACATAACTAAAATGAAACATAAATAATCATTAAAAAAACTCGGTTTTTCAACTACTCAGGAATAACTTACACCATTTTTCATTTTTTCATTTATTTTGAGCTTCAATTTGTTTCAGGATATTCAAGCAATCAAATGCTTATGGTTCAGACTGATGAGGTCATCATTGACATCGATGGAGGTAGCGCTATGATACCTAAAGAGACCCTCATCATACTTGACTTTGTAAGAATTAGATTTGGATATTCAGTCTTTTCTAGCAATGTTATTGTTTAGTAAAAATTGATATCAAAGGAAAATTGGTGAAAGAATATAAAAAATTCAAAATTTTATCCTGTGGTCATTCTATTGATTGCAAACATCTTCTTTGACTATTATTATCGATTACAATCTGAGGGATACAAACACATAAATCAGTTACCTGTATATGTCAGATTTTTTAGCAAAATACATAATTTATATAAAAATATGTATAAATTTCATAATTTTTACTAAGTTTAAAAATTTGAAGTCTGGAGGACTCATCTATGCTCATTGTTTCACCAAAAAAATTATAAAATTTAAAGAAAATAAATTTTGAATTGAAATTTAAATTTTATTCTCTCATTCTGTGACAACAAGTTTACACTTCAGCACATTTACTTATCTCTCAAAGGGTTTAATACCTTAGATTTAAAACTATATTTAACACACTAAAGATATAATTTTTATAATTATAAATATTTGTTTAAAGAAATTGTTTAATAAATGAGCTGTATTACTGTTCTATAGGGCGGTGGAAAACAAAACAAAGACCAGAAGACGGATTCCAACAAGAAAAAGAAACGCCAAACTGAAGAAGAGACCTACGATGATGATGAAGAAAATAAAGATTGGTGGACGCGTTACTTTGCCTCGTATGAGGCAATGATCAAGGTAAAATTAACTTTTTTGCTACCTTTATTAAATTATCTTTAATGAGTTTTGGGTGTATTTGGTTTCACAAAGAGTTCATTATGAAGGAAATTTTTTTACAATGTTTATTTTCTACCTTTGACAATCTGGGGTTGAAATTGATTTTGGCAGCCAATCTTAACCCTTAAAGATTTGAAGGTTTGCTTGTTTACACGATACAGCTATTTTTTTTTAAACTTTACTCTTTGAGCAATTTTTGGAATTAAACTATTCTTGTACAATGAAAATGATTAGAAATTACTAGAAATAGTTTAAATAAAATAGTAAGAAACAGTTTTGTACCACCCAAAATTTATGAAGGCTGAAACTCCTTTTCCAAATTATAACTAATATATAGGGTCCACCGCGTTCACCGGCGACTTCTTCCAATTGAAATTACTATTATCAAACGTCGCCAACGAACTCGCTGGACCCTATACCTTATAGTTATGCTTTGGAGAATGTGAGCTTTGCCACTACTCCTTTCATATACTAACTGACTCATCAGGAAATCATAAACTTCATAGATATAAATCGCAAACTCTTAATTACCCTGTGGGATTATTTCTATGAAAAGTAATGAGAAAAAATATCTCAACTTTGTGCTACAGGAAAAGAACCGTTCCACCACTGACAGCGTGAGCAGCCTGGACGCTGCAGGCACACGTTCAGACGACGACTCAGAAGAACTCAGCTTGAAGGACGTACGCAAAGTTGAGAAGGAGATCCAGCGGCTGGAAACCCAGCACCAGCCTCCAGCCCAGCCTCAGAAGAGGACCCTCAAGGGAACTTCGACAGCGGTGAGGTTGGCTCAGAGGTTGTCCCCGAAATCACACAGGAAGAACATGACGGAGGAGTCGCTCATTAAGGTAGATTGAAGCTATTTTTACTGTGAATTAGATCATAGAACTAAAAATAAATTTATCTTTGGAGTGTATGGGTTATTGATGAGAAATAGTGAAGATTTTCTCTTTCCTGAACGTTTTGTTTTCTCTTTCCTATATTACAAAATTGAATACGATTGGCACATAGTCCTATTTCCGCCAAAAATGCGATATTAAAATAGACAGGACCATCCCCAAGGACCTTGTGCCCAATATTGCGCCCATAGTTACTTTTATAAATTTTAAGTTTGTACACAGATACATATTATACCTAAAAAAACTCAAATAATTTCAAACTAAATGACATATAACAACGTTTATTCTTATTGTCCATTGACTTTACGTTTAGACATTTTTCCGAATCTTCTGAAACTTTTAACAAGTGCTCTGTCAAATACACATTTTTAGAGCAACTTATTGGGTTGTGTGAAAAAATAAATAAGAAAATTCCCACGCCATTTTGTTTCGCTTAATAATAAGCAAAATAATCTATAGTTATTTGATTCAGAGATCAATATGTTAAGGAATTAAAAAAAATAATTCTTTAGTTCAAAGCTAACCTTACTTTTCGATTTTCAAGTAATATAAACTCTCGAGGACTTTCAAATTTCGCAAAAAAGTTGTATAGGATGTCATTAAATACTACAATAATAAGTACCACATTTGGTATTTCAGATCTATCCTTGTGAGCTAGAAAATGTCATTGAATTCGGCGGCTTTCGAGAGTGGCTCCATTCCTTCGAACTTTTTCGTGGAAAAAGAACTGGAGACGAGTTGGAAGATCAGAACAGGATTGTTGGCGTTTTCAAGGTGATTACTGATTAAGTTAAATTGTGTTTTGAAATTGAACATAATTTGGTATATTTTATTTAGATCACTATTTCTATACCAATATATCATTATAACAAACATTGTTTTAGGGATCTCTTAAAGTTTACAAAACTCCACTGCCTAAAGACGTTCAAGACCCGTACTTACACATTGCAGATCCTCAGTTAGGTCTATTTCAAGGTCTACCTAGTAATGAACCTATCCATGTCCTTGTCCGAATTTATGTGGTCAAGGTAAGCAAAGCAATAAAATTTAATAAGAAATATTTTTTTAAAATCATTAATGATTAAAGTTTATTTCGGTTAAGTTAATTTTTCCTAGTTACAAATTTATATACACATTTTGAGTATGCAATCGATTACTTAAGTTTAAAAAAGTTAATAAAATACAAAAAAAAAAAAAAAAAAATCACGACCAACGACAGTCCAAACATCCCCGCAAGGTTGTTTCATTTTGGTGCATGCATATACTACACGTATATATACCGGTTAATAATTGCTTATAAATTAAATTTTACTTATTAGAATTTAAGCATAATATTGAATAAACTACAGCTATACGTATATTTATTTTCGGTTAAGTTAATTTTTCCTAGTTACGTATATAGATGAGAACCTGTCTTATAAAAACAATTGTTTCTTCAACTAGGTATGAAACCCAGATTATTTATCATTTAATTTTTTTCACTACGGCGATAGCAATAAAATCTCTTCTTAAATTGAAAAGCTATTGAATTTTTTGTACTTAAAACAAACCTACGACTTGAAACTAATAAAACAATAGCTTATTAGACATAACTAAATGCATTTACTATACATTAACCATGATGGAGGGCGAAACCATTTGTTGAGTAACAATCCCAGACTGATAAATAATCTTTTTAGGCAACGGATCTGCACCCCGCGGATCTGAACGGAAAGGCTGATCCCTACATCGTCATCAATCTTGGCAACAAGAAGACCAATGACAAAGAGAATTACATATCCAAGCAGCTCAATCCAGTTTTTGGAAAGTAAGATCTATTATTAGTTTATTTCATGGAAAGGAGTAATTAAATGTTCTTTTAAAAGTATTCTTGGCTGAAGTAGAATTGTATTTTTTAAACTTAGTAAAATTATTATTTTTAAAAATGATTCAAGACAATTTTATATATTTATTCGATGTTTTCAATACGTTTAAAAACTATTTCAAACAAAAGAATTTAATTGCAATTAAGACAAAGTAAAATACAAGAACTAAAATTATTATGATATTTCATTTGAGTGGGTATAATAATTGATTATAATATTTTTAAAGAAAAGTAAAATGTTTTTTCGATAAACGATCAAGAACATTTATATTTTATTTTATATTTTAAGTACGTTTAAGAACTAGGATACAGCAAAAGCATTTTTAAACAATTGATGCAAAGTAATATGTAATTATTTATAAAATTGTTTATGGAATCATAAATGCTTTTTTAATTAAGTTATCGAGCCAGTGAACATATTTATAATCCGGCAATGAGTACGAAGGGCTCCCAATTATTGCATGATCTTATATATAGCATTCTGTAGTTTTGATCCTCACAATCTATTGCAAAATATTATTTAAACTTAAAAATTAATTACGTATTTAATCTAGAAATGGTGCCCTTAAGTCATTTTTTACGCAAATAAGGAAATGTATAGATCAATCTTAAATTTTATCTATGAAAGTATATGGCATACATACGATTGTTTAAATTTTTGTAAAAAGACGTACACACATGAACAAAATTTGTTTTAGAAGGGTGATTTATATTTGCATTTTCTTGAACTGTTATAAAACCTCCACAACAGAAACAGCTTCCACACTTAGCACCTACTTGATTGGTATTTATACTAGAAATAACTCGCATCTACAAACCCTTTCAAATGTTACACTTAATATCAATTAATGTAACATAAACTTTCCCCATAGGTGTTTTGAGTTCGAAGCCACATTTCCCCAGGATTCTTTGCTCAATGTTCAAATCTATGACTGGGATCTGCTGGGATCGGACGATCTGATTGGCGAAACAAAGATCGATCTGGAAAATAGATTCTACAGTCGGCACAGACCAACATGTGGTTTGGCGCAAAAATATGAAACGTAAGTTCTTATGCTTATCATTGAACGTTATCTTCAAGCGCCCTTATCAAATGTTGCTAATTTATGCTATAGAAATTTTTTTATAGGCAACGTATTGTTTCGATGGTTTTTAAAGAGAGATACGTAGCTAAAATTTAAAACAAATGTATTTATGAATGATGATTAAGGGGACCGGGGAGGGAAATTAATACAGACCGAAATGGATGAAAAAATTTTTATAGCTCAGGGACATAAAATTTAATGAAAATACAAATAATAAAAGAAAAATATGCAATAGTTTTTTTTAATAAAAAAATTTAAAACTTTTTTTAAAAAATGCTCCTTGCGATTCAATTTTTTCTAAAATTTCTAATTTTTTTTATATAAGATTTAGATAAGATAGAAATATATGTTAACAAAACTGTGCATGGATTTTTTATTCGTCCTATTGGTTAATTATTAAAAATTAAAAATTTATGTTACTTGGAAATTTTTGATTTTTTTCGTGATATGCTAAAAGTAAAACTGAGTAAAATATAAAAAAATGTTATCAAATTTCAAAATCCATGCACAATTATGTTTGAAAGATTATCAATTACAATTTTCCACAATTTCAAAGCAATACACAAATTTTTGAATCTCAAGGAACAATTAGAATGTACGACAAACCACTAAAAACACTTACGGAGAAAAGGGCAAGTAAAGAAAATAATAACTTCCACTTAAACGGACGATTTTTGGATTTCGGTGTTTACGAAAACGCCAACTGTATATATATTTTTTTATCGTTAAAAGTAAGATATGTTCTTAAAAATAAAAGTTCAAGCTATAACTTTTTATTAAAATACCAAAATCGATATTTTAGACATTTTTTGCCTCCCCGGTCCCCTTAAAGAAAATTAAATATTTTTATAAATAAAAGTAGAATTAATTGCATTTCTTTAAAAAAAAAAAAAAAAACTCCACTCTTCTAAAATAGTTTTGGTTTGTTTCACTTTTGAACAAGTTTATTATCATCTAGGTTGTTATTATCATCAAATGTTGTTTTATTAATTTTATAGGAGATTACATACAAAAACATATTGCATATCGTATTTAAAAAAAAGTTTAATTCAAATACATTAAAATCAAATGTACGATTGTAAATACTTATTACTATTAATTACCAAATAAATGAAAAAAAAAAAAAACGAAAAAATGCCACAGACTTTAAATTTGGTCAATGAGTTTTTAGTACATGTCGGACGTCATAATAAGTTTTTCGAAATATTTGCCTATAAGCACAAAAGATATCTGTCATACTTTTTAGGTTTTGAAGGTATTGCAGAAAATAAAAAGAGCTACGTACTTCAAATTTGGTACGCAATTCCAATTACACTTCGGACGCGATTATGAAGTTGTATTAATTTAATTTACGAAAGAAACTTAATTGAATATTCGATTTTAGCCTTTAAAATTTTAAATTACAGCTGAATGCTGTGAGTGGACTCACAAAGGAAGCTGCATAGATGTATAGGAAACAACTTCACAAAGGAAACGAATAGTTTATTTGTTGTTGTAACAACAAATAAACTATTTGAGCTAAAAATCTACGTTGTTTCCTTTGTGAATCCGCTAACGATACATGCGAAAAGTTGTAGCAAATTTCTGAATAGCTTGACATGCTTGGATATTTTCTTTTGTAATGGGAATAAATCTTGCGTAGAAATGGTTATAGGTGACAGTTACTATTACAAACCTACTTATTTTCCGATAACAATTTCAGTAAGTATTTAAACAAAGTAGTTTATTTATAGTTCTCTAAAACTTCCAGTTTTTTTTAAAGTTCTTTCGAATTAAAATAGGAAAAAGGCTAAATAAATTTATTTTATTAACAACTAGCAGTATGGTCCCGCCTTACTGGGAACCCGTTAACTTCGCAATGCTTCCTTTTAGAGGCATGCTTTCTTGTGAAAACACACTCAAAATAAAAATAATTAAATTCGTGTTGGCGCATGCGCACTTAAAAAAGCAAACACTAATAGAGGATGAAGCAGCCTTAAGGCGAGCGCATATCTCAACCAAACTCAATCAATCAAACTAATGGAGGATGGCGTCAAGCCCCCGTTTCGGCCCGGTCCATGTATTTTCAAGCCCTGTTATGGTCCCGCAATCCCACGTGGATGACGTTTTCCTGAAAATAATTATATTAATTAAAAATCACATAGAAACATGAAAAAACTAAGCCTCAGGTGCACACGTAGGTATTAAAAGGATTCTATATTAAAATTGTTGATTGTTTTTAGAGTAGTCTAAGTAGTTCTTTTGCGATCCACAGACATACACACAGACAGACAGACTCTTTCTTTTATTATTATAGATTTAATATTGTTGTTTATTTGCCGATTAAAAATATGTGCTGAATTGAACTCTTTCAGTACGGGTCCCAACCAGTGGCGTGACCCTCTCAAACCCACCCAAATTCTGGCCAAACTCTGCAAGGACTTGAAACTGGATGGACCTTACATCATGCATAATCGGATACGAATTGGAGGGAAAGCTTTTACTTTCCAGGCGGACGGCGATTTAGATGGTATGTAGTGTAGAGTTTGATTATAGTACTATGTCAAAAATAATCAAAGTCGATAGAAAAGTACGATTATAATCTCTTAACAATTGGATATTTTCAAGAAAACGGACAAAAAGCTCCTATTTCGATCTTATTGACACGCGTTACCACCATTGTCAGAGGGCGTTTCAATGTGTGGATTTAAGTAAGCTTTAATGTTATTGGCAGGATAGTACTGAACACTACAGTGGGGAAATATCACGGGGGCGAAGAGGAAGGGAATTACAAGCTATTAGTACTTATTTTTTTAAAGGCAAAAGTAACATTTTACATCACCTTTCTTTTTAATTTTATATAAAAAAAAGAGTATGTTCGATATTTTTCATTAAACTCTACTTGCTGGTTTGGCTT
Organism: Hylyphantes graminicola; assembly: GCA_023701765.1. Classification (NCBI taxonomy): domain Eukaryota; kingdom Metazoa; phylum Arthropoda; class Arachnida; order Araneae; family Linyphiidae; genus Hylyphantes; species Hylyphantes graminicola. The sequence continues at coordinate 30,753,242 of CM043117.1, read as the reverse complement.
CTCATTTAAATTGTTCGAGAACATTTATAGTATTCTACCTATAGCAATCGCACTGGCAAACTGAGCTACATCTTCATGTTATGCGACATCCATCCACACTCTACAGAGTACAAACAAATTTATTTACTCTTTTTTTTTACTTTTGCCTTTTGGCTTCAACTACAATTCAAAAATTATAAGGACAGTGAAGTAAATAAAACTTCATATCTACTAATTTCTTATATAAGGAAACAGAAAACTTAACTAACAAGGGATGCCCATTTAGAGCTAAGGCTTGCTCTTTAAATTTATCTGAAATCAGGGTCGATGGGGTGCATTGCAGCAGATGTTCTGGTCAGTTCTGAAGACAAATGTGGATGTCCCATTGTTTTCTTCCTAAGGTAGCTTGGAAGAGTACACTGAAGAGTTACGAATCGGCCAGATTTGAGCGCTTAACACTGATTTGCCTGCGATCAAGTAATGACTCGGTTGCGTTGCGAGGTCTAGTATTGGGTATTTTGTGCTGACCATCAAAGTATTTAGGGATGGAAATCCAAAAAGATGGAAATCGGAAATACTCTAGCTGCAGAAACTTGCCCAGACTCGGAACTGGATCCAAAACATCTATTCTCTTGTCCAGCTATCCTGGTAAAATTGCAGCAAATCACCAACTCACCCTGCGAAGACCTTTATGAAGACCACTGTCTACAGATCGCTGAAGCAGTCTATGAGACCTTCGGCCCCATATAATCTATATCCAGGTGTGCGTGTGTGTTTGTGGACACGACATCATCATCATCAAAGTATTTTCGCTCCAGTGAGTCGGAGCTCTTAAAAGCATACAGAAATAAAAAGGAAAAAGTTACTCAATCATGAATTATGGTGTGGGAAGATTGACAACCTAATGGCCCAAGGTCTGGGGATCAAACGTGTTATTGAACGCCGCCCCCAAAGTTAGCTAAACACATAAAGTAGGGGTCGAGTAGGTAACTCTAAATGAAAGGGGGTTACGGAAAAATTGCCCACTTAATGTCACATAGAGTGTAACTGCGTATAATGACCTAGCGGCGTTGCTTCAGTTGTAAAATGTGTTGCGTTTCCTTCCAGAGGAGAAGTTGAACGAGGAGCACATGGCTCTGGCCGTCCTCCACCGCTGGCACGAGGTTCCGAAGGCGGAGTTTAGTATGGTGCCGGAACACGTGGAGACCCGGCCTCTCTACCATCCAGACAAACCAGGCATCGAACAGGTGCGCGCATTTCCCATACTTAAGAACAGGTCATCAGGAAATGATTACTTTCAGGAGGTTTATCATAACCAGTTGTAAAATAAGAAAATTATAATGATATATTGAGCCTGACCAAGATTTGTTTCGGTGATTAACTTTTCGAATATGAAATTTTCAGAAATATTTTACTTACGTTGTTTTAGTTTGAAAAAACTATTGAAAAATAAAATGGACACAGCACAAATTTCATAGTTAAATAGTTGAATTAAAAGCTAAGCTGTACTTCGAAAGACAGTATGTCTGGTCACCCTAAGTATGGTTTAAATGCTTGAAAAGTTCAATTTAAACACAAGCAATATAAATAAATTTTTCTTAATCATGAAAAAATTGAAATGCTTCGTTTATAACTTCAAAAAATTGGCAAATTTTTTATAAACAATTACTTAAAAACTGGGCTTTTCAAAAAGGACACTAGCTTTGATAAATTCGGCTTCAGAAACGGTAACTATTTAAAGTTACTAGTCATTGCTTTTTTTTTTAAATTTACTTTTAAAATATTTTTTTTTAAATTATCCTATTAGATCTTACCGGATTTCGCTGCTGTCTTTTTAAACTATTATAAAATGATTTTTATATTGGGAATGACTGATTACGTAAAAAATCAGTGATTATTACCGAAATTTTACCCATCGGTTTATCGCATTTCGAAATGAAAAAAATCTGTTACATAGTGCTCATTAATTTTTAATAAAAGCATTGTGTTTAAAAACAAAAATGCCTTACATAAAAAAATTTTTTACCAATTATTATTTTCGGATTTAAAAACACAATGTTAATATTATTTAACTTTGAAACTGTTTCAGGGAAAGCTCGAAATGTGGGTAGACATGTTTGCAATGGATATGCCACTTCCGAAACCTCCCACAGACATATCACCAAGAAAACCTAACAGGTAACACGAAATTAAATGCATATTTTTTTCCAATTTCACAAACTAATAAAGTTGTTTCCAAACTACTTGGTGTACTGGTAGTCTATATTAAATTTAAATAATATTTTTATCGACAGCTACGAACTACGAGTTATCATTTGGAACACTGATGACGTAGTGCTAGAAGATGACGCCTTCTTTACTGGTGAAAAGATGTCCGACATATACGTCAAAGGGTGAACTATAGCTAATTTTTCTTCTGCTATTATTTTTGTAGTTACTAAATTTTAGTAACAAATTTAATTAATAAATTTCTCTTTTATGATTTGATCGGCTAACTGTAAAAAAAAGTCAGTCCATGCGTGACGGAATAACATTTTGAACTGTAGAAATGAAGTAAGACAATTAAAACAAAGCTATTTTCAAAGGAAAATTGTTTTTTGCATTTTCAGTTTATATATTTCTGTTAATGATTAAAAGATTGTAAAAAAAAAGTTGAATTTTTTTAAAAAGTATTTTATTATTTTATTTTTGACCAACTTCTTTTTGAGTTATGGAATGACATTTTTGCAACCCCGACTGCATCCTTGTACTTAAAAATAGAAATTTCTGTTAATTAACAATACATTGAGTTTTTAAAATAGTGTGCATATCTTAAATATGATATATAAGCTATGTAAATTATAATTTAGAGCGACCTACCTGTAGCATGGTTTAAGTTATTAACTGTCATTTGACGTTACGGAATGACTAAAAGTTTCATAAACATATATTCAAATTAAAAGTGCTTAAAGTAATAAATTAAAAAAAACTTTATTATCTGGAATACCAATATAATATTAAATAATATATTATCTACATTTATTCATATGTTAAAGGTTTTTCAAACACTTAATCGAGGTCGATTTCCAACTAGTTAAAACGCGTCTGAATTTGGCGGGAAAAGAAATCTTTTTTGTCCTCACGGTATCTATCTTCTTTTTCGGGAAATGTGAATACATGTCCCTTATCGCCTTGCCTTCTTAAACCATAATTTGTAAGCTTGGAATATATATTTAAACCAAATTAGTAAATATTTCAAAAGAATTTACAGTTAAAAAAAGCTGACATTTTTATAGAATGCCCCTAAGCAGTCTATTGGCTTGATTCGTTCTTGTTCTACCAATTAGTTATGCCTGCAATTTAGTGAAAGAAAAGGCTTGTGAGGCAATCTTAAAGTTAAATTGAACTATTTTTTAGGCATAACGATTCATTACGATTTTGTTCTCATTTTCATGCAGCTTATATTTTCTAAATATGACGCCAACTACTTAGTTAACAAGCATAGTTATTTTTATTTTCTAATTAAACTTCTCTACCAGTCTCCTTATATTTTACGTCTCTCTCTCTCTCTCTATCAAACTTTATCAATAGGGATAACCCAAAGTAAAATAATTTATTGAAAGCAGACTATACCCTGATGTTAATGATAACAATATTAATTTTTCTAGATGGCTCAAAGGACAGGAGGATACTCAGTGCACTGATATACACTACCGGTAATTAGAAATTTTGGATATTTGTTTTACTTATCTCAAAATCCCACAAAGATGTCAGCAGTTTAAATTTTTAAATAATTATTTTATTAAAAAAATACAAAATTAAAATTATGAAGTTTGGTTACATAACATATCCAAAAAATTATGAGTTTTTGGTGATAAGATTCAGTGAAATCGTTTGTTTTTGTGGCTTGTGAAAAGCTTTTGTACCTAACATAATAAAATTCTACTTGAATTACATTTAAATCTGACCTTATCATTCAAAAATAACTTCATAAAGTATACTTTTAATTACATATTTACATATGTAAAAAAGCGGACATAATATTCACACTGCAAGGGTGTTTGACTGCACTACATCCAATGTTCTGTACATCCCTCTTTTCTACGCTAAGAGATTAATTGCAGTAAAGCCAACTACCTGAGTCCAAATTTTTGTTATTGAGGCTTTGGTTTTCTTGCTTTTAAAAATGGATAACAAAGCTAAAAATAAAAAATTTTGAATTTTAATTTATTCAAATATGTTAAGTTGAGTTGAATTATCTTCGCACTAGAGCTACAAGAGTGTTATTGAAGTCAGGCATCGTAATTTAGGCATAATTAACGCAAGTCAAGTGACGAGCCAGCGCCTGAATAACCACCACCCAACATAATTTTATTTTAACGACGACATCATTCGCAGGTGCGACTTTGGAGAATATTTAACGTGCATTTTCTCTGCACTGGAAGCACTCATTAGTCGTCAGACGCTTTGAATGCAAATGCCTGTTATAGGTCGAACGTTGTTTTGGCAATGCCCTAGTTACCGGGCTATTTGACATGAAAAAAATGCACCTTTGGCTCCCTAGCTGCCTTATCAAAATATAGGCAAAATAAATAAAGATGCATTTGAAACAAATTAAAAATCTAGAGATTTTCTCTTCATTTTGTCTTCTCTTAAATCTCTCTTAGACAGAATTCTCTTAGAAGTTCCTCAAAAAGTTCTGATAAAATTATAGCTTCAACACTAATCAAATGTTTTCTATTTCAGATCGCTGACGGGCGAAGGCAATTTCAACTGGAGATTTGTCTACCCGTTCGACTACCTGCCAGCAGAGGAAAAAATCGTGATATCGCGGAAAGAGTCTCTCTTTTCTTGGGATGAGACAGAGTGTAAGATACCTGCCCGGCTCGAGTTGCAAGTCTGGGACGCTGACCATTTCTCAGCGGACGATTTTCTGGGTAAATTTTTTAGATAATTTGATTGAGAGGAAAGGTGTGATATTGCGTCTAGGTTGTATCAAATAAAATATTGTTAATTTGAAATAATTGTGGCTACTTTTTTTTAGTTGTGTAGATAAAATAGAGGATGTCACCATAAATCAAAGTCAAAAACACGTATTATAGTACTATTGTATGCTTACACGAATAATTGGTTGTATGCTTACTTTACTTAGAAAAGATAATAAGTTTATAGTTCTTAACAATTTTTATGTTTAAGTAGACTGACGTTAAATTAATAAAAAACAGCAAATTTGTTACTTAGTAAAAAAGTATTGCTCAAAATTTTGCAAAAAAAAAATAAATACTTAGCAATCACTCAATCCGAAATGTACTTTTTAATTTTAATAAATTAAAATACATTTTATTTATTCTAAATTGTATACTATACAAATGTTACTAAGGAAGCAAATCACGTGAGAAAACTATCATGAGACATCAATGTTATTCCACCAACAAAACCTAGATGATGTTTCTGTAACCATAGAATAAAGTGTTCCATGTTGTCCTATTTAACATAACATTTGGCACCGGTCCTTCTTCCACTCAGCAATTTAAAAAAAAAATTAATCCACCATGTCATTTCACAGGGTGTCTACCAGATTTGTCAATTCTAATTTCTTGACCCTCTTTCAGAAACTTTTACAACCGTTTAAATGATTAATCCTTTAAAGAAAAAATTACAAAGACAAATTATAAAGTAATACTTGATGCAATACAGGGAAAATTCAATCCGCTATTGCATCATACACCTATTAAGGGAAAAAATATAACACTTTTCAAGGACTTTCCCAGAAAAGTTTAGGACTAGAAAATACTAACAATATAATATCTGGGGAAAATTCGTCTTTTCTGACAACTTTTTATGACCTTTGCTCTAATTTTATGACTTTTTGGGGACTTTCTTGACCGTTTTTTGTTTTCGTCACTTTTTCTTGACTTTCCTGACCGGTAGACACCCTGTTTCAGGAGCGATTACTCTGGACCTCAACCGCTTCCCTCGAGGGGCGAGATCTTCGAAGCTGTGCACTCTGGACATGCTGAAGACCGACGGCAGCGTCCCTCAGGTGTCGCTCTTCAAGCAGCGGAGGATCAAAGGGTGGTGGCCCTTCTTCATCAAGAAGGACAACGATGAGATGGAGCTCACGGTGAGACATCTGGGCTCAGGGACTGATCTAGGATAACTCAGATTATTGAAACGATAAATTTTGGTTGGCCCTTTACGGAAAATTATGCGTATTATTGCCCGCAATGATGGTTCTAGTTGTCCGATATATCATATTTATGCTACCATTCTATCTACGTTTGGTCTATGTCTGAGTCAAAGTCAAGCTAAAAACTAATGGGCAGTCTCAATTTTTTTTTAATTTACTGAAATTTTAAGGGGATCTATAGTATTTAGCGTAATAGAAATTAAAATTTAGGGGCTTGGGCCCTTATGCTAGATCAGGCCCTGTCTGTGCCGCAAGTAAACTGTAGTATCTAGACTTATGACTTGGACTATTATTATAAGGACTCAATAACTTTAGTCAGCAAGAGATTATGCTAAATGACTGGTTATTTAAGGGGAAAAATTGTCCAATTAATTGTTGTGGCTACTGTAGTTTACCGGCCCACAACAGAGTGGTGTTTGGGTTAAAATGTTATAGATTTCTGCATAGTAAATTGGTGCAACCTATGCATTCCGAACACCTTCTCAATTGCTCAGAACTAGACAACCGAGCCCAACAACAAGGCGATATTTTTAGATTGTATTGGAACGCAAGAGCGCTTATGGATTGATGAGAAAATGTCTGCCTCCTGTTCACCTATTACCTCGAACTCTTTGATATTTTCTTTTATTTGTATTGTTAGTTGTTTCCCTTGTTCGCTTTGTTGTTCATGTTTATATTGTTCCCCACGTTCACCTTATTGTCAACACTGAGATCTTTATATTTCTTGGTGTAATTTCCCATATAAAGCCATAAGTTACAACAACATTTTTTGCTACATTAGCCACTAAGAGTATTAAAGCCGAATACTTATGTCCACCTCGAGGATCCTTTTCTTAAACTATCATGGGTTGCCGAGGCCTACTGTTGCTTGAAAAAAAAAGCTTTGGGAAAATTTAAATAAAGGCTTAAGATGCGCCAAACGACAAAATTTGAATGAGAAGAGAATACTTTGACTTTATATGCAGTAAAGCAAAGAAAATATAATCACCTTAAAAACAAAGTTTCGGTTATAATTTTCTTATTTTTTTTTAAATAAACAACAGTGTCTCATTTATTGAGATTCCTAGAGCTAATGAAGATCAAGTAACAAAAATAAAGAGATAACAAACAAACGCTTTTGACGTTTGTATGAAGCATACCAATTGTGAAATTTGATCAACTAAAATAAAAAATCACTTCTTTAGGGTAATTCTCTGAAGTGGTAAGAGTATTTCTTTTAAATAGATTATGAAATAACAGTTGGCTAAATCATATTGATTTGCATATCATTTATTTTTTTTTGCTTTGAGAATGCCGTATTACCTATTGAATCAATGTTTATACTCTTGATATTAATAAATTGATTTAAAATGTTTATCTTCTTAGGGTAAAGTCGAAGCCGAACTTCAGTTGCTGTCAAAGGAGGAAGCAGAGAAAAATCCAGCTGGATTAGGCCGAAATGAGCCAGACCCTCTAGATAAACCTCAGTAAGAAAAATTGTTGTATTTCAAAAATACTAATTTTTCTGAATTATTTAAACTTTATGCAGTGGTGGCGCTAGGAATTTCCCGACGGGGGGGCTGACCTACCCCGACGGGGGGGCTAAAGTATAATTTAAAATAAATTACCTTAATTCTTTAATGTAGATCCGTAGGATAAACATGTTTTTTTTTTAATTTGGTGCAAAAATTGTAAAACTAACTTTACATTTATAGAGTTTATTAGTATAACCATCGCATAATGTTAAGAAAAATTATTACGACCTACACTTTTTTAATTAATTATTTTAAATCCTAACTCCTTTTAAGTTACAACTTTAATTTTTTTTTATTTTACAACTGTGTAATGGTGATATCAAAAAATTCTGTTTTTTTTTAAAATACATACTAGTTTTAATTTTTAATATATATTATATTTAAAAAAAATTAAAAATTGAATTTTCAATTCCAAACTGCTTTTTATAAAAAAAAAACTAGACTACTTCACTCAAAATTTTTTGGTTTTGTTAAATATGCTAAATGTATTACAAAAAAAAAAAAAAATATTAAAATCTATGCAAATTAATAAAAAAGCATTACACTTTTTTTTTAATTTGTGACGAAATGAAAAAAATATAAGATTTTGATACGTAAAGCATTTTAACATAGTGTCAACTGTAGAAATTTCGAAGATAAGGGTTTTTAAACAGCACAATTGGATCGTTTTTCAAACTAGTAGAATTTTGAAATCTGGTATACGTTTTCTGCACTATGTCTATTTTTGGATTATGCAATAAAAAAAATTTCCCTCAATTTCAAGGTACTGGTCTACCTTAAGTTTATATAATTAACTGTCAAATTATGTCAGAGATCAATCAGAAATATGTCAAATACGTTTCAATTCAATATATAAAATTAAAATTTAACTAGACATAAGTAGAACTACATACATAATATAAAATTGAAATTTTCATTAAAAAATTCACATATTACAAAAATTCACAAAAAAAAACAATTTGTTTTACATTTTTTAATGAAAATGTATCCAACATAAAATCTTCAAAAACCTGATTTTTTAAAAAAATATTTATTGCGAGGAAAACATGAAATTTATTTAAAGTGCCCTAATAAAAAAGAAATATAACATAAAACTAAAAATATTTCTATTTATAAATAATGCAATTTCTAGCCGTTTTCTTAGTAAACTAATAATAATGAACAATCAATGAATCCATTCCAAACTGATTTGTAACAAAAATAAACTTTACTTCAAATATTATATTTAAATAAAGTTTCTTGTGCCATTGGTGATGGCAACAGCGGATTAAAATTAGGTAAAATTACATTTTAATACTAATTAAGGTTAATTCGCCGACAGACAGTAGATAAGTGTCCGTCCGTCCGAGCGTACAGACATCTATAAAATCGCTAAAAATGGAAAAGTAGTACTGGCATGCTGAGTCCCTTCTTCAGTGTACCTTCCAAAATCGGTCCTACCCGCCGGATTCTATAAATCTTTTGATCTATCTTAAAAATTATTTTTTTATTAGTTTGACTAGTTTTATTTATTTTCTTTCGAAAGTGTTATCGTAATTATTTCGAAATTAATTTATTATCGGTTGCTAGAATAATTTATATTTTAATGAATAAATATGGAATATTGCACGCTTTGAAATAGAAAGAATACATTTCATATCATCATCATACAATCAAAGAATCTTTTTGTGAATAAATTTCTTGCTTGGGCTATGAAAGTGAGAGACAGACGGGTTGAACGATTATAATACCTTCCCCATTTTACGTTATAAACGTAGTGTGAAAGCTAAAATTGGAGAAAAGAATTTCACCATTTTTGTACGTTGAAATAAATACGAACATTAATGTATTATAATTTTTTTACGTACCTTCGGTTTTAGAGAGATCTTTTTTGATCGTCTTCACTGGATTTAGCGATTCCCATGGACTTTTCCTTTTTTTTACGCCAACTTCTACGAACGGAATATTCCTGTTTTGCTTTTCATAATCTTGATATTTCAAAAGCTGTGTGTTTTTTTTTACATAGTCATTGTCAAATTGTTCTGCACATAAACAACATTCAACCTTAAAACGTGAACCTTTCCCTCGTTTATTATTCATAACCAAATTATTAAAAGAAAAAAAATCTATTTCGAATTCGTGTTTAAAAAGCTGAGCAACCTACTGTATTAATTTTACTGCTAAAATTCACAAAAAATCTACGCAAAATAAAAGTTTATACACTTTTTTAACCTTAAGAAAGCGAACGTTGGTTGAACACGTGAACTGGTTCAAAATACTGTAGCGTTATTGGATGGTACTATTTTTTTTTGCATTTTTTTCCCAATAGTCCTCTATTCTGACGACACATCTGTCTTCACCAATAGCAGAGGATCACCAAAATGTCCCTTTTCTGAGAATTGTTTACCCCATTTTTCGGTATCCCTTTAACACTTCGGGTAAAATTACAGTTTAGACCGGAAAAAACATGTCAGCATCATGTATCTTTGTCGAAAATTTACGAGTTCGTGACGAAGAGTTTACTAACGCGAACTGAATCCAGATACCTCTCTACAGTACAATCCCAGATGATCCTAACTATGTAATGTGAAACCACCCGAACTAACCAAACTTTCCCAATTAAGAACCAAGCAGTCTGCTCCTCCGCAAACCTCCCGCTGGTTTGAAGATAAGGGTTCCCCAATACCCCAATCCCCACTCCATGAAGAACGGTGGTGTGGTGTATGATATCGTTTTCCTCGCCCCCCGTGGAATGGAAAATCTTGCGGAAGGGGTGTATTTCGATAAGGGCTCGATCACACAAACCAGGACTGTGTTAAAATATGCAAAGTAGTGATGAATTTTAAAACTTTTAAAGTGCTTTTGTTTTATCGACCAAATTTTTTCCGACATTTTAACCAAACTAACATATAAAAATGAAAGATAAAAAAAAATTTAAAACTTAAGGACTAATTTTCCCGACGAAATTAAAAAATTCCCCGACGGGGGTGCTAGCCTTCCCCGACGGGGGTGCTGAAGCACCCCTAGCCCCCCTGCTGCCGCCGCCCCTGACTTTATGTAAACTATAACGACAGTCTAATATATTGCTAAGTAACATTTGTGCCTTAATAGTAAATACAAAAGTAAACTTTTTTTTAACAGTCGGCCCGATTCCACGTTTATCTGGTTCCTGAATCCCCTGAAATCGATCCGCTACATCATCTGGCACAACTACAAGTGGGTCATCCTGAAGACCTTGCTCTTCGCTGCCCTCGTGCTCATCATACTGCTATTTGTCTATTCTTTCCCGGGATACACCATGAAGAGAATTTTAGGAGCCTGAAGATTATTGAAAAAAAAAATGAAATGTGGATGACCTTTTGCAAAAAGAAGGCTCTATCCCTTGTCTGAGGACAGAGCTTTCCATTGGCCATCTATAACATCCGAAAACAGTTCCCACGTAGAAATCAGAAGATTGCTGGTCATTAAAGACCTCACACTCTGTTATATATTATCTGAGAACCGAGTTATCTGTAGACCGTCATCTCAAATACGGTTGTAGGTCACACCTAGAAATCAATAGAACAATGATCACTGAAAGGTTTGCCTCTCTTGAATCGTACCTGAGGACTGAGCTTTTCATGTACCGTAATCTAAAAAGCTGATTGGAGATCCATTTGATAAACGGTAGACACATAGTAGTGACTGAGTTTTGGTTATTAAACTTGGGAAAACTGGCCTTGAAAGTTCTGTCCTTCTTCAATTTAGCTTGAGGATTGAGTCTTTCTATATGATGTCCGATAAAATTGCCAGCTAAATCTCTCAGTTGGATGGCAAAAGTGGACTGGTGATATAATATTCTAGTCTTTGTGCAAACAAAAAAAAAACCAGCATTTTATTGAGTTATAGGTGAAAAAATGCAAAGATGGTCGTGATTATGTTGCCAAAGGGAAAGTCCCCGTGTTCATTATGTTCTTATTTTTTATTTTATTGTCAATTATGTATATTTCTAGTAAGCTCAGTTACATTCCGAGGATAAAGACTCTTTTGAACTAAACATTTCTTTACGTTTTACCAAAATGAAGCAGCATATTAAGCTATAAGTACCTTGTTTGAAGCATAAGCAGGAATCAAAATGCTAGGAATTAGAAAAATATTTATCAAAATAAAAGGAACACAAGGAAGTATTTGAATAAAAATCTGAAAAGAGAGATTTGCTAGAATATTATTCAAAGAAAATGCTTGCAAGTCATTTTGGAATAGGTATCATAATATGCTTAGTCATTTTATGAAACTTCCACAGAAGTCCAAATGCCCAATATATATATTAATTAATATATGTTTATAGAAACTGCATTTTCAAACTACTATTTTTAAACTATGTTTACTCAACGTACTTCTTTACCCTCAAGTAAAGAATTGCCCATGCTCATTAGTCATCCATAAAGCTTCTAGTTTTCAAAATGCTTTCCCTCAAAGTATTACTTATGTGCAAAACCCTTATTTGAGTTTAGGGGTCCAATGCAACAATATATACATACATTTTAAATAAAGATATTCCTTGTTCAAAGTTCCTATTCTGAATAACGTTTGTTCTGATGACAAAGAAAATAAGATTTACGAATATTTTGGCAGATCAAATGGAACACAATTTATAACACCTCAGTAGACACCTTTGAAAAACTTTTGAAAACACAAATGCACACTCAATATTTCAAAACCTCTTTTAAACAATACTTCAGAAGTAGACCTTGAACAAGGACCATCTGATTTTAATGAGCTATAAATGTTTCCTCAGAGTGTTATTTCTTGAATCTTAGGAGAATATTGTACATTTTTAAAAGTAGCGTTCTTGTACAGTGAAGTTTCTATATATTATATTCTATCTATAAAGTATACAAAATATTTAAGTACACATGCATAAGTAAGCGCACGTCTCTTCTCTTCGCACTCTCCCTTGTTCTCTCATAGCAATACAACTTGTACAGATGTCAGCCAGAAGAGGAAATTTGCCAGTTATTTTAGTCCCACAAATAACTTGACGTTTTTCTTCTAATTACTATAGTTTCCTCTAATACAGGGTTGGCACGGTATTTACCATGGTTTTTACCGCCTTGGTAAAAGCATGTTTTTGCTATGGATTTTACCATTCTTGGTGAAAACATGTTTTTTCCACCTTCTGAAATAACATATACATTCATTTCCCAAAAAACCCCAGATAAATCAATAATTTATGTTCTTGTTGATCATGAATTCCAGGTTTCTTTATGTTATGGCATTGATATGTTTGAAGAACAAATATTCCATACAAATTACTATATATTATTCTTTTTTCAAAAATATTAATACCACAATAGAAAGAAAAAAAACATGTTCAATTATACACACGTGTCTATATAGGTGTGTGTATACATATTATAAACATAAACTATATACAGTTTCTCAAATATTTCTTTTGAAGCATACAAAATATAATGGTTTTCCCCGGTAAATACCTGGTTTTTACCGGTAAATACCTAGTTTTTACCATGCCTTGGTAAAAACTAGTTTTTACCGGTAAAAACCCAACCCTGCTCTAATATCAGCTGATGAATTATTTGTTTTTTCTTTCTCTGCTTTGGTTTTTCAATCGTAAGGACAGTGCCAATTTCTTCAGCAATAATAAATTCAGATAAGAAAAGTAAACAGCGCCAGTTGTCAAACAAAATGTCAGTTTTTGTGAGAAAAATGACAAAAAGATAAAAAGCAAACAACAAAAGACTTTGCTTTCTAAATTTTTGTTTGGTTGCTTGGCATATAGCACAAGATTCTTGTTGGGGCTAAATCGTAAAAATATTTCTCGTGTTAAGCAAACAATTTTAATACAGCATCATGCATATTAAACTAAGTTTGATGACTATTTAAACCATACAAAAATTGTGCATGCAAACAAACTTTTATCAAAACAAGAGAGGAACAAATGATGCAAAATGTCTGCAAGTTACCAATTTAAAAGGGTACTTATTTTAAAAGGGTATCTGCTTTAAATTTATTATTAGTGATAAGTCGAAGAAATGCATTAATTCTCTAATCAAACATATCAGTATAAGACGCAGCAGATAATTCTAACATGCATATTTGAAGAGAATCCACCACTTGAAAACTCAAAGTAGTTTATCTCCTTCCCTAATATATTACAATAAAACTGTTCTGTTCATATATTTAAAAGCTTTTGCATAGTAAGTTCAGCTTGCCAACAAAAAATTTAATTTAACACCTGATGGGGTTACTTTGACCAAGATTTTCAAAAGCTAAAATTTCTCATAAAATACACTCTTCAAAAGTTTGCTTACCTTTTTGAAATAGTGGTAACTATCTTGACCTATATGGAAGAAAAAAATTCCAGTACCAGTTTTTATGCTTGAGGCAAAGTAACCCCACTTGATGTATTTGAAAAAAAAAAAAACTATTGAGATCAGTTAAAGGCTAAAAAAAAACCCACCACAGCATTCAATCTCTGTATCACTAAAGGTTTGTTGTTAACAAGAGTCCAAAAACTGACATACCAATTAATTGCAAATAACTAAAAACTTGATTATGATAAAATATACCTATTTTTAAACAAAATATCCTGTAATAAAAGTTTATTTTGTGCGGCAGAAGATATCAATTTAGATGTTTAAAAGACATTTAGAAACTAACGAGCTTTTGTTGACAAGCACAAAATATTTTAAGATTATTTTCAAATTTAAACTTTCAGAGAATTTAACTTTTAAAGAATTTGTAAAAATGTATTTTACAATATCAAAAGATTGTATATCTATCACTTATATTACATTTCCCTAGAATTTAGCACATTCTATAAAAGGTTTCACATATTATACATATTTTGTAAATTGGAAGATTTATTGTAATTTTTAAAATATCTATTTACAAATTTGAATTTTAAGTTGTGCAAAATGAAGCAAAGTTTTATCATTAAAAAGGAAAACCAATATCACTCAAAAGTGTTCCTTACACTTCAAACTAAATTGTGATTAATAACTATAAATTATATTCTGTATACTTTGATTTCTTTGTGTATTTACTTGTATTATAAGAATAAATATATGCTATCTTATTGAAATTGATTTACAATTATTTACTATGACTTCAACAGGAATTTTAATTGAACATATAACATTTAATTGTTAGATATCACAACTTAAATTAATCAATCAGATTTGATTCAAATACTTTAACTGAACATTTACTACAATAATTTTGAAGGATATTTGAAATATATTTGTTAAATAGTTACTGTTATATAAAAAAAACTAATCCAGAAATCAAATCTGCCACGGGTACGAGACCGAATCTAGACTAATGACATAAACCATTATTGAAATTACTAAATAACTAACCTATAAGACAGCACACTAAAAAAACGATTATTTAAGGGCCAAAATGGTACAATTCATTGTGGTAGTTACTTAAAATGTACCTGTCTACTGCAGAAATGGAGTCAAATGATGATTTCGTTCCCCATATTTTGGTTTGGAGTAGCAGAAGTTGGGCTTAGATAAATGAAGTGGCCAGAAAAAGGTATTGTGATGTGGTCACGAATTAATCAAAAAACTTTAATATTTGTTTTAAATATGGAATACAGAATTCTATTGTTTCATTAGTAATTGAATCCATACAAGTTTTGATAGATAAAGACCACTTTTATTGAATTTCATTCAGATGGTAAAATGTACATTAGTCTTGAAAAACACTTAAAAGTCTTGGGCACCCCAATAAGGAACCTGCAAAAATTAGATTCATTAACCAAGATCACTCACTTTTAACATAGAATTTTATAACTAAGGCATTTTTAAGTATGTTTTTTACACAATACACATTAATTATTTAAATAATAAGATATTAAAAACAGTTTTACATTAATAAGACATGTAAACAGATCAAACTCAAGACACATTTCTATAACATCAATTCAAAGTTAAGTTATACTAGGTTCAAAGAAACTGTGATAGCAATTTGCGAACATTTCTTCACAGAAACAAAACTAGCCACAATTGAAGGGTGAAAAATAAAACAAAAAGAATTTTAATGTTTTACATTTTACGACTATACATATTAGACTTCATGTTGTTAGAAGTACTACCCCATTTTTTTAAATTACAAACCAATGAACTTAAGGCTAATAACCATTATATTTTTCTTATGTCTAGGAAGTCTGCCCTGTCTAAATTCATATTCATTAATAATGCATTCATTGCATGGTAAATTATGAATTTGTTTGCCAACCTTTAATAAGCATGATAAATATAAGATAACATTACCCTTTCTGGGTGATTAGCTGAAGCTTTCTTTTCTACGTTGGTGGTAAGCAGTTGTGCTCTTAGAGATAATACTTTTGTCTTTTCAATCAGTTGTTGATAAGGAGACAGCTTTTTTGTGCCCATTACAACATGACCCTAAAAAGCAATGTAATTTAAAAATATGAAAAAAAAATACAGTTTAAGTACAACCTAACACAGCTCCAATGAACGATTTGATTTAATTTAAAAATACGAGAAAAAATGCAACACAGCTCTAATTTAAGCTCATTGTTTAGGTAAACATATTTGTCCCAATGAAAATTAAATAATGTTTTTAAAGCACATTTTAAAATACTTTTCAATTAAATTAGATTTACTAAATCATATGATAGTTCAGCCTTACAGGAATGTCTTGGCTTGCTTTAAGGAGAGTAGGGTGGTTCTATCTCGCCCACGTTAATTTTACTAACTTTAATAACATTTTTCTCAGAAACTATGAGATTATCATATGAATTTTTTTATAATTTGTTACTTATATATTACTCTGATTTAAACTGAGGATATTTCACAGTATAATAAAATACTTTTGCAGTGATTTTTTAAAAATATGTATTAAAAAAAAACAAAAAGGGAAGAAATAATAAAACAAAACATGCTGATATCTTTATTAGTTTATTTCTGAGTTTATTCTTCATTACTGAAAAAAAATTTCCTAAATATAGAAAGACCTTATATTTCAGGAAACCCAAAAGAAAATTACGGTATAACTGTTACACAGAGTTTCTGAAAAATGCTTGTAAAAAAAACCAATAAATAGAAATCTATAATTTTGGTCTTAAATTAAAACTATATACATTTGCAGTTTAAAATTAAACGGAAAAAAGAAATTCGACATTTTTTACCCAAACCCCATCCGACTCCAATTAAATTATAAAATAATAATTACCAATTGGGAGTCAATCTTGGCATCCAAACGTGCATTTCTGATAAGATTTACGATCCATTTTTCGGCTGCTTCTGGTGTCATGTTCAACTTCTCAGCCAACATTCTGAAATTGAAACAGTACAGATGACATAACTTTTTATGAAACAAATCAAATTTAATAATTTCAAAATAGCAAATGCCTAGTTACATTTTAACTTTTAACTGAAAATAGCTTTGATATGAAATAAATGCTTTGATATGTAGAAAATATGCTTTGATATGAAATAAAATTAACATAAAATGGTGTTTCTTGGTTAGGTTTACCAATAAAACTAAACTATAAAAATACAGCTTATGAAGCAAGCAACATTTATTTTTTGCAGGGTTCAAATTCTACCTTGATTGGTAAAGAAAGCTACTAGTTGTTAGTATTATTTTCGGTTAATTTGTACATTTAATGACCTTGACAATATATTTTCATAAGTTTATTTTGTCAATCAGCCAAAAAATGTGCATAGCAAACATATCAGTTTAAAGGGAGGACCAATATCAAGATAGAAATCAAACTTAGCAAAACAAAGCAAGCTTGGATAGGTTTGTTAGCAACAGACTTGGTTTGGCAAAAGGTATCACCTCACCAATGGGTGTTGCTGATTTATTTCCACCAGCGAAACTGAAGTATACCACAAACACATCAGCTTAAAGGGTAGACCAATATTACACTGATAAAACAAAGCAAGCTTAGATAAGTTTGTAAGCAACAGAATTGGCTTGACAAAAGGTCACCTCAACAATGGGTGCAGATTGATTTATGTTATCCACCAGCGAAACTAAGGTAAGCAAAATACTATAGCATTATAAGGTGGACTATTGGTAGGGTTAACCATAATTCAAATTTGTTTTGAAGTCTAAGGAAGGTTAACAAAAATGATTTACAGGTAAAAATAGGTTAATACAGATTTGAATCTTTTCATAGCAACCAGACAAGATCCACAAGTTCGTTGACTGTTAGGTAGTCGAAGATAGCAATAGAGATTATCTTTAGAGTCCCATGCATTCTAAAAGATGTTCAGGAGAAGCCTGATGATTTTGGCATTTGTTGGAGGGTTCTGAAGGTCTTCCTGCCCTTTTGAAAGTGAGGCACTTGATGTGACTGCTGGCGAGTCTTGAGAGTAAAACCAGGTGCGGTCAACTTATACAAATTTAAAAAACCTGTCCGACAGTCGGTTCTTACAAAACCATGCATAATTTTAAAACAATTATTATTTTATTGAATCTTTATTATTGAGAAGCTTAGGGTCCTTAAAGCTTTCTTACTTACTTCTCGGCGCTACAGTGCATGAAGAACCACTTACATAGCGCTTATGTACACCAATACAAAGCGCCACTTCTTACTACCCTTGCCCTCGTTGAGAGTGAGGCACTTGATGTGACCGCTGGCGAGTCTTGAGAGTACAAGTCCGGGTGCAGTCAACTTATACAAATGTATAAAACCTGCCTGACAGTTGGTTCTTCCAAAATCATGCATAATTTTTAAACAATTTTATTAAATCTTTAGTATTGAGAAAATCTTTAGTAAGTAAGAAAAATCTTTCTTACTTACTCCTCGGCGCTCGACAGCCCAGGAAGGACCACTTACATAGCGCAATAGTGCTTACATACACCAATCTTCCTAACGCCACTTCTTACTATCCTTGGCTTTAACTCTCCATTCGTTTTATTTTTTCCATGCAGAGGCAACTGATTACATACAAACAGAGCAGTTAAAAATATTTTGATTGAAATCATTACTTACGTTATAGATAAGCACTGATGAATGCAGCAAAACGTTTCAAAAATGACTAATCTTGCATTCTCAATGAAGGATTCTAAACAGGACACTAAGAAAAAGTCAAATGCCAACACTTTCTCACACTCTCTCAACTTTTGTTGAGCTCCATCAAAGTCAAAGTTCACATACAAGCACTCCACAAATTCGGTGATTGGGTCTCTGTACTGATACGACTCCTAAAAAACAATCATTAATTAATTAATGTAAATCACCATGTGCTTTCTTTAAATTTAATTAAAATAAAAAATGTTAATAGATGCTACATAAACATACAGACCTGTTGAATAACTTTCACTAATTCTTTCATTACAGATGGTCGTTGTTTGTTCGTGATGACAGCTGTAGTCAAGTAACGCAAAATGTGGGGGCAAATAGTTTGAATAGCATTCAAATATCTAAAATAAAGCGAAAGTATAAATTAATGGACAATTCTACTTTTAGCGTAGTAAATTTCAACTTTACCCATGCTAAAAGAGTATGCAAATGAGTAGCAGTAGTGGGTTATTGTAAACTTTTAAATGTCATTTAAAAGGGACTGTCAGTCCCTTAGAATGCATTACTAAATCAATTGCTTTGTCATATTATCCTATTTTCAACAGGTATACGAGTCCTCATTACATCAATTTAAAACAAAATTGAAAAGAAAATAACATCCAATTATTTAATTATTAACTGATAAGGTTTTTTAAAATAGTGTCCCAATCTGCTGTATATTTATGGCATTTTTAAACTTCAAAAATATATAATTAAATAACTAGATGACATATTTGTTCCAAATTTGCTTCATTGCGATGTTATGTTGATGCAAATAAGATTCATAAAAGATTTTAAATAGTGCATTGTAGAACTAAAAAAATAGCATAACTTACTCTCTGTTAAAGAGGAATGTTTCAATGATAAGATCTTGTCCTTTGGGATGGTTGAAGAATACAAAAAGACTCCAGTGGATCAACCATGTTCTCTGTTGCAATGTGACAAGTGGGGATCCAAAGGGCTGGGAAGAATAAACTTGTTTCAGACAGATTGCATCAGTTCTAAGGACTTATTTTAAAGCAGTACAATAATGTGTAATCGTGATTGTTAAAAATATTAGCTTGCCAGCAATGTTAAATTTAATACCCACAATCAAAACTTGTATATTTTTACTTTCAATAAACTAATATGAAATATAAGGTAATAAGGTATTGTGATGGGGTCGGAAATCCAAAAAGGAGATTTTGTGTCTTCTATACATTTTGGAGGGGGCTGATTCTAAAAGGCCCACTAGACCACTAACGGTTTTTAACATGCAAAAAAGTTATCAGGAAAAATTGTCTTAAACAACTCATTTTCATGGATTTTCCAAAGCTAGACCTATTCTTAAAAACAGTTGTCTGAAAAATTGACGTGATACTCTGATAAAGTAAAAAATAAGCACTTTTTAAGGACTTTGGATTAAAATAAAAAATAAGTAAGGCCTTATATTAACAAATGTAAAAAAAAAGTACTTTCTAAGATTTTTAAGCACTGTACGAACTATGAATACTTACATTACTATCAATGAATTCTTTAAGACCAAAAATATATTTTATTTTAAGACTCGCTACAGAGACCACTAAAAAGTTTTAGATAATCTAAGGACTCTTTAAGCATGACTAAAATTATTTAAAGGTTCAATTGAAAACCAGGGTAGGGTTAACAGAATATAAATACATCACAAGTTCAAATATTATATTAAATTCAGGAGTTGTCTGACAATACTTACATTACTATCAATGAATTCTTTAAGACGGTTAAAGTCGTCCAAAGCATTATCCCAATTTTGCATTAGGATCTCAGCTGCTAATTTACCCCACATTCCATTTAGATAATTTTTATCAGTTGAAGGTACCTGTAGTAAATGAAAGCATGTAATAAATTGGTTGATAATTATTACATATTTGAATTCTGTAATGCATGGAACAATGTTTCTTGCAAAGTGTGTTTTTGTTTAATTTGACGTATTTGCAATGGTTTTGGCATATTAAATGATTTCAAGGCGGTGACAGAAACACGAAATTCTGTGAGAATTATGTTTCCCAGTTCAGCCACCTTATTTCAGAGCTCATTTATCTACTTAGACACAATGGCAATATCTACAAAAATACCTTGGTTTTATTGTGGGTGTTCATTCACAATTTTGTCTCTCTCGGACAAATGTTTTGCACTAAGACAAGTAAAACACATTGTTACTATCCATATTCCTTGAGAAGCCAACCAATATTACAGACTTTACCCACTATAATTTTACTTTGATTTGGGGTTTGTCAAATAAAATGTCTATTTTATACAATAAAAAAAATGCATGAACATATTTAACAAAGTTTATTTGCAATAACTTTTTGGAACTTTTGGAAGTAGAAAAAAAGGCTATCATTTGCCATGAACTCAAAATGAAAAGTATACCACTTATTTTATTTTAAAGCTGTTCTAATGATTAATAATATGCTTAAGGTGCAACTTGAGCCATTTCATACAGTAAACAAAATTCTCAGATAACCATGCATTTTTTTACTTAAAAAATTACTAGCAGCATATGAAGTTTTCTACATCAATAGACAGTCACGAAAATTAAAAATGCAAAATAATATTTACCAACAGACGATAAAGATATAAATACTCTGTCGCTGCTTGGTAATTTCCACATTCGTATTGACTTTTTGAATAAACATAAACAGAATCCATCCAGGCAATATCAAACTAAAAGAGAAAATATAAATGTAAGATACATAAAAACTTATGTTGACATTTATATACAATTTAAAAGCTGCAAAATATTTTCATAATCGGTCCATTTTCCATAATCCTCCTTAATAAGAAAACAATGATGAAAGGAAAGCAAAATGATAATTGACAATGAAAAGATTGAACAAAGTCAAATTTATTTTTTTAAGTAACATAAGTCAAAACATTTATAATTACATAACAATAAATTCAAGTCCCTTCAAAACTCAATTCGAAATAAATGGATAGTTGAAGTATTCATCTGAGACATAGCGTATTGGTAAATAATTTTTTTTTAATCACATAAACTTACCTCGTAATTCTTGACCAAATATTCCAAAAGCATTCTTCCATCACTAGAAATATTTTTATTAGTTTTTATGTGAAATATGCAATACAAATTGAAACTTTTTTTTATATAAAAAACTAATAAACTTAAGTGAATATACATTTTTAACGCTGCAATTCAAAATTTTAACAATTGCATTTTTGAATTTCTACTTCTAAGTTATACAAATAGTTGTACAATTGGTCATTGCTTAAAAAAACTATAGTTATGCTTCAAGAAATTCAAATAAAGATTATTTATAAATAATTCACTTAAAAAGGCTTTATGGTGCAATGAATGCTTAATGAATGGTAGGACATAAATCTAAATTAACTAAAAAGGTTTTATAAGATACTGAATAGTTAATTGCAATTTTCAAATTAACGAAACAAAAAAATACCGAGTGGTTTCAATTTGCTTCACTACTGCTGGAGTTTCAAAAATGTGCCTAATATCATTTGTTTCTTCTTGATATATCTTCAATTCATTGACAACTTTTCCTCTTTTCTCAAGAAGATCTAAAAAGAAAACAGAAGTGTAGGCAATATATATATATATATATATATATTGTAGTAATTAACAGAATGTTTTAATTCACTAAATTCTTATTCTAGCGAGAAAAACTTTATTTTTTATGCTTTGTGAACCATGATCGGTAAAACAAAAGAGAATTAGGGTATAGCATTCATTTTAGACTCAAATAGATTTAAAAGTGGTCCAAGTCAAAAATCACTAAAAAGTAGGCAAAAATTGCATTTAAATAAACATACCTTCAGGAATTGTATGATCATCAAACAGCTGTTTATAGATGTCAATGGCATAATCAATCATACGAGTGTGTTTAACTATTTCAAACTTCCCCAGCAGAAGTTCTCGCTCTTCATATACCTGCAATGCATCGAAAATTACAGTTAGCTCATAATAATAAAACAAAAATCACATTATATGTTGAATTGATAGTTTTAATAAACATTAAATTATATGATACTTCTATATATAAAAATCAAATTAAATTTTTTTATTTATTAAAGGGACCTAATCTGTTTAACTGTAAATAACAGTAAATTGACTAAGGCAGTTTTATTTTACTGCTATGCCTCAAAGATCTTGAAAGTTTCAGATATAGTTGATGTACTTGTACTATTTACGGATCTTCCTAATTCCACTTTTTAGTATCAAGTGTATCAAATATATTTTCCGAAAAATATGCCCATAGAATATAATTTGTCTTCCTTCCTAGACTTCACTATAAGTATTATTTTATCTAGGTTTAATGAATAAAAATAAATTCAACAAAATTTAGGGCAAGACCAATGCATTAGCCAAGCCGATTGTTCAAAAAATTACTCAGCGACCTTGGTATCAGCTGCCTAGGTAGTTAGGCAACCAAACCTTGACGCATCACATTTTAGTTCCTTGCGTAATCGTGCAGCGGAGTCTTATTTTCCGGACGGATATCGGTCAATCAAACCTTTATATATTTTGTTACTTTTAAGTTAGAAATATAAACATGACTGGTTGGTAAGGTATGAAGGTTTGTCTAATTATTTATAATTACTAAATTAACCAACACACAAATATGAAATTAAGAAAAAATAATATATGATTGGTGTTGAATCTTAATTTTTGGTAAAATAAACAAAATAATCGTCTCATCAGTATACTTAATTTTTCAACAATGGTTAAACAATTACTTTAGCAACAGCTAAAAAGCGCCATAGGTCGAACACTAAAAATATATTTAGTTTTATTATTAGTAAGAACCTCGTAACAAGACACAAGTAGCCTTCAAGTGATTTTTTAAAGGAAAAAGCATCTTTAAATTATGAATAGCAATCAATAAAAACTTCTTAAATGAAGAAACTTTAATTACCGGTTCCAAGTTAGCTTTCTTTCTTTCCTCCTAGAAAAAAATAAAGGGAAAAACATTCATCTTTGACTTGATATAAAATAGTCAACAAATTGAAAACACTGTTGCACAAATTGGCTGTTGAAGAATAATAATTTGTAAATCTTACTTAAAATATTATTTAAAATAGTAATCATACTATGTTTTAGATCATGTTATGATTCTTTACATTGTTGGTCGTGAAACAAACTGTTAAATTCCAACAATTTTTGTTAAAAATTGCTTCGATCTTTAATGCCCTAGTATTAGTTAATATCATGTTTTCATTTCCCCCGGATCACTTTCTTTTGGCTTTGCGGACATTTTTGACCTTAGAAATATATTTGGTTTGTCTCAGCAAGTATTAGTTGTCATTTCAAGATGGCAACAGACTTTACTGAAGCCAAGTTTGTTGTCATTCTGACTTGCGCTGATGTATACTTTAACCCACAAATTTCATTCATCTTAATAAATAGATCCAAGTAGTTATTCTGGGCAGTTGCTGCTACATAGTACAACTACTTCCCAAGTTGTAAATGTGAAATCTAATGGCTTCGTTTAATAACGACTAAGTTTGTGACTCATTAACACATTTGTTTCCAAATGCCAAAAGTTTACGTACAAATTTAAAACGAAAAAATCCCATTCATTCACACATATAGTAATTAATAATGTGTTTTGGCTTCCAAGCTTGTTTATGCCCTGGGCTCAAAGTTGCAAGTGGGGTCCTGAAGATTGTGTACATCATTATTTAACAATAATAATAAAAGAAACTTCAAAGCATAAGATCATTACAGCTAATAGTAATTTGATATCGTCACAGAAAGAGGGAAAATTTCAACTAAATTAGATATTTGTGCACGTGATTACTAAAATATGGTACAAGCTAGAAATCTAACCTCCTTGACGGAGAGGAACTCTAGTAGTGGAAAAACGAGGTGACGATCCAAATAAGTTCCAATAACTGCTGTTAAATCCCACTTGGCTGCCATGATGCTTAATATTTAATGTGTAAATACAATAATTAAAAGCCAAAATAATAAACTATTTCACGTAGCCATGGTCCATGTGTGAAAAAACACAAATGGCCGCTTTTGACGGTGTTGCCAATCTGAGGTAAATAAGAACTGCTTAAAATGTTAGATACGTACACAACTTTTAATTGGTTGAGCAAAAATCACATTACGTCTTGTACTGGGTTAGTGGCAGTAGTACTTTTTCTTTTATGATAATGTAGAACACCAACTTTTTAAAATTGGATTATTTTTTTATTTCTAATATCAATATCGACTTATTTAGGTTCAAACTTAAGCTTTCAATCATGACACCCTGACTGACACCCTCCTATGCTTAAGTTTGAATAACGGAACTAAATATCTCCTTCTTCTTGTGTCTTATTTTCCTTTGAATACATCTTTAAAGATCTTAATCTGTTCTTAGATTTAACAAGCTAAACATTTTTTGTAGCTGTATGTTGAACTTTTAACGAGCAAATCGACATCTTTCTTGTGAAGGCCGACCAAAACGGAACATCATATTCTAGATGTGGCCTTACCCTTTACTTATCTCCTGTACATATGCAAAATACTCTTTCTAGAATTAGAAAATATACTTTTTCTAATGCATCTCAGCATTCTCTAGGCTTTTACACTTGTTTAACACACTCTGGATTCATTTTTTTAAAAATTCTTTACTAACCAAAACTCCCAAATCGCGTAACTTACTATTATGAATATTTTCTCCATGTATAATATCAGAGCAGGCTCCAGCTCCATCTATTACTTCATTCCGTCTAATTTTTGAAAGTTCATTCTGTAATTGCTAGCTTTTGACTAAGATGACTTTTATGTTCTAATATTTTTCTTGATATGACTTCTGCAAAAATAATCAACTTTCTTTTTTTATCACTCAATAATATATGTAACTAAGTCGACCCCAAGACGGATTTTTTTAAAAAAAAGTTAACTTCCCTGGCTGGATGTTGGAGGTCATTTTTTGTATGTGATATATTTTTAATGATAAGACTGCATGGTACATTAATCAGGGTTGTCACACTTTTTAGAAAATAAAATCAATGACTATTTTAGGACTTTTCAAGGGGATGGATTTCTCCCTTTTAAAGGACTGTATATTCGAACATGCAACACCTAAATTTCATGATAGTTTTTAAAAAACGACCAAGAGCTCTTTAACTTTTAAATGAATTCAAATATACGTTATAAAATAACCATTTAGTTATTAAAAAATCAACTTAAAATCACTTGCGCTCTGCCTTCATGGATTATACAAACAATAAATCAAAAAATAAAATATAGGAACTGATTCACCTTGAAAAAGTGTTTTTATGAAGCTAACATTTGAAACAATTCAAGATAAATTGGTAAGCCCAAAAAATTAAGGATTTTCAAGGTGGGTAATGTTGTTAATTTCACGACCCTGAAAATCAATGTTTTTTCAAGCACTTTTCAAGGACCGTTGCAACCCTGATTAATCTTTTGACGCCCAATTTAGCTCCCTTTCCTAAAAATTCCGATTTAGTGTAAAAAATTATAGAAATAATGAAATACGCTAAGTGCAAGAAGGTATGCCCTGATTGCATACAAAATTATCTCTCTGCTAACATTCGTTATCGCGAGAGATGAAATAAAGTCGCATTAGAGCTACACGAGGGCTATTAGCCACAGGCCAAGTGACCTGTTATCGAGAGTGATCGTACAAGATAGAGTGGCTAGTTGAAGAGAAAGATTGAAAAAAAAAAAGTTACGTTTGGCCATTAAAGTAAAAATCGGCCCGTCGCCAATATCCTGGACACAGCTTTAGTCACAAATTTTTGGTAAATATTTGTTAGAAACATTTTCATTTTTAAATTTGTGCTTTTGTACTATATTGAACTTTAAATTATTGTTTACACTAAATTCTTCTTGAATTCTACGAGTTTCTCATAGGTTAAAAATTAACTATGATAATTTAAACCCAAAACATTTTGTAGCACCTCTAACCACGTATACTTATAATATATATATAGTTTATTAAATATTCATACTTAATTTATTGTGTAACAAATTTAAATCTACATTATATTTATTAAAACTGAATATTGATACTAGATTTATACACAAAACTTGAAATTTTACAACATAAAAAATTCTTTTATTCAGGAAGAAAAAATGGTTCTTTATACAGTGAACGAAGACAAAATACAGGTTCCAATAATAAAATTGTTATGTTAATCAGTGCCATCACAAACTCAAGTAGCTTTAAATCCTATAAATATTCAACAAATATACAAAAGTATTTGAAATGTTGAAAATTCAGCAAACACTGATTTAAAATGTTTAGTTTTCTTCTCCAAAAAATAAAAAGTATGAACAAAACAAATTATAAAAGAACTTTTTATTTAAAATATGTTTAGAAATAAAGTAAATTTGTATAAAGATATCTGGTCCATCCTCCTCATGGAATATAAAGTTGAATGTTGGCCATCTTCTTTATCCAAATCGAATGCTTTGTATCAACTGGAATACCGCTGTAAATATAAATAAATAATAAATAATAATTAGTACTTAGTGAAAATAATTTTGCAAATTGCTTAATACCTTGAGGTAAAATAGGCTAATATTGAAAAAAAATTTAATTGCGCAAACAAACACGATCAGTTACAGAGATTAAAGATTCCCAGAATCCTTTTGGCTATATTAAGAGAGATTGTAAGTCCCATAAAGCTAATGCATTAGTTCTGGAATCGCAACTTCCACAGGAGTTAGTATTGCTTTGCCATGTTAGCCCTTTTTTCCCCACAGAAATCAACATTCTTTTCAATTTTGTTTTAAATTGATCTTATGAATATTCCCATACTTGGTAAAAATGGGATAACATGACAAAGCAATTCTTGGAAAAATTGTGATTTCAAAACTAACACATTCACTCTATGGAACTGACAGTCCCTCTTAAGAAATAACATTCAATAATATGTCAAATCGCAACAATTTTTGCCAAGGATTCAAATAGAAATTTTACATTCAATTCAATCAATTTTGGCCCAAATTTACACCAAGGACAAAAATGCATTGAAACACTACTACGGCCAATATGCAAATAAATGTTTGATAAAAATCTCCCATGTTAGTTAATAATAAGCATGAAACAGATTAATATTTATATGTGGAAAAGTGAATTTATTACATTTTTTAAAACTTATAATACTGCAATGGGTATTGTTTAAATAGTTTTCAGGGAATATCTAGCAATGAAGAATCTATAGCAACACTTATTTTTTAACGGATTCATCAACTAAAAATACTATTAAAATTAAATACATTCAAGTTAGCATAGCAAATTGGTTTGAAAGGATTGAAGTAATATTAAATTTGAAGTAACATTGGATTTGAAGCATGAAGTAACATTGACAATAAAATAAGAGTTGGAAAAATGTTAGAATGGAAATTTAAATTTTTGAGAATCTTTTCTTTTAAAGTAAATAACACATACATAACAAGGAAACATTAATTGAGGTGAAAATACATTTCTTTTTAGCTTAAAATAATAAAAATGTAAAGTAGGATACTGATATCATGGACATTTCAGTCTGAATTTCTTTCAAATTTTATGCCATCAGTTTTCAAAATTTTAATTCATTTTTATTTCAAAGACATGCTATCAGAGATCTATCATACTTTTTGACCATCAGTATTTGCCCTTACAATGTTTGTTTCAACCGTCAGATCTTCAAAATTATTTTTATGTTTGTAAGTTATAATATCAAAAGCCTATTTTTAATATAACGTTTGATCTGTATGTCTGTCCAATATTTATGTGAAGAAATACTATCAAGTACCAAAGAATTTCTGTGAGGATAAAAGTAACAAGTAGTATATTTTGGTATGAAAGAAGTTATGAACTAACTTAATATTTGCTACAAACTAAATTACATTAAAGGGTTAATAATAATCTGCCAGGATTCTGTTGACAAGGATTTGGCGCCTTTGTACATTACACCTTTTTTTGGTGATACAGCATTTTCTGGCGAAATGCATAGTGGGTAGGTGCAGTGGTGTGTTTTTAAAAATTCTTGTTTTGTCAATTCGTTTTACGAGTAGGTTTGGTTTTTGAACGATCGATTATTATGAATGATAAACAATTATTGAACTCTGAGTTTTTTTCTAGATTTGAAGAGGACTGGTCAGCTAGTTATTCAATTTCGTATGTCTGTTGGGCTGCTTTCTGCTGCTGGGCCCACATGCCCAAAATGTAGGGAAAGAGCATGGCACTTGCATCACACGTTGATGTGTCTCGCAACTACAACTGGGATTGTCGATGTGATCACAAAACAAACCTTTTAGCTTTTGTTTGATAAAACAAATTTGAAGAGTACACAGGAAGAACCACTTGATTTTTTAGGAGTCTTACTTTATGTGCATGCTTGGCTTACATTGGCAACAGGAAACCGATTTTTCTTTTGGTTCTTCATTCGCAGTACAAACGTGTTACTCTTGTCTACTGATCTTTGGCGTGAATCAGGGTTGCCGAGAAAGAAAAACAAAGCGAGTAACCCGTTTCATTATACCAGTTTAAGCGATTTCTAGCTATCATTGCCAAAGAGGCCTATTGAGGAAAGCCTTTTACGAAATCAAGTGGTTCTTCCCATGTACTCTTCATCTGTTTTATAAAACAAAATTGCCCAATGCCTCAAACGGGTGGGTAGGCTTTCAATGGGGTCCTACAATATTGGCCCATGTCGGATACTGATGCTTTTTTTTCGAGTAAACAAAATTGGCATGTACCCTAAACGAGTGCATACTTAATTGTCACACTGTTTCTATTAGCCAATTGTTTAGCGAGTCTGGTTTGTTTTGTCATAGCAACGGAACTCTAGTACAGCGCTTACAACCAAACAATACTGAAACTAGGGTCAATGTATTGGAGTGAAAAATGCTGGCATATTGGGAACAGCATGATGCGTGCTTCGCCAAGTTGGCGATGTTTCTGAAAACCCACCAAGCATAATAGTAGGATTGAAATTTACCCATTAATGAGACATTTATATTAGGGGTATACCTATGAAATGACCCTTTTTTTAAGAAAACTTACCAGTGAATTTTGCATCACCGGATGAGGGTAATAAATCGAAGTATATACCATTAAAATCAGTAACTTTTGCTTATCTTTTGGGTAAATTATGGATTCCTTCGTGATAGAACTTTGCGTCCTGGGAGTTAAAAAAACGAATATGCTTATTTTTCAACTTCATCAAAAGTAGCGAAGTGCTGCTCAGCCATACCATGTTCCATGGATCTGAGCAAGTGATAGTCTGAAAACCAATATCTGGAGAATATAGAGGGGGCAATAGAACATCTCATGCCAGCTTTTTTAAGGTGTTTTTAACGTTATTTGTGGTGTGAGGCCACGCATTGCAATGGAGCAAAATAACTGTTCCGTGTCTGCGAGCCCATTCTGGCCGTTTTTTGATAAATTCCTGGTTTACATCGGTTAATTGTTGTTGATATTGATCAGAAGTAACTATTTCACCAGGTTTAAGCAGTTCATACTTAAGAAGGCCTTTTTGATCCTACCAAACACAAAGAACTGCCTCTTTCAAAGCGATTTTCTCTTTAGAGTCAATGTTGAGCGTTAGCCTGGAATCAACCAACATTTTTTTAGTTCAGGACTGTCAAAATATATCCATTTTTCATAACCTGTGGCAATTCGATGCAGGAAACACTTTCTTTGATGTCGATTCAAAAGTTGCTTGCAAGTGACTTTTTTGTTCTCCATCTGTAACTCTGTTAAAGCATGTGCTACCTATTTTCCTTCCTTGCAAATTATTCTTAAGGCATGAAAACGTTCACTAATACATTTCTGAGTTACATTTAACATTTCTGAAATATGTACCAGCGACATTTTTGGATTTTTATCCAAAATTGTTTGCAATTCTTCATCTTCAAATCTTTTTGGTAGTTTTCAATTATCTTTGTCTATTACATCAAAATCAGCTTTTTTAAATCAAACAAACCATCATTTTCAAAATGATTCAGATGGACCATTGTCTAAATAAGCTTTTTGAAGCATTTGAAAAGCTTTCGCAGCAGTTTTTTTCAAAATAAACTAATGGATTAAAATTTCCCGCAAATGACCTTTTGTTGGCATGAAACATGACATCTTTAAAGCCTAGAATGACTATGAAAAAAAAACACAGCAGTAACTAATGCCCCTGGCAGGTGAAAGGTTAAAAGTAGTCTGACAAAATGCTAGTAGGACGATTCCACACTTTTATTAACCCGGGTGCAGTGTCATCTGTTCATATAAGGTCATTTCATAGGTATACCCTAATACTTATAAGTGAAACTAAATTTTGTATTAACATAATAAACTTGTGTTCATATTTTTACCTGAGCCGCAAACAACAAAAATGAACAATCCTAGAAGCCATGGTCCAACCGCATACTTCTCATCTTGAGCTTTCTGTCAAATGAAAATAAATATTAATCCAAGAGGAGAAAAACTTACAAAAAGGGAATTGTTGAAATTAAACCTTGATGAAAATTTTACAATATCCTGTCCTGCATTTGTTATAAATTTATGTAATGATATTCAATCATGAGGTTAGGGGCTTAGAAATTCTTCCTGTAGAACACTGAGAAATATTCTGCTTTTGCACGGCTTACATTACTTACAATAACATTGAATCAAACCACAAATAGCCCTTGATTTAAATTGGATATATTTATACATATTTGGTAAACTAATGAACCAATTTTCTTTTACCTGTATCTAATTCAATTTTTTAGCATTTTAACAATGTTAAAAGAGAAGCATCTAGTACCAGAGCTTAAGAATGTATTAATTTAGAAATGTACTATTTGTATAAACACAATAATTTAATTATCTTTTTTAAATGTGAATTAAATACATATACTTTTTGATAATTAATATTTTGAAAGAAACATTTGTGCTAGATGAACAAATTTCAGTTCAACTTGGCCCAGTGCAGTCACTTATTCCACACCATAATGTACATTTCATACATGGTAAAGGATAAAGTCTTCAAAAAAGTACAACCACCACCAAATGAAACATTTGCCAAGGTAACCTTTAAAGTGCATACTGTGGTCTTTTAACTGTATATACTGTGTTTTGCTGTTAAAAAACAGTGTTTCTTGCCAAAGATTATATTTGGCGATATTAGCGCCAACAAAATTGAAAAGCACTGAGCGATGTTCTAAGATCCGTCTCCCGACTAACAGTTCTAATAATGCTTTTATTTTACTTTTGACAATTCATCTTTATATTTGGTTTAAAATGTTAAAAATGAATATAGATTACTTAAAATCATTAAAAAATTTTGGATAACAAGTTACTGACAAAAAACTTTGGATTTCGATTAACAGGACTTCAAGATTTAACTAGTTGACCTTTGATTCGAATTGCACTAGAATTTTACTAATTCTTATAAAATAAACAAAATAACATTTAACTTGATCATAATGAATTTTACACTATTTTTAATTGACCATTTTCTGCAAGAAACTTATTGCCTATTATAAGAATAGTACTAGTAAATATGCATGTACTCAGAAAGAAACACTGCAGAGTTAGTTGACAAATAAGTGGAGCAAATATCAAAATAGGATTACAAATGAGAATAGGATGCATACTGTTGAGCATACCGGGAGATGATCTTAACAAATTTTTATGTAGGGCATAGCACCAACATATGCCAAGTTAAGGGAAGATCAATTCAATTTTTATTGAAGTAAAATTATTTTATTTAGTTCCTTTATATATAAATA
Organism: Hylyphantes graminicola; assembly: GCA_023701765.1. NCBI lineage: Eukaryota > Metazoa > Arthropoda > Arachnida > Araneae > Linyphiidae > Hylyphantes > Hylyphantes graminicola. The sequence continues at coordinate 30,720,840 of CM043117.1, read as the reverse complement.
TAAAAATTAATTTACACAATTACTCCTAGATTTTAGGCTAACTAACTAGTTTTGCTTTTCGTCACGTAGACATTTAAACAGGCATGCCACGCAATTCAGATATAGCACGTTTTACCTTTTACATTTTATTGAAAAATTAGTTAAAAGAGTTTTAAATTGTTTTTTTTTTCATAAAATCCATACAAAAAATGTAAATAAACAACCGTTTTACTTATAGTTAAGTTTGATCGTTTGACACTTACTGTTGTTTTTGGAACATTTCCTCGTTGGGTTACGTTTTTGCTAGCCTTTTCATTGGCAATGCGCATTCGCTGAGTGTTAACCATTTTTGAGGTTTAAATTAAATTTCTAAACTAATAATCTAAACAGAACACGCTACGATACACGTAGTCTTCAAATTTATTTACTAAAGTGCCAACTGCGCGATGTTGACGTATTTGGAAAGATTAAAATCAACCGATGGTTGCAGTTAATTGAAATTACATGAAACGTACTATCATGCCGGCTTTGATGACGCACGTCGTGGTTTCCAGTTGACAAATGTTGGTAGGCCAATTAAAGTTTTATTTAAGGATGGGCCGAATTTTCATCACGCATTGTGTAGAACACGCTTATTTATTTTTTGTCACCATTTTCCTTTCCTCGACACCACGAAAATGAACGATCCTGAGCTCCTCCTAGTTAACAGTTACTACTAAAAACTTTATTTTGAGCTATAACTGTATTTACTTTACTGTTGTAAAAAGGAATAATTAATCAATCGTGCTGGAATTTTAAGTTTAAAGCACAAACAATCATTCAAAAGCAAAACTAGAGGTGCGTATCAGTACGCGACTTTAATTCACCACACAATAAAAATACATTAATGGGTAACGTACCCTATAAGGTAATTTCAATAATTTTAAAACATAAAATGTTCCATGGCAGCTACGCTTCGCTTTTACGCGATTTTGCCAAAAACATTATTATGACGTCTGACAGATGGCTGTAGGGAGCCTAGTGGTCAGGGATCTCGGAACTCGAGATCGGAAGGTTGAGAGTTCGAGACCCGGTCGCCACTGAAGACCTACCGAGTATATGCGGAGTACGTGCTCGTAAAATCTGTTGGGTCCAAAAGTCCTGTGGTCGGTCATTGGGCAGTTCATCATGGGTACAGGTTCCTGGAGAAAATTTCCCTCCCCTTCAGGGACATGTCTAAATTGTGGAGGTGGCGACAGATGGCAGCATCTGTCATTAGTGTATGTGTGCGTCTTGTGTTGTCTTACTTGACGATGGTTTATAAGCGGGTCCTTGCGACCAAGCACACAAGCCTGAAAATATATGTCAAACCAACCAACCAACGTCTGACAGTTATGAGGACTATTGTACCAAACTTAAAGCCTCAATCTCATTTTGTTTTTCAGCAACCTTTAAAACCAAAAAATATCTCAGGCACAAATTGCGCATGTCAAAAACGTTATTAAATTATGATGCCCTACAGGTAATAGGAACTCGTGTACCAAAGCAAAACTGAAATCCGTAGCTCTTTAATTCGAACTGTGGAGTGATTGCAGGACAGATAAGTAGACACAATGTTCAAAACCACTTTTTACCTTCGATATACCTGATATGAAACATTAGGTAATAATAGTCTTGCGATTGGGTCAGAAATTTCGAAATGGAGATTTTGCGTTGCCTACGCGTTTTGGATAGTGCTGATCTAAAAAAGGTTTTTTGAACATTGGTCGACAAATATTCTACAAAATAAATTATTTCGTCAATTGATTTACGCTGGATGAAGCTGGATTGAAAACTTGCCCTGTTGGAAAACTAGCTTCGGTCTCCTCTTAGTAAATTTATTTTGTTTTGAATTTATGCGTGAATGTTTTGAACAAATATTTTTTTGTACTCGTATGATCAACATCTCTTATACGTTTTCACAATTTTAATTTAAGTTATGTATGGTTTTATAGTTATTATTATAGTATGACTTCAATTATACGAATCAATTCGGATTCTTCAATTATTCAATCAATGAACAGATTTTATTTGGATTATTAAAATTTTTTGCACTTTCATTGGAAAACTAGCTCAGGTCTCCCCAAATTCTCAAATTGTTACAGCAATCGTTTATTTCGTTTTAAAACTTAGAGAGCTTATTTGGACTTGAATGACACATGAATGTTTTAAATAATACTATAGTTAATTTATGCAGCAAGCGTGAAAAGTAACACTTCTGAAAACTAGTGGATGTGGCACTCGCTCGTACCTCGCTCGTGAAATAATGACACGTGTTTTAAAAAGTTTACTTTTCGCTCGTGTTTCATACACTATTTTTTATAATTGTGTGAAAAAAATATCATTGGTCTAAAAATATTTCACGCGCATTTTTATCTTTAAATAAAAGAAGATCTATAAATATCTGGATTTTATTAACATTATGAAATGGAAATTTTAACTTGAAATGTTGGCATCTTATGAAACGAGTGAAAAAAAAAAGTCTTTTTTTCACTGCTTTTGGGTTAAAAAAAAGTACTTTTTTTCACTGTTTCAAAAAGTCTTAACTTTTCGCACGCGTCTGATATTGAAATTATAATGAAAAAGTCAGATTTTTTTCACGCAATTATAAAAATATTTTTTTATAATTGCGTGAAAAAAAGCCGACTTTTACATTATAATTTCAATATCAGACGCGTGCACAAAGCTAGACTTTTTGAAACAGTGAAAAAAAGTACTTTTTTTCACCCAAAAGCAGTGAAAAAAGACTTTGTCGCACTCTTTTAATAAGATGCCAACATTTCAAGTAAAATTTCGATTTGATAATACTCATAAAATCCAAAGATTTATCGATCTGCTGTATTTAAAAATATTATGCGCGTGAATTATTTTTGAATCAATGAATTTTTTTTCTCGCGATGGGAATATTTCTTAAGTCACGCCCTTCGAACTGCGTGTTCATTGATTGCTTTCTTTGACAAAATGTTGAAACACGCTTATTGGTTTTTTATAGCGTCACGCGCTCCGAACTGCGAGTTCATTGGTTGTTTTCCTTGACATCTCTTAGTCTATTTTATTCTAATTAGCACGTGAATTATTTTTGAACCAATGAGATTTGATTTTTTCACGCAATTATAAAAAATAGTGTATGAAACACGTGCGAAAAGTAAACTTTTTAAAACACGTGTCTTTATTTCACTCGCTCGTACCTCGCTCGTGAAATAAAATCCACTTGTTTTAAAAAGCATTACTTTTCGCACTAGTTGCATAAAAATATTTTTATAATTGCGTGAAAAAAATCTGACTTTTACATTATAATTTCAATATCAGACGCGTGCATAAAATCAAACTTCTTGAAATCGTGACAAAAAGTACTTTTTTTTTTACCCAAAAGCAGTGAAAAAAAAGTATTTTTTTTCACTCTTTTCATAAGATGCCAACATTTAAAGTAAAATTTCGATTTGATAATACTCATAAAATCCAAATATTTATCGATCTGCTTTATTTAAAAATGTTGTGCGCGTGAATTATTTTTGAATCAATGAAATTTTTTTCACGCGATGGGAATATTTCTTGGGTCACGCCCTTCGAACTGCAAGTTCATTGGTTGTTTTCTTTGACAAGATGTTGAAACACGCTTATTGGGTTTTTTTATAGCGTCACGCGCACTAAAATGCGAGTTCATTGGTTGTTTTCGGTGTCATCTCTTCTGGAAGCTCAAAATTCATTTTTGTCTAATTAGCACGTGAATTATTTTTAAAAAATAAGATTTGATTTTTTTCACGAACTTATAAAAATAGTGTATGAAACACGTGCGAAAAGTAAACTTTTTAAAACACGTGTCATTATTTCACTCGCTCGTACCTCGCTAGTGAAATAAAATCCACTAGTTTTAAAAAGCGTTACTTTTCTAACTTGTTGCATAAATAACTATTGTGCTCGTATGATTGAAAAATCTCACATTTTCTTCAGAAATAACTATCTAATATATAGTTTTTGAAAGTTATGTAAAGTATGTATAAAGTTATAAATTTATTATCATTGTAAAACTCCAAATATCCGAAAAATCGGGAACCGGATTTCATTCGGATTACCAAATATTCGTTAAATTTGATCATATTTCAAAAAAGAATATATTAGAACTAATCGCTCTATATGTTTAAAATTGAAGATTTTTTTTCAATAAAAAAGGGCTTTAGCTATAAAAATTCAACTCTTTTATGTCGTAAGTGAGAGAAATTTCGCAATATCTGGCTTCAATGAATGTATAAATTTGAATGTTCGAATAGTTGGAGTACAGATATTGAAGATCTCGCGTTATAAATATAATTATTTATCACATTTTTATTGAACCAAAATGTCGTACAAATGCATCAAGATGCATTCATGCACTCTCTTCATTGCATTCAAGCATGAATGCTCCTTCTCCTTCATTGGTAAAGTAATGCGCATATTTAGGATGCTTCCGAAGCCCATGCGTAAATGTGTCATCTCGAAATTACATTAGCCTTTCTTGTTACGTGCTCATACATCAAAATACATTTAAGTTATTATTTTGACAAGTATGTAACTAACTGGTACTTGAAAGTTTTGAAAGTAAAATTGTTTGACAAACAAGAATTATAATGGAGAATGATTATACTTAACAATATTCTTTGCTTATCCAAAGTTTTTTCTTTTTTATTAAAACGATTGACGGTTTATTTATTCGAAAGACAAACCTGTATACAGTAGAACTCCAACGACACTCTTAAAATAAACACTCCTAATTTAACTCAGTCTGAGTGGATTTCACTCCTCCAGACTGGAAAATGCACTTCTCTTTTTGGAGTGGATCCTTTGTGTGTTAAACCTCCGACAGGATCACTCCAAACGAGTGATTTTAACTCAGTTAAATATATGCCTTATAAATATGCATGCCTTTACGGTGTCGAAAATGCACTTCTCCAACTGGAGTGGATTTCACTATTTTGTTTTAAGAGTGTATCTGAATCAATTGGGACCGAGTCTCAATTGTGGAAAATAAAAAAAATCGGGTAATTGTATTTAGGTGATAGTCAATTAACAGACAATTTGAGACGATCTCAATAACGTTCGCGAAACCAAGTTGAGTGGTAAGTAGTAGCTATTCATATACTCCGTAATTCCACTGTAACATATGTTTAAAATCGTCAGGTACGTATTTGTCAAACTATCGCATTTTTCAATGAGCGATGCAGTGTGTAGATTCTCTTTTTCCATCACTTATAATTATAGTACTTTCTGTGTATTCGTGTATTTTATAAGTCATCGTTATTGAGTTATGGATTATCATTCATTCAGAAATATATCAATGTCTTTGTTGAACATAATTAATTAATCACCAAATTCCAAAATTATCTATTAAGATGAATTTGTAAGGGAAGTTATTGGCTATTAAAAACCGGAATTTTTTAAAAATAGGTTTTAGTCGAGGTTGAATTATTGTCCCATTAGAGCTGCATGTGGGCTGCTGGCGAAGGGCGCGGTAATGCAGAGCTACAGTCAAGTGACGAGTCGACACCTGAGTAAGCATCCGACACAAGTTTTAGGGCGACACGTTTATCACATTATCAGCTCACACTTTAAGAACGATTTAATAAGGTTAGAGGGACATATCTAACCATTTTTTTTTGGATTCTGCCGCCAGATACCATCTTAAGAGCATTAGACCATGGACAAGGGCATGTTAGCCCCGTAGCCAGCTTAGGGTTGAGGGGGCAGCAGTACCCCTTCACTAAAATCTAATTAAAAAAATTATACAAGTTATAATATTTAATAACAACTGTTTTCGAATTAAAAATATAAAGGGCTCATCTCAAACTCGAATAAAATTCTGGCTAAGCTCCTGACCATATATAAATTAGATTTTAAGATTTACGAAGTTGTAATAGCTTTTCTTAGACGTTTATGCAACTTCTTTTATGGAATAAGGGCATATGAATCTAAATCTGTGCTTTTTAGTGCCTTTAACAGGGGAAACGCGGTATCAACAATGATTTAGACTAGTTTTTCATGAAATAATCAATTTCTTAGTATGTACTTTGTATCGGTTGTAGTGATTAAGCGCTTACAACGCTGGTACAAGTCATTGTTTTGCACGAAGTATATACAAAAACAAGTATAGTATAAGTATAGGAATAAAAGTAAGTAATTAAAAGTCAACTGAAATTGGTTTCCGAGTGTATGAAAGTAAGTTCTCCAAGTACACTGGAACGTAAGTTCTTGGGGCCAGCTCAGGTGTAGACCTCGTCACTTGGAACACGGTTCTAACTTTCGAGGCGTTCGTTGATTAAAGACATAATTCTTCCCTATAGGGGTTCATTCGTATAGAAACGCCTGACGTTTTCAAACTGCAGGTAGGGGAGTCCATTCCACGTCAAATCGACCAGCTCAAAAATCTTCATGTCACAGAATTCAATCTTGATTTTATTTCAAGTACTAGAGACACATTTATTTGACATGTATTTTTTTTTTAATTTTAAGAATTAAGAAAGTTATGATTTTTTTAAACCGAAAAGTTGAGCCTATCTTTTTCTCATTTAGCATCGCGGTCATGGGAAATTGAGTATTTTCGAACGAGTATAACTAAAAAGGATAACCCGGGAACAACTAATAACTTTTTTTTATGGAATACTATTACTAATAGTAACATTTTGGTAAAGTGCGCTGTTGTTCCCAAAACTCCTTCTACTAAAATTATTTTTTTAAAAAGTCAGAGTAGAATAACATTAGTTCCAATGGAGAAATGGTTACAATAGGCTTGTGTATATGAAAGAATAAGTATGCAAGCGACTAGATTTTTTTAAATGAAGTATTAATATTAAAATTTCTCATATAATAGCAAACATTTTTTAAATACTTCGTGTTATTGAAAAATGTAAGTTTTTTCCTCCTTTCAAATTTTAACTTATAATTAAAATATTTTTTTTATTTAATATAAATATTAATTGAAATTTCAAAGGTACAATAGACTTACATTTTTCAATAGTACAAAGTGTTTAAAAATATTTGCTATAGTATTTCAAATTTTAATACAATTATTACTTAGTTTTAAAAAAGGTCCTATCGCTTGCACATATTCTTCCATATACACAAACCTATTTTACCCACTTCTCCATTGGGAACTAATGTTATTATCCTCTGACTTCGAAAAAAAAATTCAGTAGAAGGAGTTTTGGGAACAACAGCGCACTTTACCAAAATGTTACCATTAGTAATAGTAAATGCCATACAAAAATTTATTAGTTGTTCCCAGGATACCATTTTTAGTTATACTCGTTCGAAAATACTCAATTTCCTATAGACCGCAATGCTAAATGAGAAAAGTCAGGCTTAACTTTTCGGTTTCAAAAAATCATAACTTTCTTAATTCTTAGAATTTTGAAAAAATAAAAAATACGTGTCTAATAAATTTGTCCCTGGTAGGGTCACATGGGGGAATTATGGATCACTTTCTTTCCGGGGTAAATAATGATCACTAAGTTTTAAGGATTAAAAATGGTTTTTAGAAAAGAAAAAAATTATGCCAAGTCATCCTTATACATTCTATTTTCTTATATCAAGTTCAAAAACAATGTAACTCTGCAGCAAATAATAGAAAAAAATACTTTTTACACTACTATAAAAACATCTTCAAAAAAGATTGTCTTTGAAAAACATGATTTTTTTTAAGATCCATACTGGAGAAACATATTTGAACTAACTATATTGTTGGTGCTATTTTTCAATAGGAAAAGGTCTAAGCTTTTCATTCCGATATAAATTTTTTCATAATTATTTTTTTTAATGATTTTAAAGGTATATCGATTTATCCCCCAGTTTACTGGGGTAATTCTGGATCACTGGGGTAATTCTGGATCAGTGATATTTTTTAATTTTTCATGTGTTTTTAGCTAAGTGGTATACGCCATTTTGAAGCAAAGAATCAGATTAGGCTGCATTCCAAATTTCATTAAAAAATTCGAATTAAAAGTTTATTTAAAATTTAAATAACAAAAAATTTAATCTACATTGAAATAACATGCAAATTCCATTTTTATTCAATATTTTGACTCTTTTCATTTCGTTAAACTTACGAGAAACTTTCGAGATACTTCGAACTGTAAATTAATTTAACAAACGATAAATAACCGAATTTTCGAAAGAATGTAAATGGGAAATTGCGGCATAATTTATTAAAAAAGATCATCATTATTCTTCGAGTTTAAAAAAAAATTAGCAAACGATAAAGTCTAATTTTTTTCTGAGAAAGAAGATTAATAAAAAGTTAATTTAGGCGTTTAAAAGGTTGTTTTGAATTATATTTTAAATGCAACCAAAAATTAATTTACTTTTAATATGCATTACTATAAAAAAAAAGGGTGATCCATAATTACCCCATGTGTGATCCATAATTGCCCAAACCCGGGGTAATTCCTGATCACTCAATAATTAAAATAAAACTAATAATAATTAAGTTATAGGTAAAGTGATTATTTATATGAATTCTGAATTATTTAAGCTTACTCCATGCAAAATTAAATCTTTCCATCTTTCATACTTAAGAAAAAAATAGGATGTTGTGATTTTTTGATCCATAATTCCCCCATATGACCCTACTTGGAATAAAATCAGGATGGAATTCTGCGACATGAAGATTTTGAGCTGGTCGATTTGACGTGGAATGACTCAGGGGCATTAGTAACTACAGCAGCGGATAAGTGCACAAAGTTTACGTTTCTTCCGATTGAATTGTTTAGATCTTTTTACAACCGAGATAATATCTTGTGTCTATGGTTATTACTAATATATAAATTTATAAATATACTTCACTGAATTCTTTTCTAATTTACATTTTCCGTAACAAAACCAATAAAAAAGACACAACAAAACTAACGTATATGGAAAGTTAAGCGTGGAATGGTATGGTATGGTATGGTATGGTATGGTATGGTATGGTACATAGATATTCCAGCTTGTGTGCTTGTTCAGAGAACCGCTTATAAGCTTTCGTCAAGTGGGACAGACACAGAAAGAAATTTTACAGTCACAAAGAAATGAATAACAAATAGACAAATAACAATATTTATTGACAGTCACAAACATCCATGCCTGACCGGGATTCGAACCCGACCCCAGCAGCTCCAAAGGCTAGTACACTAACCGTTCAGCCACCGGGGCGGCTAAGCGTGGAAAATGTATCAAAATTTGTGTTTATTTTTTTTGTGTAAGTCAGAACGGTAAGTCAGTAATTAACTTTCTGGAATTAATTTAAAAAGAAATATAAATTTTTAGATTGAATTTTAATACTAGAAAGGGTTTTTAAATTAAAAAGTGAGTATTGAATTACTTAAATAATGCTAAAAAAATATTCGTGTAACGAATTCCTCCTGCGCCATTTTAATTGCTTCAAGCTTTAAATTACCATTAACTTCGAGATGATACAGGGTGTCCTAAAAGTTCCCGTACTCCAACTTTAAAAAATTATTATCCGTGTTTAATTTTTCAAATATTGAATTTTATCGTCTGCTTATTATTTCATCAAATCTTTTGTTTCTATTGCTTGGTTTTTTTTTCGTGCTCAAGTTGTTCTGTAATAAAATTCCATGTCATTTTGTTCTTCATTGCAACATGATTTTTCACGCATTCAGAGAATTGCGCTGGTTGAGGGTCATTTTGGATGCAAATCATAATAAAAGATGTAAAGAATTTTGGCGACATAAATATCCAGTTGATGATATACCGAATAAAGATACTCTATATAAACTTGTTCAGAGATTTCGTGCGACATCAGGTTCGGTGGAAGATTAACACAGAGGTGGCAGACCGAAAATTGTTGCACCTGATTTTGTGCAAGAAACTCAACGAAGGATATTGCAATCTGTTTTTCGAGTCACCTGTTGATGGAATTGTATAGAGAACTTATCCAACAATTCGTTGCATTATTAGAAGTGAATGAATGAGATTCTTGGTTCCAACAAGGTGGTGCAACATGCCATACAAGTAATGAAACCGTGGACATGCTTTATTTTTTGGCGATCGACTCATCTCGGGAAATCTTAGGCCACCTCGTTCTCCTAATTTGAGTATACCTGACTTTTTTTTCTTTGGGGATATTTAAAAAACAAAGTTTATGAAGATATTCCACAATTAATAGAGGATCTGAAAAATGCCAACATGCTAAGGATACAAGAAGTCACTCCCAGCATCTTAAAACGCGTTTCTAAAAATATGCGCAAAACGCCTTCAGCTTTGCTTCGATGAAATGTGCGGGCAATTTGATCATTTAATATAAATGTAAGTTCCAAATTTTTTTCTACGTTTTATTAAAAGTGCTTTACACCATTAGCATAAAAGCTATGTTTTAAAGTTTGTTGTTTTGCGTGTAAAAAAATTTTGAACCATCAGTACGGGAACTTTTAGGACACCCTGTATAAATTCAAATCCGGTTAAAAATAGTGAAAGTTTGATAAAAATGATTACGTTAAAATTGTATTAGAAGGTTATTTTTTTTTTAAATTTAAAATATAAAATCTCAAATTCATAAGAAGGCCACCGCTCGAAAAGTTAGTTAGTTAGTTTTAACTACTTCATGAAAACTTAATATTTTTTCAAAGATTAGCATTGATTTTGAAAGTCATTTTTTTGTTAACAAGTTTTTGAAAATGAAACTATATTCATTTAACAAGCTGCAGTTTTAATAAATTTCTAAGTTGTATTTTTTAGACAAAAGTTGACAAGTAATATCGGTTTTACAATTTTTAGATAATTATTTCTAGCTCAAGATAAATTAAAAAATTACAAAAAATAGAAAGTTAATTAATTGTAATAATCTATCGCAAAAAAGGTTTTTATTTTATGACTCTTTTTAAAAGACAAAAAATGTATTTAAATTTTTCATTTCACACTCTTATCCTGTTAAGAGTGGGGTTTTCTTTGGTTTAAAAGAGGAATTTCTTGTTCTACTCCCACCCCTTTTGCAATAAGAAATTATTTTCTCTCCAGTTTCATTCTTGATACGGTTTTCTTTGGAATCCTTGATGCAGACATGCTGCCTGAATAAAGTGGATTGCCTTATTTATCTTCTGGTCATAGGAACAAATTTTAGGAACCAAAGCGCTAGAAAACGTTAAATTGAAATCTATTTAATATCTTTGAATATTTGTTTACAAAAAAATGCTTAATTAATGATTTAAAGTTTTTTCAAATGTATAAGCCATTTAGATTTCATTAATTTAAAGTTAACGAAAGCAGTTAATTTAATTGAAATATTTATAAGCTGTAATGGAAATTAACCAATAAATAACTTTAAGATTCGTTAATTAGTAAAAACAAAACCCTATTTGTTTTTGAAAATAAATGTAACTATTTGCTTTCAGATTATATGATTTGATGTATTTCAAAGATTAAGAACAAAAATGTACTTCAGAAAATGTATTTTTCCAAGATACGTTTTGCATAAAGAGAGCGTAATTTAAATTACTAAGCTAAATATAAATTTCCAATGTTCCCTATACATCACAAATCTCAAAGGCAGCAGGTAAAACTCTATATGATCTTATAAAGTTACTATTGTAATATTTCATAAATAATGCAGAATATGGCTAGTACCTAGATTACATAATGCATCATTTAAACATCATTCATTTAAGGTTCGAAGTTCTCTGAAAAACTCTTCTAATGCTCTCTCTCTCTCTCTCTGAAAAATTAATAAATAAATAGTACACAGGTTAAGCTAAGAATAATAACATATTGTGATGGTGGTTCCATAGATATTTCTCAAAAAGTTACATTCTAAATGGGTGTTGATTACAGCTTGAAGCCAGCGTTCTTTTACACACACACAAGATTTCTAGAATAATTAGTTAATATTTTTAGTTCTATTCTATCTTAAAAGTCTCCTGGAACATGGTGCTTTTCAGAAACATAACTCTAAATTTTTTTGTGTACATTTTTTCGAGATAAAATTTCTTTTCTTTTTAAGAACTTGCATCTTTCCATGCAACCACCTTAAAATCAACTGAAATGAGCACCGATAACTTAGGTGTAAAAAAAATTAATTTAGCTTTCATGTTTAACAAATTGAACATAATTTTCTGTTTTCATAATTTGGAAAAATGTGATCCTAAATTAGACCCCTAGGCAATTTGTTGTAAACACAAAACCACGATGTTTCGATAATTCGATAAAAACCATCACGACCACTTGAGGCTTGTAGAATGCTTCCATCAGCCACGAACTCACAAACAAAATTGTCGTATTCCGCTAATGCTTTTCGAGCTGACAGGAAAACTAATTATGTGAAATAGCGCGACAGTAACTTTCTGAGAAATTTCAGTCTGCGAGGACATTTTTAGATAGTCACTTACGGGAATACACCGTTAATTAATTCCGTGGCAAATATTTGTACGTCCTATACCATGGCAACTTATTTCTTTTCAACAGTGATTAAAGTGTTTGATAAAGGAAACGTGAACATCAGCCTTTTAAATATGATGCTTGGTTAAAATAGTTTCTTATGCCTTTGAGGTTCCCAACGAATATCGGATTCTTGCTTAGTTAGCGTAATTGGTAGATGTTTTAACTATTACTTAATTAATGTTATAAATTCTATAACGTTTTTTTAGCGTTTTTAGCTTAGTAAGCATATTATGGTAGTAAATATTGCACAAAAGGAAAAAGGTACTAACTGGAAATTGAGATTTTTGAGTAAAAACTACTATCTAAGCAAAACTTATTTATTTACTTCTTTTTCCCTAATGGGGCTGCAATATTGGCGATCAAGCCTTTGCAGACTCGGCACATACCCCAGAACTGAGAGCCATTTTATGTGGCACCATATAGGAGACTCTCGCTACCAATTTTGGCGCACAGATTACAATGAATTTGAGCCCTCTGTGGATGTTAAAGTATGCCGAGATTTTAATTTTGCCGAGAGAACCCAGGCCAAATGAGCCCTCCAGGGATCTTTTACATGCCACACAATCATATGACATGCGTGCCCAGAATTTTCCCATTAAGAAAATCCGACGACTCAGCCGGGGCACCCGCAATCTTGGGCTTACGAGGCGGACACGTTTAACCTCTCCGCCACTGAGCCGCTTTATTTATTTACTAATTTATCAATTTTTGAGGAGATCGGTGTAGCTGTTGATCGTTAATTAGCAAATTTGTTATTTTTCAGACTTAAGATGTAATAGAAGCAATACAATTCAAAAGATACTCTTGAAAATTTCTTTGCGCAGATCCACCCCATTTTCTCGTAAAAACTTCAACTGTATTCGTTATCGTTTTTCAAAAGTTTTAATTCCATGATTCCTTTATCTATATCAAATAATGATAAAATTTCTGATTGATAATTATTTTTAAAGAAAATATTGATGAGGGCGAAATACTTTAAAGTTCTTTATTTTGCAAAACACTTTGATCCGCGAGGGAATGCATCGACATATTTTCTGTATTAATTTTTTTACATTAGAAGTACCAAAATAAAATAGAAACTATTAATAAATATTTAAGAATTCTCGGCAAATTCACAGCATGTAAAATAGTTTCTGTGTGACCGAAAGGATAAAATTGTAACACTAACAGAAACTTTTGTAAAAATATTAATTTAAACTGATTGGTATTTAGGGAATAATCATTTTGGTTTTTTTAACAGACTATTAGTTTTGAAGTACTATTTACATAAATTCATAATTAGTATTAATTATGCATTCATTAATATATTATTCAGTTTAGTTTCTAAATGTTTCAAATTAATTATTTTAAAACTAAATATGTTGCAACGAAATTAATATTATTCTTTAAACATTCACGAGATTCATTTTAAATCAATTTCCTACTAAACGTATCTATTTAGATGAAATGAATAAACAGTTTATTTTTCATTGTGAAATCATATTTATTATATTTTTATTTAATACTATCACACTTTTTATATAAATAGCACCACATTTTTACAAGTATATATTTCTTTTAACATTACTGCACAATTAAATAATACACATTGTCTCACATTACACAACACAATACTATGAAATAATTCACCTTGACAAATGACAAATGACAGTGATTGCGCCCTCTAGAAGGGAAGGGCGTAGGCTATATAGCCCATTAACCCGCTCGCCAGAAGAGACAGTCACAAGAGACACACAAAGAAGAACGCCACAAACACATAGACAAATAACAACATTTATTGACAAACACAAACATCCATGCCTTTGCCGGGATTCGAACCCGAGCCCAGCAGCTCCAAAGGCTAATACACTAACCATTGCGCCAGTGGACCGGCAATAATTCACCTTACTTCACATTAATTAGTCAAATCTATAACCTTCTTTATATAAATATCAAGTCTAAAAGGTATTTTCGTTTGTGTCATTATTTCTTTTTGATTTTTTGTTTCGATTTGTATTTTTTTAAAAACTTCAATGAAGTAAATAGTATTATAATGAAGACATAAAGAAGATACTATATCTAATGGATAATCAAACACATTACATTTGAACAGCCCTATTTGGTATCATTTTTTTTTCTTCTAAATTATGAGCAATTTAAACTTCTTACTCAAGGAAGTGATATTAAATACATAGTTTTCTAGATTAATACTTGGAATTTTTCACTAAAAAGAGAATATATAAAAACTATTTAATATCTGGATTTTGTGATTTATAAAACTTTTTAAATAAGAAATTAGGTAGATTAAAATAAATTTAATTACGTTTTGTGAAAAAGAAGCTAAAATATTTAGCAATCTGCTTATCCTCTTATCTACGTTAGAAACCCATTTTTTTACCGCAACGTTGAATTGATTAAATTACTTTTAAAGACATTATGCCAAAAGTAACAAAATTAAGTTTAATGAAAAATTCCAAAAAGTATTTTTTTCCGAAAGTATTTTAAGATTGGATTTAATTTCTTTACTATTATTTTCATCATAAGGAATATATTATTTTTCAAAAGACACTTAAATAATACATCAAAACGCAGCTAAATCTTAACACGAGAATGCCGCATAAAAGTTAAGATATGGGTGAGTGATATTAATTACTCTCCGGCTAATAAAACCCTAGCAAAATCCTGCACATTTATTATTCATATAAACATATTTATCAAACAATTATATATTAGAATCATGTTTTGCAGGAAAAAATCGAAAAAATAAATGTTTAATATTTGCATAGGATTTAGTCAATTCCATGAAATTTGAGGTATCACCTGTGAAAATAACATTTTATCAGTGCCGTAAATTCAAAACAAGCTGAATTAGTTTTTTGTAATTAAGTTCATTGTAAATTTTTGTAATGCAAAATGCCTGTAAAATGTGCTACCGGAAAAACAGGGTTTAGTACTCCTGTTTTTCCAGCAGTACATTTTACTGGCATTCCGAGGAACTCCGAAATCGTATTAACCCTCGCACACAACTTAAAACTTTTATCGAAATAAACACTGCTTTTCAAATATTCTTGTATCGAACCATTTCAGTGTTAAAAGTTTATAATAAATTTTGCTGTTACAGGTACGTAAAGCAAAAAAATCCATTAAAATGGATATTAAGATTGTCAGGCCACCTGAGGTTATTAAATTGATTACCCTACTAAAAATGATCCATAGAGATCAATACAAAAATCTATTGACATAAGTGCAGCTTTATTGATGTCTACTTATTTCTCCGGGTGTCACTATTGTTATCAGTAGAAGCTATTGATATCAGTAACCTACTGATAATATTTCTTATTGATATCAATAGAGCTCTATAGACACCAGTAAAGAAAATATCAGTAAGCTACTGATCTCAAATGACATCAATAGACCTGCACTCTGATATCTATATAGATCAGTAGAGATTTGTATGGATATCAATAGAGATCAATTGAGACTTGTATAGATATCAATAGAGATTTCTATTGATACCAGTTAGCCATTTCCACATGCAAATTTTCTATTGATCTCTACTGACCATTTTTAGTAGGGTATAGCTTCACCAGAGGCGTCACTTCATTTAAATGGACAATTCGAACGGGGAGGAGCGTGGTTTGTTAATGGGGAAAAACACAATGTGTGACGTAACTGTGGCATCACGGTAGGCATGACTGTTCAAGTTTAGACGAATTAGCTACTAGGCGGTTTGTTTGTAAGGTTTCAGAAAACGTTTGACGCTTAAGAAACGAACTGTGACTTTACTGTAGGCGCGGCCGATCTAGTTCTTCATTTCGTTTCATTTAGGTTTTGAATATTATTTTTTCGTTATAAGTAAATCAATGAAATAATTTTATAATCGCGTTTAAGTAAAGAAGCATATTTCTGAGCTGACTCACAGCGCAACTTTAAACGCTATTATCAAATTACCAAAACCGAAACCTCAAGTAATAATCAAGTCCCACGCATCAAATCGAAAATTCCTTTCTGACTCATTTTACAAAACGTCATTTAAAATTTAATTCCTTTGACAAATCTTGAATGTATTTTTAAACCTAAAAATTAAGTTTTCATTTAATTTCCCCCCTTTTATTATAAAAAAACTAGAAAAAACTTTAAACAATTTATATCTTAAAATAGAATTCAAATTTCATATGTCTAGACTCGAATAAGTTTTCGGAGAAGGTAATATAAGGTTTCAACAAATAGTGTCAATTTAATTTAAATATTGCTCTTTTGTGAGTAAAATTGGCAAAGAAGTATAGTTTTAAATTTATTTTTGAAGAGAATAGTTTGTCGAAACAAATTCTAGCCTTATAAAAATCTTTTTAAGAACTTGTTCCTTTTCATTCTAATTGTAAATTTCTACGAATTTATTATAGAGTAGGGGAAGGTGTTGCACCTCTGACCATATTGTTCCTTTGACCACCTAGACTGTTGTGCCTTGTGGAAATATTCTATAAAAATTAGTCTTATTACTCTTATTAGACGTAGTTACTCCACTGCAGGGTTTCTGTAGCCTAATGTGGATTATTCAAGCCAAAGAGGATAAGTGTGAAATATAAAATCCATTTCCATCCTAAAAATGTAACTATTTTGATCATAAGGTTTTGGCTAATAAAATGTGTTGTGTTATGTTTTTGTTGATAAAAATCATTTGACACAGTAGCTAAACACTTAACAAAAATAATTGTGGAGCCAATATCATAATTCTAACCCTTCAACTGTAGCATGCTTTTCATTTGTATTGTCATTGTGTTGTACCTCTGACCATCATCAGTTGTTGTTCCTTCGACCAGGTGAAAGGTGCAACACTCCTGAGTGAATTTCTCAACATTTCAACTTTGATGTGCAACTGCTACAGCTTTCTTAAAATTAGTTAATATTTTTACTTAAGTTTCCAGTAAAGAATTAAAAAAAATTACATATAAATTTTAACCCTCTGAGGGATAAGAAAATAAGCTGAATTGCAAACTTGTTTTCACTGCATGAGATTTCAGTTAAAATTTTAACTGAAAATTTAATTTCTTTTTTTTTTAAAAATATATTTCTTTGGCAGATGGTTGTAAATATCCCATCCATGCTTTAAATTTTAAAATTTTACAAAATTATTAAATTTATAATTTTTTTTAAAAGTATACAATGTTGTACCTTTGACCACAGTTTCATTATTTTTCAAAAGTTTAAATAAAATTAGAATAAATTAAAATTAGGACCTTGAAAATATTATATATTCTAAACCAAACGATACAGATTGGAATAAAATAAACGAATTAAAGTTATTCTTAATATTCAGCTAATTGAAAGTTCAGATAATTGAAAATGTGGGAAGTGGTCAAAGGAACAGCCCCTTACCCTATCCTTTCATTTATTTGGTTTTCTGTATAAAGTTACAGAAAAACTCTAAAAATTATTTTTAAAAGTTTGACTATAACGTATATCAAAACATAAATAATTAGAATGTCATTATTATACTACAAACTCAGTTAATAATTATTTTTTATGTGGTCTTGTGGGATTAGGAAATTGGACTTTTTAGTATTTTATTGAAGGCTTGTAAGCGAAGGACGAGATAATTATTTTATTTAATTCAATAATTTGTTCAATAAAGACAAAAGGTAATTTAATCATCATAAAGGAACAACGTATCAATGATGGGCCCAAAAATTGATTTTGCAAGAGGCTAAGATCGATAGCACTCATTACACTTAATTACGATCAAATTATTATCTATTACTCTATATCAAATGAAATTATGTTTGTTTCCTTTTTGGAGGATCTGAAGTCTCCTAACCTTTCTTTGTATCTGTCACTGTACATATACAATTGCCGTGTTAGTATCATTTCGGTACAGAATCCATTATTTACTTATATCCATTATATCCATTATATTCTTATGTAACATGAAGAGACTGATACACTAATGGGGATTTACCTTATACATGCTTATAAAGCTTGAAATTTATGTCCCTGTTCAATGTTCATGTGAACACTGGCAGTTTTTACGACCGGTGATTGGTTAGTTAAAAGATTAACTCACATAACCAAGAACCAATTAGTTTTCGTAAAAGTTATCCGTGTCCAAGCTGATATGGGACCATGGAATCAGACCCTAAGTTAGAAATGGTAAAATATTTTTAATCAAAATTATTTCGCAAAAACTTAAAGTATTTTTTATTTAGTGGCAATGAACCATGCTTGATTTTAAAACGCAGTTAGCTGATAACTGGAAAATACTTCGCACTCGCTGTATCTATAATTTGAAAGTATAAGGTTTTATCGATTTTTTTTGTTTTGTGGGAAATATATTTTATTTAACAGATGTTCAATATTTTGTTTTTCAATATGAAAACATTCATGTGTTTTTCACTAAAAAGTTTTGAACAATAAAGTCTGAGAACTAGGCTTTTATCCCTTTTTATTGAATAACTCCGAACAAGATTTTTGCATTATATTTTTCACGAACAATTAGGTCTTAAGAAATAATTACCTAATCATTCTGAGAATTTCATGTGGGATTCAAGTGGGAGTTCAATATGGTCTTAATATGATTTGAATGAATCAGAACTGAAAACTAAATTCTTTCAGTCTAGAATTTCGCAACAAGTAAAAAGTATGCAGAAGTAGTAATTGAGTTCTGGTAAGAATTTGATTTTTTGTATGCAATTACAATCTATTTCCGGATATGAATTACGGTTCTCAAATAACCTTGCACACTGTACGTCAAAAACGATATTGTCGAAACTGAGAAAAAAATTACTAAATTCTGAATTTGTCGCACAGTCAAAATGGCTTTGAGAAAATGTTACTCAAGTCAAACGAATATTTTTTTATTTTAATAAAGAGATTTTCTGACAATATTAACTGCAAAATCGGATTCTTATTTTCCTGAAAATTCTCACGAACCCTGAAATATTCTCTAAAAATGTTTGTTCTTTTACAAAATGTTAGCCTTTATATAGGTAAATATTTGTGTAAAATAACTAATTTATTCACTGATTTTTATGCTCAGGATGTTTACAAAGCATTTTTTTTTACTTTTTGATCTACTCCGCGTACATTCATAAAAATAATGACAAAATATATAATTTTAAAATGCAAGTGATCATTAGTATTAGAGATATGCTCGTACCTAGGACACGATGTAGGATCCATCTAGGGCCATAGTCTACCTGGATTCACCACTCATATTGCATCGAAGGAAATTTTTTTTAAAGAATTAATTCTTATATTTACCCATGTCTTTTGTTTTAAGTAAATAAAATTGTTCGAATAGTACACGATTTGTCGAATGATTCCTGCCTCAAATTAAATTTTTTTTAATCCATTGTTGTACATTTATTTGGGTTGGTTGTGAAAAATCCGGCGCTAGGTACGCATATGTACGTCTCCCCTATTATTTTCTGTATTTGACTTGACAAGTTTCTTTTACTTTAAAGTTATGAATCAATTTATAATTATTTCTCTATTAATATTTTCAAATAAATTACTTTTAGGTCTACCGCATGACATTTACTATAAAGTTAAAGCACTGTGTAGATGATGTACTTTATTAGTTGGAGTGAAAATATTTGCCTTGAGATTGCGATTCTGTTTGATTTTCTTTCCACATAAAAAGTTTTCTTTTATCGTGAACAAAGTTTCTTAATATTTTCAACATTTTCGGCTGAAATTGCCATCAATTCGTGTTATTTGCAGCGATGATACGAAGAAGACACGACAGATAGTAAAAGAAATAATCACCGGGCGTGATAATAGTTATAAGAACGAAATGAGTTACTGCTACACGCGAACATCGCGTTTACTATTTTCGATACTGTACAACAGTATTGATTTTAGCGGTTCTGGAAGGTTAAAACAGTGGCATTAGTTAAAAATAACACTCGCGTGATTCATGTAGTTTTTATATTATGTCAAACACGAATTCTCTAATTGATTTCAGAGGGCATGGACTCTGGACCTAGTTTCGATCCCTGAAAAATAAGTAGAGTTTGTCCCAGTTTAATCATTACCGAAGACTTTGTGAACACCATTGACACCTTCATTTCCCAATAAAAATGCCGACCCGGCGGCGTAATGGTTAAGGTGTTAGCCCTTGGAGCAGTCTGGGCCCGGGTTTGAATCCCGATAAGGCATGTATGATTGTGTTTGTCGAGTAAATGTGGAGTATGTGCTCGTTAAATCTTTTGGTTTCGAAAATCCTGTCGGCGGTCATTTCGCTGTCTCCCACGGGTACAGGTACCTGGAGACTATTTCCCTCCCCTTCAGGGACGTGTCTAAATTGTGGAGGTGGCTCGCGATAGATGACAGCATCTGTCGCGTATGTGTGTATGTGTTGTGTCAGTCTTACTTGACGAAGGTTTATAAGCGGGTCTCTGACCAAGCACACAAGCCTGTAAATATATGTCTACCAACCAACCAACCAACCAATAAAAATGTTAACTTTTTTAAAATAGGTTTTTCGTGCAACGGTAATTTGTGCTGTATAAATTGTTTTGGGTGTTATATATTTAGTTTACTTGGAGAAACTTAACTCATTTTCCACTCGTAAATATCCTTGTCATCCGTTGTTAATGAGGTATAAAAGACATTTACCATATTTGTATTGGGCATTTAAACACATTTCTCTGATAAAACTTGAATGAAAATTAAATAAGTATTCGGAAAGCAACATTCTTTGATCCGTATTATTTTCTCTATTGACTACATCCAATGAACAAACAAAAAAATATATGAATGGTCCATTGGTTCTTGTTATTTCAAACATTTAATGACTTTTTTAAAAATATTTAAAAACAAATACCTTCAAGAGCGAAAATAAGAAAAAAAATAAAAATTGTGTAATTAGTAATAATAATTCATAATTTTGCTCTTAATGCAACTTCTTCACATCAGTGATTAGTTTCAAAGTAAATACAGTCGAATGTATCTATGATGAAACCAGGATACAGTGAACTTTATTGGTTTTGTAAGTTTTCGTTAGTCTCCGACTAAATTTACCTTTTAAACCATATTTTTAATTTCAATATTTTTAAGGGTAACAAATACTACGGACAAGTGAGATGCGTCAGAAAATTTAGCGTATCAAAATGAGAATACATTACAAATTTCAGAAAAAACTTCAACATTTAATGCTCATTTAAAAAGCATAGGAGGCCATTTTTTATTAGAATTAAATAACCATTGCCATCGCAACAATCGCTCAAGAAACTTTAATTCTTTTAGACAATAAATTAAAATAAATTTATTTTTGCGACATCGATCAGTTTGAAATGACATCAAATATATTTCACTTCGAGATTCTAAGCATGTTGATATGCAATGTTTTCATTCTAATTAAAAGCTAGGAATATTACATATTTATTCTTTGAAATATAAATTTTTGCAAACGATTTAAGGGGGCTGGGGATCCCAGTCGGTTAAGCACTCGCTTAGCATGCAGAAGGTCCCAGGTTCGGGTCCGGGCATCGCCAAAATAGTTGCCGACCTATAAACGGCCCGTGCAGCCAAAAATGTCCGACGAATAATACCCCGTGTAAGGGAGTGCACGTAAAATATTCTTCAAAGTTCTATCGCTGCGTACGATGTCGCCCTTAACGGTTGCGTTGGGTGCCTATTCAGGTGTTGCCACAGTCACCTGACTGTGGTTCTAAAATACGACGCCCGTCGCCAATGGCCCTAGTGTAGCTCTAGTGCGACGATAATTCAAAACCAAACCAAAACCAAACCAAGCAAACGATTTAAGTAATAATTATTTAATTTTCGAAATAAAATAAATAAAACTAGTCGAATTTAGCGGGTAAATGTTTAATATAGGATTAATGCTGTGTTTGGGGGCCTTTTTACCTGTTAAACACAACTGTTGTGTGGAAGCGGGTTAAGTGACAGATTCTGTTACAAACCTACTTGTTAATTTACATTTCCTATTTTAAGTGCATTTTGGAGTAGTTTTATGGTTTTTGTTCTACGGATAATTAAATATTTATTTATAACTGCAAATAATCATGCGGACGATGAGTAATATTTATTTTAAATAAAGAAAAATTAGAAAATTGGAAATAATATTAGAAAATTAATGAAAATAATTGGCTTTAGGAAGTTGAAAATATAGCTGGATGCTGTGTTTAGTGAAAATTATTCTAATGTATATAAATTTAATGTAGAAACGGTTGTTGATGTCACTTACTGAAACGAACATAGTTTTTTCAAGATAAGAATTTTAGTAAATATTTAAGTAACAGGAAAGTAGGCTATTTTAGTTCTTTTAGAACTTCTTGTTTTCATTGTAAATATTTAAGAAGTGAGTATTCAACTTATATTGTTTGATTGTACAATTTTCCAAAACTGATTCATGTTCTGTGTATAGTTTTTTTTTTGTATGAGACACGTTACCAAAATTTCTGGAGATAAACAATCGTCGAACAACTACATAAATAAGTTAATGATTAAGCAAATCATGATAAATGATAATATTTGTGAAGTTATTAGTTAATAAGTTTTATTCAATCTAACACAACCTTTATAGCTTAATGAATTTATTAAATTTAGTTTTTATGATAATTTATTTTTTAAAGTGCGAAGAGAATACTTGTTTATGAAATTACATTTTTAATAATTGATGAGCTTAGTGGAAGAACGTGCTAAGTGACATTTTTGAAAAAGTTCTCTTTTTTGTGTCAATGGACGGGTTATTAAATTCTTTAAAGACAACAAGTTTCCCTTTTTCCATAAGCTTAAAGTTAAGTACATTTTTTTTATCGTTTTTAAGTACCGTTTTTAATGGATCTAAGTGCAAACTCAAAACTTTAAAGCTCATTTTCTCGTTTTCACCTTTTTGTTACTTAGCACGTTCTTCCTCTAAGCTCTTCAATTTTCCGAAGAAAGAATATTTTAAAATTATAAATTAAAAATAAACTAAAGCTTATGTATTAATTAAAGCACTCATGTTTAAATTTTGTATTAACTTTGACAATTTGTTCTAAAAGGAAATCGTGTCATCAATATTAAGTTTATAATCCGAAAATACATTTAAAGATAATTTAAAACTTAGCTGTTGCTTATATTCAAGATACAATCATACGATAAAAGATTTCCACATTCATCACTAATAGCAATTTCGTTTTACTTATAAGTATAATGAAGGCAAACAAGACAAAAACTTCAACGCCCCAAAATAGGACCCTCAAAAATGACTCAAATATTTGATTTACGACTTAAGTTTCTCAGGGTACCCTGACACCTACTGAGAGCGACTTCTACGGAGGTTAGCTTAAGATTTAGATGACGTGTGGTTGAAAACAATACAAAAAATACTGTTTCAGGTGAAGTTAGTGATCGCTTTCGAAATACGCCCAAACAAAGGATTGGTAAATGGTTTAGTGCTATTCGTTTAAACAATGCAATAAAACTGTTGGAGGTTTTGTGTAAAAATCTCATTAAGTCCCAGTAAGGTTAGTTTGTGCACTTTATGCAACTGAAATGAAAATTCTCTCTTTTGTCGCCAAGCATTTCTAAGTTAACACTCTTTATGATTTTTTTACTACTGATTCCTTACTAATTATATTCTTTACTAATACTACTATTCGTTATGATACCCTACTAATACTATTTTTTTATACTCTTTTCTGTTAAACATGTAAAGTATATATCACTGTGCGAGGAAAAAGTGCAGATTTAAAAATATAAAATTTTACGTGTGAAGCCCTGACAAATCACCTACCTAAAAAGTTTGTGAATTATGTCTTGGTATTGCTATTTGCTTTAGTGATTGGTTAGATAAGGCTACTTCAACTACGTCATTATATGAGTGCCGAGGCCTTTTTCTGAAGAAGCTGTTGTTAAGTCAAGACTCCTTGTCTATAACTGACTTGGTGAGTTTTCGACGGCTTCAATTTTTTTCTCGCCAAGAATTTCCACCTTCTCTAACCTTCATGGTATGAGGGATCCCAGACGCCAACAGAGAGTAACTTCACTTCTACAAAGTGTGAGGCCTAATTAACTTCTCGAGCAGTACCACTCAACAAACATAGTGCTTCTCAGAATAGCATCGTGGTTCAGCGTCACCAATTTTTGTCTAAGTTGTCATTTTATCGTACTAAAGATTAATCGACTGTGAGCATTAGTTTCACCCAAAGAGTTATTTATTCGTTGTACATAGTTTGTTTTAAGGATTTTCGATTATATATAGAGAGTGTTTTAGAGTGATTAATGTCAAATATTTGAGAACCTCTCGTAGATGGTCAATATTGTTACTGATTACCCTTTTCAGTGGCTAAAAGCAATCTTCGTTGAGAAGAGAGATATATATGAGATTGAAAGTAATTGGTTTTGTAGTTGTTTTGGTTTGATCTGAATTTTAGGTACGAGCATAAACGAAAATAGATTTGATATTTATTGTTTCATTAGTTGTTATAATATTAAAATGTACAAAATATGCTTCTTCAAACTATCAAATTTAAAACCTCAATTAATTTTATATGAAAATGTAACTATTTATTTATATAATATATTTGCTTTTAGACCCTGGTAAAAATGCATCATAATGTTACATAATACAAGAGCCCGTTAGTTTCGTTATTATTGGCCATCACATGAAACCTTTGTTGTAATATGAGCATAATGTTTACTTGGAATACGATCGAAAAGAAAATTCTTATCAATATACCATTGAAAAAAATTACTGAATAGGTTTCCTTGTTTTTGTTCGAAGAGATTTGGTAATATGTCTTGAAATTGTTTGGTATATTTCACTACTGCAATCTGTTTCGTCAAAAAGGTTATTGACTTTAAATATTTGCGTGATACATAATTTTTCAGCATAGTAACTAAAAAAATAAAATTATAACTTTTAATAAAGCCAAAAAAATTATGAAGGATAGAGGTGCACGGGTAAAACACTCTTCCTTCCTTTATGTAACGCCATTTGTTTTCCAATAAATGCAATAAAAATTCCACAAAGTACGCATTGCGGCGACTACAAGACTGTTATTGCCGGGCCTCAAACTGTTCAAACAATTGCATACGATACAACAGTTTGCCTTACATAAAAAAAAGCTGCATCAGTGTACATCCAGCGTTATAAGCTAAGTCTCAAAACTAAGTATTAGTTTTAATAAAAACATTTGTTGGGGGTTATGAAAAAAATCATTGCTGTGTTTATATATTTTTAAAACTATTTCCTGTGGTCATTTACCAGACCCAATTTAAGAAACAAAATAAATATTACTTCGACCAATTTGGAAACAAAACTGCCTAGGCAACATACACACCCTAAATACCAGAAAGGGAATTTGTTTTAAAGAATATATCTAATGGTTAAGCTCTATAAATCTGGGAGCTAAACTTTGTGTTGGAAAACATTCTTTTTCTGATTCCCCCACGGTAAATTATTCGGTTTTATTTTACTTTCCGGAATCTAACATTCACTGATTTATGAAGCTTCTGAAACAAAAGTTTCAAATAAAAGAATTCTTTGAATATGTACATTTCCATACAGCTGAGCTGAGGCAATAAAATTTATTATTTTAGTTACACTATTTTGTGCATCGAAGGAGCCTAAATGTCTCACTAAATGAGGTGGAAAATTATTTAAAGAATGTGGAAATTCTTTCGTCATTTGTAACGAAATACTTTTCTATTTTGCATTTTATTTGAACCAAGTCATTAAGGAGATGGAAATAAAGTATTTTCTACACTTATTGAAACAGTAAAAGCATTTTATTTTAACTAAATGACGTGTGGGTATATTCCCGTAAACAAACACGCTATTTTTACCGTGATAGTGTGTTTATTTAAATCTTTTTCGGTTTTAAAATTTGTTCCACATACATACATTTAACGCTGTACACCACTCAAAAATCACATATTTTCTCATTTCTGAGGTGATCATTTTATTTATTCGATATTTCTTGTACAAGGTTTGGACAACATGATTGAAATACTTTGTAATTTTCATATTTTTTTAAGTTTCTCAGTAATTACTTAAGTTAAAATCTTAATATATTATAAATATGTAATCTTATATGTTAGTCTTAATTTGTTAAATTGATTTCAACACTTGTATCACTTGTTATGGTAGAACATTTTCACGCAAATTATAGTTTCTAATGTAATTATATTGTGCGCATAAATAATCCAAATATAAAAACGTTTTATAGCTCCCTACTCTTAAAATTCCATGAAGAGCTTGGTCCTTTTAATTAAATAATTACCAAAACCAAAGCTAAAATAAAAAACACGCACTAATATTTATATAGAATAGTTTAAGATGTCTGAGAATTTATGAAAAATTTATATGCTCGGTTAATATTTTCATAAAATCTCTAATTTTGGATAAAAATAATAGTTTATTTATATGACAAAAATAATTTTTCCCTCAAATATTTAGTTTAATTAAAGTAAGTTTCCTTCACATATTTATTTTAAATAAAGTAAACGTTTTTCATGCGATTGTTGATGTGACAACAGCGATTCAAATGTATAAAAATTAATTTTTAATGCTATTTAAATAAGGACAGGTAGGTAGACAGATGTCCGGCCGTATGAGCAGACAGATGGACAAAAAGTATAAAAAATAGGTGGTGATGTCATATTTTTCATATAAAAACAAGAGTTTTTAAAACTGGAGTTATAGAATCGAATTTGGAAGGGGGTACGGTCGCACGATCAAACGGACATCTATATCATATCATTACCAATGTATATTTAATTTTTTTTTATTTAATTAAAAACAAGAAAGAAGGAATTGAAACATAAAGTTTTTAGATGACTGGAAAAAATTATTATCAAGAATGTATTTTTAGGCATTTAAAGTTGAAAATAAATTATTTGTTATGAAAACATTTTATTTATGTGTTACATATAACGAAAATATTTTAATGAGAGTTTTTAAATTCTGCTTAGAAAATTACTAATTGCAAGAAATCACATTGTTTTAAATTATTATTGTTGTTTATATGCATTTACAGTAGGGTAGACTAACCAGTGAATGAACGTTTAAGGCGCTGCATTCGCCAGTGAATGAACACCAGGATATAATGACCAGTGCAACCAACCATATGTCAGATAGCTTCCTACTAGAGGGGAGGAAGTCAGTGTTGCCAGTCCATCTAGTGAAATGATTTTCAATCCTTATTTTTTAATTATATTTACCAAATGTTCATTCACTGGGGCCTGTTCACTCACTGGTCAGTCTTCCCTACCCATCGAATTTTTTTGTACAAATATATATAGCTCTTAAAAGAAAATTAATTTGATTGCATAGCAATAGATTGTGCTAGCAAAATGCAAATTTGCATACAGTTTCTATGAAATAAAAAAAAGGAATACTCCAAATTTTGTACCAAATAGTTTTATTCATTTTTTATCAATCAACAATTCATGAAGTACTTTTCTCATCTATTTACATAAATACGTTTTCAATGCATTGATATATAAATGATTTATTTTTAAAATGTAATATGATAACTTTATAAACACTAATGTCCATCTTTACCTAAAAATATAACCACCACAGTTCCTTAATAACTGGACATTAAACTGTCAACAGTACCATGCCATGTTCCAACAGTACCACGTTCATTACAAGCGTCTCAAATTATAATTCTGATATCATAATATAAGTATACAATTTTTAAGTAGGAAGTATTTTTCTTAATGAAAACATGCTTACAAAGAAAACAAACAATTTTCTCTTAATAAACAAGTGCCAGCATAAAATTTAGAGATGAGAGTAAGAGACACGGTATTCAATTTTGCAAATAAAAAATATATGTTAACAATAAGATGTTGTAAAATGAGTTTTACTGACTTCGGTTAAGTAAACATATTGTTAATATTTAAAAATCGTAATTCAAAAAAAAAGCATTTTAAGAAAATTGTAAACCATACAAAAACTTTTATTTTGGACAATAACAAGAAAAAAAATATTCGATAATATGTCTTTGTGCATTTTTAACTTTATACAAAGATAATAAAATGACTCTTAGCTAACAGTAACATATCTTTTATTCTTCTAGGTGGCCTAGTATTTTTTAAGTCACCGTGAAAAAAAATTTCTTCAGGGTTTTAAGGCAAATTAATATTTAAAAGAATTGTTTTTTTTATAAGATTTTTTATGCGATAGGAACCAAACATTAAGGTATTTGTTTAACAAAAGCTAATTTTTATGTAACAATACGTCGAAGACAAAGGCAACTAAGCATGTTGAAAAAAAAAGGGGGAGGGGATACTTTATAATCATCTGTTGATTTTTAATACGTAGCTTTTCCTCTTTTTAATTACGTAACTTCATTTGGTTAGATATTTTTTACGGTTGTTAAGAAAACTGCTTGCTAGGTCAAATAGGTTTATAGCATGGCTCAAAGTATTAGAAGGCCCGAAAATTGTGAGACACCAAACCATATGTAAAGCATTAATTGTATGTGACAGGTTTTGTTGCAAAACACACATTTATAATTAGGATAGATGTCTGGTACGTTCATTGACGAATTTTGACATTCGTAAATTAAATCAATGATGACGTATCCAATAAACAGACCATACCCCATATCGTAGTTTACTTTTGATAATGCGATTTTTGTAAATTAACCCTTCTTGGGAAGAATCGAACAATATCGACTTGCTAATTAAGAATCGTAGATTTGGTTAGTTGACGTATGCTTTCCTTCACCTACCAATGAAATTTATTGCCAATAAAATGCCCGTAAAAGGAAATAAGTACCATGCGCTTACCATAATATTACCTTGATGAACGTAGTTTCCCCTATCTCCTGGTGACTTTTATCTCCCATGACCCTGCGTACCTTAGTAGAGACAATATCTTGAGAATCTACTGATCACAGTACTGTATATTTAAATAAGTGGTTTCATATAAACAGAACTAACCAATAGTTCGAATGGCCAGAAGGAATTTTTCTCTGAAGACGTCTAGTTTTTGTTCTTTTTTTTTTTTTGAAAAATAAGCCTTCTTTCATTATTCTTCAATTTGTTACCGATTTATTTTACTTTCAACTTTTATTTAAGAAAAATAATTATTTTAAATTAAGATTAAAGAAAAATAATTATTTTAAATTAAGATTAAAGCTTTAAAGATTGGTCTTTCATGCATACAATGTTTCAATGATTTCCTATTACAGCTGCGTCTTGGGTTTCGTAGTTAAAAAAATCTCTAATTTTAGATTCAATAATTCAATTTTAGGTATAATATTTTTTTAATAATTATTTTAAGCACTATTTTTTAAAAACTTTTTGCTTGATTATTTAGCCTTTGTTATATTACATTAAAGTAGATTGATTCAAGTGCCTTTTGTTTAACCTTATTACAAGTTATAAATAAAATAAATCATAGATCCACGAAGCTTTTTCTTTTTAATCAAGCAATATATTTTTTTCCAACACAGTTATCGAATAGTAGAGTTGTAAGATGAGATGTTAACGAGCAAACTTATGAGGAATCTCATTCAAAAACATAAATGGAATTTGTCGATCGATTATTTTATCATAACCAGTATATAACAATTGTTTGAATATTTTTACTAAAATATTAAACGTTTTTTGGGGGGTTTCGTGCTTAATCAAATAAATGAGAAAAGAGCTAATTGTTTGCAAACTGATAGGTATGAGAAAAACGTCTATTGTTTTCAAATTAAAAATCGCATCTCTTACTTACCTTTAGAATTTATTTGTAAACATAATTGTCACTGATCCTTTGTTAAGAGAAACTTTTTTTAAAACTACAAATCTAATTTATTTGATGTATTAATGAAAAAAATCATTTGTTTTAATATAAGTACATCGAATGAATTTACAAAACTATTATGTAAATTTGAAAATAATTTTTGAATTTCTTCCCTGCTTGAGTTTCTAGATTATATACTTGAAACTTGTTCGTTACAAAAATATACGATTTCCAACAGAATGCTGGAAGTTGGACGTTTGTTTGTTTTGGACCCTTATTGATAAAAAAAATCAAACAAGTACAGTTATTGTAAAATTTCTTTCAAAGCTACAAGTTAGCCGAGTACGTTAAGAAAAAAAAATTCTTAAATCTTTTAACCTTGATTGAGAGTGGTGTATGAGCACCTACCTTTATGCAAAACATTGTAGAAAAGTTGTTACGTCCCGGATTGCAGAAAAATGGGTAAAAAATATATGCACCAGTTTGAAACTGGTTAAAGGGTGAAATACTTGTCTGCAATAAAGAAAACTTCTTTATACAGAACTGAAATCAATTAAAGGTTTAACCACCATCGAATCGCAGAAAGCAATAACGTTTATAAAGTAAACGTGGTTGATGATGTCAATATTGCACCAGTTTTGTGCCAGTGGTATCGTAAATGTCGAGTCTTAATAACGATAATCGTTTGGCTGTTTTATAACTTATATAAAAAGCAATGTGACTAGTGTTATACCCTTTCCATTTAGAATCGAGGCTTGGAAAGCACTTCCTCCCCCATCCACGAGTGCGGTTTTCTTGGAAACGGCGTGATTTATGGCTGTTTCGGTTTTTTCCCCACCCCAGTTGAGTTTGGCTATTCGGATTGTTAAAAGTGTAACTGATCATGATCAAAAATACAAATTTTCAGTGAGATCTAGCATGTATATTGATTTTATGGTGAGTACTTTACTTTAGATTTAATGCATAACAAAATCAAAGCAAAATGTGTTTTTTTTTTGTTTTTGGCTTTTTCTTTTATTTGCATTTGGCCCTAAAATATTGTTTTAGTTCCAATTCTATGTTCATTGCAAGTATTTAAAAAAAAAGCTTTCCGCGTCAATATATGTGTTTCCATAGATAGCATGAAAAATTTAAATATATGAAAATAAATCTAATTCGCATATTGAGCAAATTTTCAACACTTATTATTTGCACTTAATGATAATGTTTTTGTATTTAAAATGAATAGCGGTTGTAAAGAATCGAAGAGTTTAGTGAACATCAACTAACATAAAAAATTATCAGTTTTTGAATGATCATGTTTTTTAAAATCTTATATCGTCAGAATTTATCATGTAGAATATTTTAAAAAGATAGAAATTCTATGTATAAACAGAAATATTCCATACAATAGATGCTACATACTTTGCTATTATAAAAGCTTAAAAAAATGGATCTAAATTAAATATTCGCTCAAAATTCTCTGGCACGTTTATCTGATTTTTTAAAAAAAATATTTCTTCAAATTCTCTTTATAAATATTTTGATAAAAATAAATAATTTAGAATGCCATAAAAAGTTTCAGAAACAAAAAATCTTTTACCTTCAATAAAGTTATTCGGTTTCATCGGAACTGCTGTCGCTGTCATCTTCCAAATTGATGATTAAGCTCTGCATCACACTGTCTCTCAATCCTTCCTTCTCAAAATCTTCTTCTTGTAGATTTTCAGCATGAGCTGTGCACTTCTTCCAATTGTCCACCGACACATGGCTGATCGCTTCTTCCGTCAGTTTTCTAACATCTTTTATTTTGAATGTTTTATTTCTATCCGCGACTTCATTTTTAATTTGGCCCCATATGAGTTCGATTGGATTATAGTGGCAGTGGTAAGGTGGCAGTCTCACTACTTCGTGTCCCATTTCATACGCAATTTTGTCTAATTTATACACTTTATATTTTTGTTTGTGTTGTTTTACAATTTCTAGGAGCTCAGGTCTTGTAGTAAGGGGATCGTGAGGGATGCTTTTTGATTGCAGCCATGCCACAATGTCGGCTTTTCTGGTTTTTGTTGTCGGAATTGTTTCAGCATATACCGAATGGTAGCTGGCATTGTCCATCACAATAACACTTGGAGTTTCCAGCTGTCTTAATAAATCCAGGAACCATTCTTCGAAAACCTCTCCATTCATCTCTTGGCGATAGTCCCCTGTACTCTTTGACTGAAAAATCAATTGGGCCGATTGAATAAAACCTTCATTGGCTGACCCAGCATGGCATATAATGAGTCGGGAACCTTTTCCCAGAGGAACCTTTAATCCTCCTTCACCTGTTGACGACTGCCAGACAAAATTTTTTGAATGATGTTCATTAACCCAGGTTTCATCCAAGTAGACAACTTGCCTTTGATTTATTTCGCCCCGAATGATGTGCATTTTTCTTAAAAAATTCATTCTTAAAGCCACGATATCATTGCGTTCCAAAAGAAATTTTCGGCCATCATTACTCTTTTTATATTTGAATCCCAGTTTTTTAATAATTTTCCTTAGAGATTCTACACATCCACAAAATCCGATACTTTCTTCCAAACGTTGTTTTAACTTTTTCAAAGTCGGATACTCACCCTGATCGTAAAAGTCATGTAAAGTACGTCTCACAATATTTAAATTAAAATCGTCGATTTCCGATACAGGCTTCTTTCGTGGAAGAGATTTTTTCGGCGATTCGAAAGACAGTGTACATTCTACATTGGCAGCTTTTGTTTTGTTGGCTTCCGCACAGATTCTCTGAACTGTAGCCCGAGAAACTCCACACGCTTTAGCTGTTGCTATTTGAGTAGAGGAAAACAGTTCCTTGACAGTAGCATCTGGATTGGATTCGACCAGTTCTTTTAAATAATTGTAAACACAGTAAATTAAATTCTTGGATTGGCTTCGAATATCTGGACTAGTCATGATTGCTTCAAAGTAGTATTTACGAAATCACAAAACAAACTAAAATACACTTGCTTCAAAAATTTTAAAAAAACTATTTTTTAATCCATAAACAGAAACAGAATCGATGTGTGGTCTATGGGTAAATGACAAAAAAAACTAGCATGAACAAAGTAAGGACGCAGCAATAAAGCAAAACATCCAATGAAATCGCAAATTACAATCCCCTCCTTGTCGACTGTCTGGCGACAACTTTTTATTGATACAAATATCTACCAGCAAAGGGATCACTTAAGAACAGCGGAGATTTTCGTGAGAAAAATCTCAAATCAGCAGTATCAGATTTTTTCTCATAGAAAAGAAACATCCTGCCGTAAACTTTACACCCCGTAATGACCAAACAGCTTTTATATTTTGGGACAGAAAGTCCCAATCAGGCAGTGTAAAGCAGTAAAGATCATTATCAAATCAGTGGCAGCAAGCACTGTCCCCCGTTATCGGTTCCCACGGTCCATTCAAGAAAGAATACTACGCCCGCTTTTTTTTTTACTTGGGGGCACACTTGTGTCACCACATCGACTTGGTGTGCATTGTTCAAAGGTAATACTGAGTTTTGAGATAGTTGATTTGCCACCCGTAACGCTTGCAAAAAGAGACAAACTAATAGTACTACTAGTATATTAAATTCTGCTCCAATCAATAATATATTTTAAATCACAGAATAACTTACAAAAATCAATTTTATGAATGATTAACCCATTAATGCCCTTTCAGGTGGCGCTAATTTAAGGTTATGAGACTAAAATGTTAATAGTTTTACCGGAAAAGTTGAATTAAACAGCATCAATGCCCTTGTGTCAGTTGAAATGTACACTGTTGAATACAACGGAGCAATTTTTTAATTGAAAAGTTGATTCATTAAAAATTGCGAAATATTTTTAGAAGTGTCCCTAAAAAGGGACGCCAGGCATTAAAGGGTTAATTATCCAATTATTAAAATCATTCATGATTCATAAATTTGTAACAATTGCTTCTTTTATTCTCTTTCCAAATGAAGGTTTGTTACTATCAACCCTCTTTTTAAATAGGAATATCATAATTGGAAAAATAATCCCAAATTCCAACTTTTACATCAAAATAAGTTATACGAGTTTCTTGAACATAAGTGTAACGAGACTTATATATGACAAAAATAATTACTAAATATAAAAACAGAAACTTTTTCTAAATAGTTTAATGTATCTAATAACCTCCTGATAAGTATACTTAGTTTGTCTTTGTGTCTTGATTCTTTGTGGTCAAAGTTCAGTTTACGAATATTTATATATATTTTTTAATTATTTCGAGCCATAAATCGCAATTGCTAATAATTTGGAATTGTTATAATCGGGTTTTCATTATAACAATATTTTTGCTCTGAAACAACTAAAACATATGAAAGATTTTTATTCGAAGATTGGAAATTTTTTCGTAAGCCAGTAAAGACAATAATAAGCCCAGTTTCCTCTTAAATGAATTGAAGAGTGTCGAGAAAACTTAGTTCAATTTCCAATGTTCACACAGAGACTTTAGCAATCCTAATCGTAAAGATTATCCATGGACATGCGAGATTACATAAAACAACTGTGGTTAACCTCAACACCAGAACCTCAAACGAGGTACGATTCGAAAAGCGATGCTCCCCTTCGTTTCCCGGAAAACCAAGCGATGGGAGGGGGGAAGGAAGTCTTTTCGAAGCCTCTATTCTAAATGGAAAGGGTATACTAATGGAAAATATAGCAACGGTCAGTGTAATTCAGTCATGTTTCTTATGGTCACAAGTTTTTATGTGGGAAACAAACTTTCTTTGTCTTCTTCTTCCTCAGCAATAGCTAACGAATCTTCGTCTTCCAGCAGCGGCGGTTCTTCCAAGATCCTGAATGGCAGCCTCAAACACACTGGTCTGTCCACAACCCCTAGAAACGCCTTAATCTTTGCCTCATAGAAAACGGTAACACCATACGGATTCTTTTCACCAATCAGATGAGGAACAGTCGATGGCGAGAGTCGACTCGTATTACTGGGTAGCCCACCCTCTATCGCCAGAGCTACGGGATACCGAATGTTCTGTCCGGCTGTCACGCTGAAAACCCTGGACATGCAAGACCCCGGCCGGATAGGGTGTCCAGGCTCTGTCTCTGTCATCCCTACAATGTTTTTGAATCGCCCGTTGGTGAACATGCACACGTTGACGTATTGCACCAGAGTGATCCGGACCTTGGTCACAGTTCGGTTGCTGGAGTTGTCCAGTGTGACGTGGCACTGCAGAGTAGACTCGGGTGGGTAGGCTTCTTTGTCGAGTCTGGCCTCGAGCCTCAGTTTGCCGGAGCTGAAGACGAAGGCCCGGGACAGGGCCGTCGCAGGGGGGTTGGGGTAAGGGCCCGGACTGCGATGGATGCAGCGCAGAGAGAGGCGGACCAGGCTGCGTTTGGAGGGTTTTTCGTCCACTCGATTGCCTGAAATAAAGTTTAAACAATGAGTGTTAATGGCTTTGTACGTGGGAGAATTTTCATCTATTTATTTTACCAAAATGACTGCCCACTTGAAATGACAGCCCAAAATGACTGCTGAATTTTGTGGTTATATTCGGTTTTTGTTCTTATAATATTTAAGGTATCGTTTTAGAAATCCTGTGAGAGAAACCTATGCTTTCATGCGAGTAGATCTTTAGAAAAATAACTGAATATTTTTTTTAATATTGCCATAAATTAAAATAAAAATTAAAAATTCCATTGATAAATACAGCACGAAAGGGGGAACATCTCATCTTCCTAATACACTCCTACCAAAACAAATATCTAGAAAGCGAAAGAAAAGTTAATTTTTCTTTAGAATGTTTCAAATGCATTCGGTCCTTTGAAGTCTATTTTTATCCCCGTCATTTTAAAGACACAATTGTGTCATCTTACCCACTCTGTAACGTGAGGTGTCGAAAACTAAATATTTTTTTTTGACATTTAAGGATAAAAGAAGTCTAGGAACAATAAAAATTTGCAATTCTTTTTATTTAATCGAGGAGAAGAGTTCTAGAGTTTACGTTTATAATATCCTCCCCTACATTAAACTGAAGCTTAAACACATATTGTGCCTAAAGCCTCCATTTTAATTGAATTATCTTGAACTTAGTAAACTTTAATCTGTGCATTTAAACTACGTGTTTAAGTAGTCATGTTAATATATGTAAGTCGAGCCAAAGCTCAAATGAGATGCATTGAAGTGTTTAAGCATAACCTAGAGTTACGTTTAAACATTTCAATGTATTGTTATGTAGTCTAGAATTGTTAGTATCAAAGGATCTTGGAATTCTAGTTGGGAAATATTATGTTACTTGTACTAAAGTATATTAATTAATTGTATTCATTTAAAATGTGGCAGGAGTTTATAGGGTAAATAATACGAAATTGTTTTTACCTAAGAATTAATTTTAGGTTGCAAGTCTCCTTTTAATTTGGATGGATCTGAGTCAAACAAACAAAAAATGTAACGAAGGGGATTAAATTACTTCTTTGAAATGAACAGTTTTTAAATGAAAAAAAAAAGGGTAATAAAAACTATTCAATCTATTTTAATTTTTAAACATTTTATTCACTAATTATATGCATGTTTTTAAGATTTTTATCATTATAAAATATTAAAAAAATTAATTTAGTTTTTATTGTTATGGATAATACTATTAAAAAATTAAAAAGAACCAAACTTCACATACTCCTTAAAAAACTTTAAATCATTTAACAAAAATTATTCAAGGAGACAAACAAGAAACAAAAATACTCTCAAAACTTTTCTTTCTGAAAAACATTCATTTACAATCCCGATCGAATGGTAATGGAAAATCTTTTCAAGTAACTTGTTTGAGCAACTGTTTCCCACATGTTCTCTGGTCTTAATTCGAGGCAGACAATAATCTATCACTTCTTTAGAAAAGAAGCTTGCAAACGACGCAAAGTAAATAGTGCGTATTCTGTTAACTCCTAATAGCAAGTAACTCAGTAAAAGAAGGCCAAAAAAGGCTGGATTTCGAAAAAGTATTTTTTTCTGTTAATCTGCATTAATTCATATGGTTTGTAAAGGCTTATT
This sequence comes from Hylyphantes graminicola, assembly GCA_023701765.1. Taxonomy (NCBI): domain Eukaryota; kingdom Metazoa; phylum Arthropoda; class Arachnida; order Araneae; family Linyphiidae; genus Hylyphantes; species Hylyphantes graminicola. The sequence continues at coordinate 30,683,741 of CM043117.1, read as the reverse complement.
ATTTTCTTAAAAATTAAATTTACATTAACAACAGCGAACACGATAAAAAAAACAAAGCGTCAACAATAAATTAAAAAAATATCTTTTGATATGAATAAGGGTTACACCAATATTAATAGGATACAAACCTCTAACTTATGATCATTTACGAAAAAATTTAGTGAAAATTCCAAGAATCATTACATTTTTTACCACTCATCAACCTTTACTTTCCGTATTCATTAGAATAATTTGGACCCAAAGCCATAGCACATAACGAATTGATTTTTCAAGTTTTTCTGACTAACTTGAATACCGACGTAGTTATTACAAAATAATTAATCACAATTCAAGGAATTTCTGTTTTAAAAGTTTAGTTCAAATAATGATTCCTAACGAAAAATGTGTGTTACAGGAAAATATATAGAATTTTTTTTTATCTCGACTGATTTAGTTCAAGATTCCGCTAGAGTTTATACATAAAAATTACAAATAGGACCTTTTTTAAATTTTGATTTTAGATGTTTTGATTATGGTTAATTATTTTAAAATAATATGCAGCTTATTAAAAAGTTGGTATCATTTCTTTGTCTAATTTACAATTTCAGAAATATATATTTCGGTAATTTTTAGGAAATCATTAAGATCAATGTTTTTTGCGATCGGTTACTTTTTAAAAATTGCATTAAATAGTAAATAAAACCTGAAACTAAGTACTCCAGTTCAATTGCATTACCTTGAATTCTAGTAAACTTTATTCTGTGCATTCGAACTACGTGTTTAAGTAGTAATACTTAAATATTTCTGGTGGGGGCAAGAGCTCAAGCGAGATTCTTTGAAGTGTTTAAGCATAACATGGAGTTACGTTTAAACATTTTAATGTAGCATTGTTACATATTCTGTAATTGCTGGCTTCAAAGGATCATGGAATTTTGGTTGAAATATCTTGTTACCTGTACTAAAGTCCATAAATTTAAGAAACTGAATTCATTTTAAATGTTGTATAAGTTGTATAAGTTTATCATTTAATCTATTTGTTTCGAAACATAATAAAGCCTTTCATTACGGTTAGTGATGTGAAATGGTTTGACCTAAAAAATATACTGAATTGTAGGTCATTTTAGTTTTGAATGACTAATTATTCTGAGTCAACCAAGAAAAAAAATACTGAAGGTTAATTATTTATTTCTTTTTAATTTAAAGTGTGGGAAGAAAATGAGAGTAATTTTTTAACATACATCGCATTTTTTAATTTTTAAAGAGCTCCTTCACTAATTCCATGTTTGCAATTGATTAAAAAAATTAACCCTTTACTGCACTGTGTTTCTTATGTGGCACAGGCCAATATTTGGACCATTGAAGTAAATGAAGTATTCGGTTTACTTTGGTTGACATATATTTTCAGGATTGTGTGCTTACTCAGAGACCCGCTTATAAACATTCATCAAGTAATACAGACACAACACACACATACATACGCCAAGGATGCTGCCATCTATCGCGCGCCACCTCCACAATTTAGACAATCGGTTTACTTTTTATGCAATATTTTATGCTCTTTAGAAAACTTTATTGGGGATACTAATAACGAATTAACCGAAAAAGATATATCAATTACACCTACTCAAATAATTTCGTTAAATGACTATGGGGTTTTAGATCTAATAGACCTACTTTACTAGTGGTAAGTGATTTTTTTTAATTATCTAACATGAATTAAAAGTATTGCGATGGGGTTCGAAATCCTAAATGGAGAATTTGTGTTCTCTACTCGTTTTGAAATGTATTGATTCTGAAAAGGGTGGTTTTTGACCATTGCTCCGCCTCAAACTACTCTACAACTGGAACTAAAAGAACTAGGAATTTAAAATCCGAGTTCTTAATAGATGGTGACCTTGCCATTTGTGAGTGATAGGCAATCGGAAGACATACAGTCTGTGCATCCATAGTGATACTGTTATGATCGACACTTTCCCCGGCTAATGTCGGATCTCCCTGCGAAAGAACATTTGCATTCCCGATATCTTGACCCCTGGTTGACGAATCAGAGACAACCAGGAGGGGCTGGAACTCTCTGAGCGGATGACGGAGCAGTGATGGACTTGTACTCTAGATTCCGATTCTGATCCTCACCGAGTTTTCTCTGGGAAAATCCCCTCTCCGGATTCGAGATGCGCTAAAAAAGAGCAATCCTGCTCTCTACCCCCGGAAACCACCTGCGAGTGCATATTCCGGCTCCCGTATCCGAAAAGAGGCCCCCATGCTAGCGGCCTCTCCTCTCTCGACGTTATACCATTTCTAGCCAGAATGTAAGCTTCAAAAAGACTCTCTTCCCCCATCCCTTCACTAGGTTTTCTACGAAAAGGGAGGAACATCGCTTATCTAATCCTAGCGCACTTGAGGTTCACAATCAAAACAGTTTGTATTTCCCCATGTAAGGGTGGGGAAAAAACCGAAACAGCTATAAACCACCCCGTTCCAAGAAAACCGCACTCGTGGATGGGGGAGGAAATGCTTTCCAAGCCTACATACCAAATAGACCTACTACAGTCCTCGCACCGACTCTGAGTAACCTCACCGCAGCAGACTGGTACTTTTCCGTACCACTAAGTCTCTACTTCCCGATGTTACAATTGCTTGAGCCACACAAGGTACTATCACTCTTGCCGTAATATAATTGACCTTTAATTATTTACGGTTTTGGCCTTCCTCTATTGTGTATCTAATTACCTCCTGTAATGCATAACCTAGTGATCTTAATATACGATAATCATTCTCTCAAAATGGATGTATTTCCTAAATTAAGAACCTATCCCACATATGCCTTTATGGAAGGTTTTCGAAACAATCATCACGTGCAGAGGGTAAAGGTATTGCTAGAAAAAGTCTAGGCATACAAGTTTGGTACACAAATTCTCAGTTCACGTTAGACGTCATATTAAAGTTTTTAAGAAAAACGCGTATGCGCAATCTGTAGAGTTATGGAATTTTATTTAAATTACCTTATTTGCATTCAATTACTTTTAAATGCATTGTTTTATTGAGTGGTAAATTTAAGTCGTGTAGGGCTACATATCCGTCGTTTTTAACAAAATTATTTAGTATATCCATTTTATCTCCTTAGAACATGAATTCTCTTTAAATAGTAAAGTTATTATTAGTTATTTTCACATTTTGAAACATTTTTAGATTAATATCTTTCAGGTAATTTAGAGATTTGGGAGACAAGTAATTCACGAAGGTTTTTTTTTATAATTTTCCAATTGGCAGCAGAAAATATGAAATCCTTGTCTCTATGCCTAAATAATCATGCAGTGAAGGGTTAAAATGAAGGCATGTGCGCATGATGTAAACAACGATAGCTACTTCTCGACGTTAAGGGGGTTCAGTACCCCAAAATCGGTGAAAAAATCAAAACAAAAAATATTGGCTTAAAATACTATTACAACCTTTATTAATATTGCCACAAAGTATCAAGACGATTGGAAAAATATTTTTGACATTAAAAGCCATTTTAATGTCATGGCTTTGTAAGGAAATGGGTTAACAATAAAAACTTTTATGGAGCAAAAGTGAAAAATTTCATGAATTTTTGGGTACTTTAAAACTTATTTTATTTAAAAAATCTAACAATTATTTACAATTTTTTTAACCTCGGATTAATGTATAAGATATTGGTATAACACACACAGAAAATTTTACGATGATCTGATCAGTAGTTATTGTGAAAAGGTACATTGCAATTGGTCAATTTAACATTACCGATATACTACATACCGAACCCCCTTAATCAAGTTTATCTTGTGCAATTATATTACGTACCAGTATTTACAGACTCAGAGATTCTTATATGTTTGAAGGTAGAGCCAAGTTTGAGACGTGATACATTGTTGCCTTTAATCAAAGCGAGAAGCTTTAATACTGTTTTATTTTTACCCTTAGGATAAGAAAGAGATTGCTTCAAAGCTTATCAAATTCATGTTTTCATATAGTATTTTAGTACTTTGTATAATTTACCTGGAGCTAAAATTTTTTATGCATTATCATTATTTTATGCATCGTTTCAGAAAGTTTTCATTAAGATAAATAGTTCGAAACTGTTGGGTGTAAGAATAAAATAGCTGTTGTCGGTGACAGTTTTGCAATTCGCATACTTTATGAGATTTCGACAAATTTATGGTATCCCATTTTAAAGCAGAACACGTAAAAGTAAAAGGGATTCTTAATTATCTAGGATTCTAAATTACTCAAGATTAAAAGAATTAGGAATTTTAAGAAAAAAAGAACGTTGGGAAAATGACTATATTAATTTTCGCCTTCTCTCTAACGTTTTACGAGATAAATACTATCATTAAAATAGCTGATATGATGTTTTATAAATACTTTTGGTAAATAATTAACATTGTAGGACAAGTGCAGCGTTAAAAATTGGAAATGTTTCAAATAACTAAAATGATTATGTTAAGCTTAGATATGTGATCGTTTCTGATTTCTTTCCAATTACAAATTTTTAGTTAAAAAGCAACTAATGAGGAAATAAAAATTATTATGGCCAATTCTGAAACGATTTATTAAGTTTTTCTTATGTTACTTAAAACTGCAGAACTATTGAAAGGCTGCAATGTTAAGTTATGTAATTATTGAGAAGAATTATATAATTTGTCAAGATACTTCCTTTAATTTAATAATAATTATTTTTTAAACTTTCAGTTTGTATTCTTTCAAATGAAATTACGTGTTTATTTATAGATAATACTAGTTTTGACGACCATTAAACTTCAATATCCTTACTGCTTTTTTTAAATCTTAAAAATTACCTATCAAGGATGTGCAATGATTCTAAAACCAATATAATAACATAAAAATATCTTATATATATATAAAAATTGAAAATTTCCCAACATTTTAAACTATATAAAACAAAACCTTAGTTTTTTGCGTTCGGTTTCCGTTTGTCAATGTTTATTTTGCTATTATTGTAAAGCTTAATATTATTATCGTTAGTTAAATAAACTTTGCGTCTCATTTTTATAAACTCTAAATTATTGTTATTCTTATCTTCACTTAAACCTTTATATTCGTCTGAGACTTTTGGGAAATAGTTTTAATTTATGTTTTCAACAAATCAACAATGTTATCATAATATCATTTGCAAACTGGTTGAGTGCAATCGGTAAAGAATAGAGTTCGTTAGTTTTATTTTATTAGTAATTTGTGTCAGTAATTAATATTATGAAACGAAGTAGTTGCAGTTAGTAATTAATATTATGAAACGAAGTAGTTGCAGTCAGTAAAATATTACTAAAAATATTTTTAGTGAGTTGTATAGTTAAACTTCTTACTCGTTTTTACTTATTATATACATTAAATATTGAATTAATAGGGTACCCGCATGGCCAAGTGGTTTGGACCATTACGCTAGCAGTCTGCGCGCTGTAATGGGTGAGGGCTCGATCGCCTTCGCCCTGGGTGTGCTTCCTTTCTCTGTGACAGTAAAAATTATTTCTGTGTCTGTCTTACTTGACGAAGGCTTATAGAGCGGGTCTCTGAACAAGCACACAAGCTGGAATATATATGTATCTACCTCTACCCCTACCCTATGAAGGAATAGCTTTTTTCTCCGAAATATAAATTTTATTGCAAATTTTTTAGATCATTTATGTTGAAATTGATGTTCCATTAATTAAAGAATATATTCAACGAAATTAATGCAATACAAAACGGTAGTAGTTAAATTAAAGCTGTAGGACTCAAATGAGGAATTTTTATTAAATTGGTACATTTCTGAACTTTCAGATACAATTATTATTTTACAACTTTAAAAAAACTTTAGAGGGGAAGTCATTTTTTTTCTTAATTTTAGCATTAGTTATAATGTATAGTTTTAAAATCTAAAATTGGCTGTTATTATTATTTTTTTTCTCAAATTAAATCATTATTCAATTTTTTTGCTACAGTTATTTTTCCGTTCGAATGAAAATGATAACTTGTGTTAAATTCTACTATAAGTTCCGGTGACTCACTCTCAGAAAAATCCTTCTTTATACACTAAGCTTTCCGTCTTTTTTCACAGTAATTTTTCCGTTTTATAAAAAAACAGAATAATTCCGTTTTCTTTGAATCGCGCATGCGCATCGCGATATTATTGGTGGTGGACAGAAGAGGCCACCATTAATTTCTATCGACATCTTTTTAAATCTTAAAAATTACCTATCAAGGATGTGCAATGATTCTAAAACCAATATAATAACATAAAAATATCTTATATATATATAAAAATTGAAAATTTCCCAACATTTTAAACTATATAAAACAAAACCTTAGTTTTTTGCGTTCGGTTTCCGTTTGTCAATGTTTATTTTGCTATTATTGTAAAGCTTAATATTATTATCGTTAGTTAAATAAACTTTGCGTCTCATTTTTATAAACTCTAAATTATTGTTATTCTTATCTTCACTTAAACCTTTATATTCGTCTGAGACTTTTGGGAAATAGTTTTAATTTATGTTTTCAACAAATCAACAATGTTATCATAATATCATTTGCAAACTGGTTGAGTGCAATCGGTAAAGAATAGAGTTCGTTAGTTTTATTTTATTAGTAATTTGTGTCAGTAATTAATATTATGAAACGAAGTAGTTGCAGTTAGTAATTAATATTATGAAACGAAGTAGTTGCAGTCAGTAAAATATTACTAAAAATATTTTTAGTGAGTTGTATAGTTAAACTTCTTACTCGTTTTTACTTATTATATACATTAAATATTGAATTAATAGGGTACCCGCATGGCCAAGTGGTTTGGACCATTACGCTAGCAGTCTGCGCGCTGTAATGGGTGAGGGCTCGATCGCCTTCGCCCTGGGTGTGCTTCCTTTCTCTGTGACAGTAAAAATTATTTCTGTGTCTGTCTTACTTGACGAAGGCTTATAGAGCGGGTCTCTGAACAAGCACACAAGCTGGAATATATATGTATCTACCTCTACCCCTACCCTATGAAGGAATAGCTTTTTTCTCCGAAATATAAATTTTATTGCAAATTTTTTAGATCATTTATGTTGAAATTGATGTTCCATTAATTAAAGAATATATTCAACGAAATTAATGCAATACAAAACGGTAGTAGTTAAATTAAAGCTGTAGGACTCAAATGAGGAATTTTTATTAAATTGGTACATTTCTGAACTTTCAGATACAATTATTATTTTACAACTTTAAAAAAACTTTAGAGGGGAAGTCATTTTTTTTCTTAATTTTAGCATTAGTTATAATGTATAGTTTTAAAATCTAAAATTGGCTGTTATTATTATTTTTTTTCTCAAATTAAATCATTATTCAATTTTTTTGCTACAGTTATTTTTCCGTTCGAATGAAAATGATAACTTGTGTTAAATTCTACTATAAGTTCCGGTGACTCACTCTCAGAAAAATCCTTCTTTATACACTAAGCTTTCCGTCTTTTTTCACAGTAATTTTTCCGTTTTATAAAAAAACAGAATAATTCCGTTTTCTTTGAATCGCGCATGCGCATCGCGATATTATTGGTGGTGGACAGAAGAGGCCACCATTAATTTCTATCGACATCACGACTTTTTGCAGCAGTAACTCCTGTAATAATATTTTGAAGAGAAGTGTCACAATGGCCGAGTGGTTAAAGCATCCGCCTCAGGATTCACCCTTCTCAGAAGTGCGGGGGTTCGAATCACACCTACTGCCAGTCATCCTACAAATCGGATATCTGTACTGGGAAGTTTAGGGCCCGAGAGCACTGGGACAGACGTGCTCGTTAAATCTGTGGAGTCCAAAGTCCAGACGGCGTCAGCGCACGATGTCGCTCGAAGTTCGATATTTCGTCAAAATACATAATTTTTTCGTTTTTCAATCTGCGCCCATACCTGCGTGAATCCCATACCTCTGCAAGGGCCTTAGCTGCCCATCAAGTTGTCTTTTATTTTGTAATTTTTTTCATTTTATATAAAAAATAATCATAATAAAAATAAACAACATAAAAATCTGTAAAATCTTGATATTTCCAGAAAATTATAAATATTCAGAAAAATATTTAGGCGTGCCCTTTTGGCAATTTATTAACAAGGAATACAATTTACTCAAAGATAATTTGAAATAATTATTGGATGTTAGAAATGAAAAGAGCAGAACTTTCGTTGAATTAATAAGTGTTTTTAACAAATACAAACTTACGAATCGTGAGATCAAAAACAGACAATGTGAAAAGTAAGAAGTAGACTTGGATCTTTTGTGCTCTGGATCGCCATTCGAACGACTGCAATTTAATGGGATTTATTTTCAGAAAAGCGAGTCTACGTTCCTCAGAGGCCGGACGGATTAGAAAATTTTGTTTTTCTCTGAGGCAAAAAGGATTGCAGAACAAAAAAAGTTTTTTTTTTAAAGTTCAGTGTGATGATTGCTGAAGCCGTGTGGTTTTTTTCGCAATGTTATTACGTGTTGAACATATTTTCGATCTTTTCAATTATTTGAATTTTGCTGTTAGAAAAAAAAAGAGATTTTGAAAGAATGTATGTTTTTAAGAATAAGCATAGAAATTCGGTTTCTGATAGCTTATGTAACTTAAATATTTGAAACATTTCTGAAACAGTAAGTAAGTAAAAGACTTGCCAAGAAAAGTTATGAAATAGTTTAACTAAAATATATTCTAATGTTGAATTAATTTTATTCTTCTTCAATGCGTGTTTTCGTTATATAATTCATAATTTAAATGTACATTGGAGCTGGAACTATCTATCGTTACGTGCATGGCGTTTTTCACAACTTTACGTTAAAAAAAATTATTTCTATACCCTAACTCTGTCTAAATAATATTAAGCTATTTGAAATTTTTTTATTGTTAATTTACATAAAGAGTCATATTGTTAATGTTGTTGTCGTGTGCTTCTAGGCCGTAGCCTGGAATTCAAGAGGGTTGCAGTAGCATCCGTTGGCACAAGACTTTGAGTACCCAGTCGTATTGTTAATTTTACTTATATACTATAAGCAATTTTAAATCTAAATGCATGCGAAAAATTTCAAAATAAATCATTAAGAGTAATTATTTAATTCGTTTAACAAAAATATAAGCTACTCTACTGATATTAAAATTTTTAAACACCAACGGTAATTTAATAATTTGTTTTTTCTTTTATTAGCTTGGAATATTTACAGAAAATTCGAAATATTAACAGAAAATTTAGAATACTTATAGAAAATTTTTATATTTACAAAAAAAGTTTAAAAAAAACAAATATTTTTTAATTCGAAATTTTTATATTTTAGGACATAAACCACATTCGTGAAAATCTGTATTTTTTGCTTAATATATACATGTGTTTGATGATATATTTGATGCGTTATATAACTTTATATGAAGGTTTTGTTTTAATAAAAGTAATTTTAAACAAAATCAATTCAAACAATTTTCATTTTTTTATTTAATTAGAAATAAATCATCGTTGTGCATTGCACTATTTACTAGTAACAAAATTATTTTTCAATTTAATTTTATCCTAATTGGGCTCTTATTACATTATTTATTTTATCTATATGACGTCCAATTAAAACCGTTAAATTTTCACTTTCAAATAATATAAATATGAGCTAAATTAACTATATTTAATGGAATTCAAGTTTCAGATAATTACTTAGATCATTTCCATAAAAGTTGCAGGAAAATGTTAAATAGTTCCAGCAAAAACATTTTTGGAGCCATTATGAGGCTATTTTGAATTTCTTATTCTAATCTTAGAGTATCTAGTAATGTACTAAGATACGTAAGAGTATCTAGTATAGTACTAAGATAAAGTAAAAATACTAAGAGTATCTAGTATTATCTAGTAAATAAAAACTCATACAGAAAATGATATTTTTTATGAAATGATATACTGAGATAATGTTAAACTCAAAAAGCACAATTTTCCTGAGCAAAGAAGTCTTTTCTTTTTGAATTTAGTTTGATTTATTTAAAATGGTTAATTTGGTTAATATATTTTAACAATTATTGTCGTTTGGAATTTGCTACAGTTAACACATATGAGTTCCATTATCACTTCTGCATTAAAAGTATTTCTTTCCAAGACGTGGGAAAAAATAGTAAGAAAGTTGGTGTAGTTTTTTGTATTGTTTAATCCTATATTTTTGCCGGCCAGCCGGCGCAGTGTTTAGTGTGCTAGCCTTTGGAGCTGCTGGGCTCGGGTCCGAATCCCGGTAAATGCATGGATTTTTGTGCTTGTCAATAAATGTTGTTATTTCTCTATGTATTTGTGTCATTCTTCTTTATGTGTCTCTTGTGACTGTCTCTTCTGTTGAGCTGGGTAATGGGCTATAAAGCCTACATTCTCTCTTCTGGAGGGCGCAATCACTGTCATTTGTCAATCCTATATTTTCAAGATCGTTAAATACCAATCTGAAGTTTTCCACCTCGTACCTTTAGAAAATTTCCTTAATAATCGTTTCAAAACTGATACACCATACAATAGATAATTGCGATAAAAATCGCAATAACTTACCAGTAAACACTTTAAGATCATAGGTAACTCCTAAGGGGCTTCCCCCGTAAGCTCGAGCCGGCTTAAGCCCGACCGAATGTGGGGCGTGTCCTGACACGCTCACCGTCAAAGCGTGTGCCTCGGGACCGAGCTTCTTTAAGAGATGCTGCTGTAAGGCTGTCAGAGGACCAGGACTTTTGTTACTGGGTAATGGATATACCTATAAAGATAGTGATTGGACTATCAAGTTAATATATACACTGTTAAAGAAAACCTGTTGTTTTTACAGTTAAAAACTGTCAACTTTGACGCCAGGTAACACCTGTTTTTTTACAGTTTAAAACTGTAATTTTTTTTCAGGATAACTGCAATTTTTTTAAAGGAAAACTGTAATTTTTTTCAGGAAAACTGTAATTTTTTTTCAGGATAACTGTATTTTTTACAGGAAAACTGTAATTTTTTTACAGGAAAACTGTAAATTTAACAGGGAAAAATTGTTAATTTGGCAGGGAAAACTGTTAATTTAATAGTTTCTCCCGGATAAAATAAAATACCCAGTACTAGAAATCGCGGCCGAGTAATTACTTTGTCGCAGACAAAGAGTTCCTGGAATAGGCATGGACCAGGCCCGGTTTTGGTCCAGGAACCTCTTGTGTGCGAGCATAATACTAAACCGCCTGCGACAAAGTAATTATTCGGTCGCTATAAGACTAGTATTGGGTATTTGTGCCTAACGATGATCTCAATCACGTGACGCTTTGCACGTCTAATTTAACAGTTTCTCCCTGCTAAAATAGCAGTTTCTCCCTGTTAAAATTAAAGTTTTCCTGTAAAAAAATACAGTTTTAAACTTTAAAAACAGTTTCTAACTGGCTTCAAAGTTGACAGTTTTTAGCTGTAAAAACAACAGGTTTTTTACCGTGTAAGCGTGGATTTTCTTTTAGTTCCTAAAAGGAAAAGTTATGCGTCAAAGTAAGGACAAAGTAAAGTAAGGACAAAGTAAGGGAAATAATACTATGCAAAGTTAAATAGGACTGGTTTTGAGTCTCATTACTACTTAAAATAGCAATTCACATTTCCACACCATCACTGTAAAAAAAAACATAAACGTTTCTGAATGAAGGTTGCTGTGAAATGGTGCATGCAATTTTCAGAAAGGTTTCCAAGTACAGCGGACTGAGACATTTTTAGCACTTCAAAATTCGTTACTACTATTCTCCAGTACATATCCGATTTATAAGAAGACGGGGGTAAGTATGTGGAATTTTAAACTCAGCAGTATTGAGAAGGTTTAATGTTGAGGCAGATGCTTTAACCATTTGTTCACGGAAGATCCTAATCAACGTCTTCCTCCACCTTTAAGTCGTGTTGACTTTTTCAGTTAATGATCCAATTTAGCGAGCCATCTAAACTTTCGAAACTATTTTAGAAGTTTTTAGTTCAGCAAAAAAAGTCAGTAAAGAAGTTCTCAGTACCAGACAATAGAAGAAATTCGAAGAAAAAAAAGGTAAAAAAAATAGTATCTGTTGAGCAACTATTATTTTTGAGAGAAAAATCCTAACGATTAAATAAGGCGGTATTCCTAAAAGATCCTCATTTTTTGTGTTTCCTATTTTGTGACCCACAAATGCCAAGCATTTTTAGCAACAACAACAAAAAAAACACCTACAAACCTGTTCGTACTGCAGTATGGCCTCCGTATAAAACCTGAGCCCCATGACCTCTTCGTCTTCTCTGCCATACCTAAAAGTGAGTACTACCAGGGCGAAGATCTTGGAGGGTTCTGTCTTGGTCTCAGCCTCAGTGGCCAGGACAACTCCGTCAATGGGCTTCACAGAACCTCCCTCCTCCACGATCAGTTCTCGCCTGCTTAGGTATACTGTGAGGAGCCCGTTGGGGCTTTGTTTCTTCAGCACTCTGTAAGAATAGTATCGTTGATCTGTACACTGTAAAATATTTTGTTACACATATTTTGTTGTAAATAAATGAAGAGTACAGGGGAAGAACCGCTTTATTTCGTAGAAGGTTTCATTAAAAGCCTTTTTGGGAATGATAGTGAGAAATCGATTAAACTGGCGTAAAGAAATGTGTTACTCGCTTTGTTTATCTTTCGCGGTAACCCGATTCACGCCAGAGATCGGTGGATACGAGTTACACGATTTTACCGCGAATGAAGAACCAAAAGAAAACCCGGTTTCCGGTCACCAATTTCCGCCAAGCAGACACAATAACGAAAGACTCTAAAGAATTCAAGCGTTTCTTTCCCTGTACTCTTCAAATATCATTCGCTTAATGATCAGTGATAAATGGTCAAAGATGTCTTTACAAGAAATTGAATTTCAAAATGTTATTGGTTAACATATGTAAAATAAAGCCATAGATTACTTTTTCAGACAAAAATAACAAGTGAAAAGCTGAATAAAATTTATTACCTTAATCCTGAAACTAAAAAAAAACGGGGTTTATATTTTCCCTATAAAAAGTTTTAACTGCCTTTCTAAGCTGGTTAGTGCCATTGTCGAGTATTATTTAAATCGATTTTTTCAAAAACTTCTCTTTAATTAAATTTAATTTGCTCTTCAAAATTCTCTTTCTAATAAAAAAAAATCATGCACTTATAATAAGACAAATTTCTGCTTTCAGAAAGATTTTACAAGCTAATAACTCTGGAAGTTAAGGTTTACCTCAATTTTGAGTTTAAAGAGAAAAATTAAATCGGTATTTCTAGGGTTAATCTTTGATAAAACTAATGTTTTTTTTTTTTTTTAAGGAAAGAGAACGTATTTTAAACCTTAACTTAGGCCAATACTTAACTATTGTACATTTCTTTGTGCTTTAGTAAAAAGTTTTATTATTCAATGTTTTTTTTAAACATTTTATGGGAAGAATTATTTTGATCGTGCCAGGCTCTTGATTTTGCTGACATCCAAATATTAAAAATCTTGAATAAAAATATATTCTTTAAATTCATGAGGGACATGATGGATTTGAATTCTATATTTAAAATAGCCCTCACGCGGAAGAATACAAAAAAAAAGTGTTATGTGAAAATAAATAAAGAACTTTTACCCAGTGAACTCAATTCCTAAATGCATATATGAAGAGTAAATTGAAGAATATTACGCCATTCGTTTTATGGAAATATAATCTGTTTCCAAAGAATTTTCATGAAAGTATCGCGTTGACTTAACTTCCGTCATAAATATAAGGCTGGCAAGATTTGTAAAAAAATATTGTAGTCTTTTCTATTGGTGGATCTGACAAAAGCGTAACTGGATTTTCAATAATTTTGAGAATAATGCGTGAAATGGTTGGATGAACACTGCATTTCAGCTAAATATACACTTTTGAGCCAGAATTAACAACTAAAAATAAAGAACAGATGACGGAGCCGTCACTTAAGTGGTCTCCTAATACAACCTCAAACTTTCACATTACGTCTCCTCAGATTCTTGATTGTTGTATTATGTTAGAATTAAGTTCTTTAAAAAAGCAAAAACATACCCAAGTAGTTTATAGACATATTGGATTTAAAGAATAAAATATTTTGGAAAGTTTGCTTGGGTTTTTTCTTGATTTAAAAGAATTTAAATAATGGAAAAGTTCGTATTGACATGCAAGGTATATCCATCTGTACGTACGTAAACCTCTTTCAATATGCTGGCACCCATGTTGTTATATATTTTTCTGTAAGTTTACAGTCATTTCCCTTATGGTGTAAAAGAATTTCAATGAGAATTAAATAAACAGGAAAGCATGTCATTCTTGTTCTTTCGGAACTTGTTGTTTAAACATGAAAAGTCATGTGTGTGAGACTTGTCAACTTTCAACGCGAATCTTGTCAAAATACATTCTCTTGAAAATAAGTATTCACATTGTGAATTTCTTTAAACCAGTTACATTTTTATTGAAACAAATGTGTACCATTATGTCTGATTTAAAAAAGCAATCTTTACCCAAGGGAATCTAATCCAGCATTTAAAACAGTCCATTTTGTCCTTTTATTCTACCTCCAAGATACCTTTATCCCTCTAAGACCGAGCTATCACGATCGTGCGAATATGAAAGAGAATGTTAAAGCTTATCAAAAATATCGATACCGAAGCAGGTGACTTGCACCAGTCGTTTATTTGTGTAAAAAAAGTCGTTGTTTTTAAGGAGTTGCTGGAATTCATGCTGAAGGCAACTTGTTCGATTAAACTCTTACAATTTAGTATCATAAATTTAAATCGGAGTCATCTGTCGGGCCGGTCTTAAAAGGTTATTGTGCTCATTTTCATATTTTTAAAATTATAAATTGATTCTAGCGAAGTTAAATTGATTCTGGCAATCTTAAAATAAAGTAAATAAATAACATCGGTAAGAACATTTTTTGCATCTTAGAACAAAGTAAAATAAGCTAATATTAATGTATAAGCATGTTAAATAATCATTTTTCAGATGGAGTTTTAAAACAGTCAGTAAGCTAAAACATTTTAAGTACTATAGTGCAACGTTATACGACTGCTACATTTTCTCCTTAAAAATTAGTTAAAAATAAAAGTTTCAAAAAATCAATAAAGTCGAGAGATCTGTGAAAACATAATACTTAATGAAATTTATGTTCTTCAGAATTGTAAGATACCTAATACTTTTGATACCGATGGTTGCATCGAAGTATTTTAACTATTACGCATCATGCATTGAACCCTTTTTCATTCATTGACTAAAAAAATTTATTATTTATATAAAAAGAACCTAAGAAATCACAGAAAGAAAAAAACGTTGCAAAAAAGTCTGATTGATGGATAATTCGAACTTAAAAAAAAACTGTCGATCATAAAAAAAATTACAAATTATTTAGCTTGTTTTGAGTATGTTTTCTTCATAGAATTTTTCAAATAATTGGTTATCTAAGTAAGCAATAAAGCAAGTAATAAATATTTAATTTTTTAGAGAAGTTTTCTTTCATAGAATTTTTTTTAAATTAATTGGTTACATAAGTAATGGAGATTTAATTTTTTAGAGAAGTTTTCCTTCATAGAATTTTTTGATTAATTGGTTACTTAAGTAATGGAGATCTTAGAGCCATAAAGTACTGTGATAATAAATATTGTTTTATTAGTCCAAATCATATGTTGTTAATATTTGGCGCGAATATAAGCATAATGAGGTCACCAATATGGCATTTCTGCACAATAAGGTCACAAATATCGATTATATGTACAATAAGGACAACAATAGTGACCATAACCTTTTGTGAAATAAAACAATGCTTAGGTTCTGAGAAATAATGCTATACAATCTTCAGGGATACATGCGATAAAGACGGCATAAAAATATTCAGTTTATATTGAAGAGAAATTCCTAAAATAACATCTGGTTAACCGAAAAGTGCATTGGAAGTTCCATTAGGGATTAGGGAATATGTCACGTATATTTCATGCATTTTAAACACTTCTGTTCTCTAGAGATAGCAGTTTCAGGATCAAAGGGATTTTGGTTAGCTTTAAAACTCATGGCTTGATGATATTTATTGCGTATTGAGGAATTCATATTCCGAATATTGTGAGTTTGATTGGTATACCTTTCTTAAAGTCAAAGTCGTACAGAGGCACTTTGTGATGTCAATTTATAGAACTTAAGTGCAATAGGGGAGTGAGTGGGATAAAACTAATTCACATAGGGAAATTTCCATTTCTGATATCACAACAATGCTTTTCCCTTATCCACTCCTAAGTTAAGAAATGTCATTGCAAATCAAAATATCTTTGACATTTTGAAATGCGCAAAAGACTTGTAAGTTAGAAAGTTGTAATTAAGGTATTTTATTTTTGCAATCATGATATTTAATACCCTCTGAACGTAGGCAGATTGTTTTATACTATTTCAAACCGAAACCCGAAGGTAGAAAGATTTTCTCTTGGCATTTCTGAAGTCTTTTAAGGGAAATTCCCTTAGCTTTTCTCCTCATAGGATTTTTCTGATGCGATATTTGTGCCCCATCTGATCATTCAAACATTATTCAAGTAAGATAAAATTTTCTTAAGCTCATTATGATGAGTGGTTCTGAAATTGTAAAACAAGATATTTTTAAGCTAGTAAATTTAATGGTTTCTCGGATTCATATGTTGTTACATAGTGGAATACGTTTTCCTAAGCAAAATATTATGTATTGATCTTCTAAAGTAATCTTGAGACGAATCTGACCGAATGACTGCGGGACTCCCAACCAAAGTGCCTTTGTGTTAACCCGCTAATGCATACTGTTGCCATATGGCAACAAGTAACATAATCCACTTTATTCTATTAAAGTAGAGCTCCCTCTTGACAAATCTGTGTTTTTTCATCTATTACGTTCCATTTTGATGTTTTAGTTACTAATAACCTGCATAGAGGACAGTAGTACAAGTGTATTCAAAATGAAAGAGTGAAGTTATTAGCTGTTGTGAAACTACGTCTTTGGCAGTATTCTTAGTCTAATAATATTAGTACGAAATACAAATAAATTGTTTTGAAAAAAAATTAAAGTTCAAGAGGATTATTTTAAAATATATTTAGTAGTTTTTTCTAATCATTCTTATCAAAATTAGAATTTTGTAGTTGGTTTGTGCCATGTAGCAACAATTTTAAAAATTGAAATTTATTTAAATTTATTTAAATTCCAATGCAGTGAAAAAAATTTCATTATTTTTTTCAGTACTTTTCCCATAACGTATCAGTATTAAAGATACAAATATATATTTTTTCAGGATGAAAAAAGCATGCATTACAGGGTTAATATAAAGGAGAAAAAAATTTAAGCAACATTTCTCTAACCATATTGGATATTTTTACAAAAAGTTCTTGATATGATAACTACAGCTGACCTTATCGGTCTCTATAAACCCACTTTTTGAAATTGTATATCACAACTTTGATTGGAGTTGAATATTTTGTCGTAAAATTATTTATCAAAAATTGAAAAAGAATATAACCAATTTCTAAAAGTGGGATTATAGAAACCTGTAAGTCTGCTGCATTTATCCTATAAAAAAATCTGGGTTGAAAAAATATTCAATAAAGCCGGAGAAATGTTGCTTTGGAATTTGTTTTCTTCTATTGGATTAATAAGAGGCACTTTTGTTTGGAAGCCCGCGGTCTTTCGGTCTCATTCGCTCTTAAGAAAAGAATTCTTGTTATATTTGATTAGTTGTTTTTACTTCAAAAACTTGGATTGTGAAAGACAATAGTTACATAAATATTTATAACTGTACATGACAAAGTCCGTTTTAGAATTTCCGATTACGCTTCTCCCTTTCAACGTTTTAGTTAATCAAGAACCGTATACGGAAATATTTCTGTTAATTTAAACATTTTTAAAAATTTTTTACAGGAAGTTTAATTTAAAACTTTTCTTGTTTTCCTTTATGGATAATTAATAATGTGGTTATCATTAAAGGAATTTAATTTTTGTTTAAAAAAAATCCTAAATTTTATAGAGCAAACAAAAACATATATAATTATTGTACTATATATAAGAAATACACAGATAAACTTATTAAACTTGAGGCTTTGTGTTTTTTTAAATCTGAAGCTCTCTAATTTGTTATGCTTTCTTTTGTGTAGTTAATGTTTAAATAATTGGATAGATACCGCTTTATAATTTTATAGAATAAAAATCTTTTATGTGTCCCCATGAGCATTGTTAAATGCTATTTTTTCAAGTCATGTACTTTTACATTTCAGAACATCTAGAATTGAATATGTGTTGTTGCTAAAAACACAATTATTATTAATTGATATTGCGTTTTGTCCGAGTTTGTTAAATCAAATATTAAAAAAATCATACACATGTAATGCACTTTTTGAAAAAACCGTGTTTTTGTCAAAGCAATAAAATAATCAATGAATAAGTTTTATGTTTTAAAACATACATTTAATAGTAGTCTACAACTTGCTGAATAAACCCGGCGTTGCACGGTTGTACCCTTATATTAATGGTGACTTGTATATTATGCAAACTTTTACTTTATTGCCAATCGATACCCCTTATCACTGGTCAGCATCTCATCAGGATATAAAGCACCCCCTCCCCAGTTATTTGTTCGCTTTTTATGAGTAACCATAAAAGTTTCAGGTCAGAAATTCTAAGTACAATCAGCTAACAGCTTCCACGAACGAGGACTGCGGTAAATACATTTCCAGATTTCCCGTGATTACGCATAAAGTGCTTTCCTAACTTTGTTTATTGTCATTGAACCGAGTTGAGATTCGTCGAAAAAAGAAAGAATTGCATGAGTAATTTTTACTCGGAAACGTAGAGAGATTGTGATGAGAAATAAAGTATAAAATTAAATGTAACGCAAACGAAAATATGTTAATAAATATGAATAATTGATAAATCTGGAAAGTATGCATTTTTAAATGGCCATTCTTAATCAAAATGTTTTGAAAAATTACAATGTTTAGCTATTTGAGTATATGATATAGTGAATATTTATATTTAGGGCGACAAAAAAAGTCATGTACGTTAGAAGTAGCTGGAAGTTAATTTCAGAAAGTTACATAGTTACGAAAGTTGCATACACTTTCAATTAAGCATGGAAAATTACTCTAAGTTGGAAAAAAAACCAAATAGCAGCTTTAACTACAATAATACAACACGAGACGAATAAAAATTCTTGTGGGTGACATATGATGCGTTGCTTCATAAACTAACCATTCAGTTGGCACTATGGTCTATTTACTATGCGAGCCTCGAAAAGACTTACTTCCCCCATCCCTTCGCTTGGTTTTCCAGGAAACGAGGGGAGCATTGCTTGTCTAAACCTAACGCGTTTGAGGTTTGTTGTCAGATTAACAATCCAAACAGTTCAAACCCAAGTAGGGTGGGGAAAAACACCTTTACGCCGTTTCGAAGAAAACCTGATGCGGGGATGTGGAAGGAAAATTCTTTCGAGGCTTGCATTCTAGATAGACAAGGTATAATTGCTCATCTCTAATATGAGGGATAGTGGAAAACTTAACCCCTTTTCACAATAAATAACGACAGCAATAAATTTATTCTAATTGAAACATTAATTGCCGAATGCGGTAGTAATGTGAAATCATAAGTTCGTTAAATATGATGGTTTGATAATCCTTCTAATACACATTGAAAATTATTCAGTTGTTGGAAATGCATTTTACTAAGAATATAATGTATTCACCCAATATATATCTACGCGTCTTTTGCATATTATTAAATTTATATGCCAAACTAATATTACCCACTGAAAATAAGCAGCTTTCCTCGTACAAACATGCTTTCACGATCTTCGATCACCTAAAAGGCTTAATTAGTATCTACTGCCTTATTTTAAGATGGTAAAGTAGGGTTTGTGGACCAAAAAAATTTCATTCCATATGGGTTTATTTAATCTTTTATTCGCAAGAACTCTTTTCCAAAAAAACCCCCGAAGATTTAAATATCACTTATTTAAAAGGCTTCCGATAGGACATAAATAATTACATGACAATATTATTTATAAACCTTTCATAAAACTCATATATGATATTTATTTTTATAAAAAAGGAAATTTTTTCTTCATTTTCACGTTCACTCATTTTATGAAGGAAATAATGTGAATGGAAAATGTTTTAAACAAAAGCTTTTTGCAATCTAAATTTCTTTCTTAATTAAAATAGGACATGCATTATTAAAAATTAATTAATTTAGTGGACGGACTTTCTGTTTTTCCCCTTTAATTTTCTGGTAATTAATAATGCAATTTCTGTATAAAAGAATGTACCTTACAATGAGATCATTTCACTTTTAGTCTTATGCTGGTTTTTAATTAACTCTCTTGGGGCAAACATCAATATTTTTTTATGTTTCTGAAACTAAGGCGTTGGGATTGTTTTAGAGTTTTATAGAACTTGAATGTTTTCTTGAAAGTAGAATTTTGATCACATTTTAGTTCAGCCTTTCACAAAATTGAACTGCTACTTTGTTCAAATACATTTCCAAACATAACTTTCTTTGGCGAAATAGTCAAAATCTGTCTTTGAAGAACTTGAAATGAGTGCTTCATCAACTTGTAGTTCAGATAATTTGTAAAAGATTTACATTGTATATTTTTCGAATAATACACTGGTGGACGATTGCTAAGGACGGTATTTTCGGTTACGGTTTTTTCAATATAACTTAGTACTAAAGCTTTCCAAATCTACACATTTAATACCATAAGATCCCCAATACGTAAGGACATGAGTAATGTAAGCAACACTTACTAAAAGAAAAATCAGAGGGATAAAAAGAAGCTTTATTGAAAGAGAAATGGAATTCCATTCAATGCATCTCCGAGGTGGAGATGAATTTTGGATTTTCACATACGACAATTTTACGAGTGCGCCATGAATATCGATAATCGAGTAAAACATCAAATATACGACATAGTGTTAACCTTAATAGCATCGTGCAATGCCGGTTCCATTGACAACTGATCATTAAATGTGAGAAACGTCTATGTCGATTCTATGTCGTACAAGTGTCATCTTGTTAACCATTTAATCAATATTCACCGATATGGGCTTCTGGAGCCGTATGTATCACGTATGCGCAATATATCATGTTTAATGACTTTCCTCCATCGTCGATGGTCCGCTTTTGTATAGTCTTTTTTAGGCAGCAGCTGTGTCGCAGTTTTAATGTTTTACTGGATTATGGATATTCATGGCACACTCGTGAAATTATCGTAAGTGAAAGTCCAAAATTCATCTCCACTACAGTGATGCATAGAATTGAAATTAATTTCTCATTCAATATAGCTTCTTTTTATCCCTCTGATTTCTCTTTTTATAAGTGTTGCTTACATAACTCATGTCCTGACGTATTGGGGGTCTTACGGTATTAAATGTGTTGATTTGGAAAGCTTTTGTACAAAGTTATATTGGAAAAACCGTAACCGAAAAAAACGTCCTTAGCAATTGTCCACCAGTGTATTTTAATTCATTTTAGAATATATCAAAAAGTTTTTGTCACTACATATGTAGATTCCTAATAACAGTAAATCACAGTTACCGACAAGTTTTGAAAATGGTAATTCTTACACCAACTAACTCCTTTTCATTACAACAAACCTTAAACGAATATCCTATCTGGAACGCCATTCGATAAGAATTCTTCCACAAACCCCAATCGTAAACCTAACTTTATTCCCGAAACCAAATTCGTTGCAGGCGAAATTACCATCACATTGACACTTTCTACTTGCGTGATGTTTTCTCGAAGTGGCCTCGTAAAAAGAACGCCCCTATAACTGGTTACGCCACTGAATGCATCCATCTCACTAAAGGGAACGCCACTCGAATAAAATGTCGGACACAATAAGGGAAAGGACCTTTAGGAATCAGTGGCTAAGAGGTTAGACACGTGGATGCATTTGGTATGGCTTCCGGTTGTCTATTTGTATCCACATTGTAGACCTTTAACGTAGCAAAGTATGTCTTTTAAATGGAATTTCCTTGGGTAATTAAGAAATAACTTGAAACCATTGGTATTCAAATATTTTTTTTAATAAATGCATGATGGCAATGTCAGCAAGTTTTTTTTAATTCATAAAATGTTAATAAAGGGTACATTCATAACTGCTTTTTGCTTTTCAGTGTTTGCTTTCCTAAACGTTCTACAGTGTCTATCCCATCCATCGTTTTGCCTAGAAAAAATTCTTTTACATTTTAGAGAAGCAAACTTCTGTGACGTAGACGTTATGTAATTTATTATTAGTTAAGCCCAATTACATGGTTGACAGAGCTCCCATATTATGTTTAAAAATTGTCGCATGTAACAACACATTTTAACGTTTAAGGGAAAAATCACTTCAGCTGAAAATTAACCAGCCAAATTTCTCATGTCTGATAAGGGGCTAATAGTTTTCTGACATAGTGTCAAATTTTGTTGATATTTAAAAACATATATTGCTTCACTAATTAAATTTGCTGTTTGAAACGTTGCATAACAAATTGGTAGGGATTTCTGCTTTCAGTTTGGCTGCAAGTTACCTTTATCGATTTCGACATGTGAAAATGACAGTTGTTTAAAATGTGTGGGGGTTAAGGGTCCAATTAGCTCAAAATTTTGTGGTCGATATGTTATCTTTCTAAGGTATAGTCTAAAGTATCTTTATTATAGTATAAAGGGTAAATACAAGTGTTATATCAATTATCTTGAATTTAGTTTGTTATTCAACAATTCAAATGTCAGATATTCATTTGCTTTTTAAGTGCTGAATTGTTTTAGAGTGGAAATAATAATTATGTCCATCCCTAAAAGTTTGCCTGCAACCATTAGTACCTTTCAATCTTAGGTATATTAAATTTCATTCTTCTATGGTACAAAGACAATTCAAAATACGGTAATTCTTTGAAAATAGCATTAATCCTCTGAAATATGTACACATATAAACCCGTCACCAAACTACGTTCTACCAGCAGTTCACATAACTTTTAAAGTTGTATAAAATATATTATTTAGCTAAATCTTAAATTTTGTAGTATAGAGGAGTCATTTATAGTCATATGCAATTAAAATGTAATAAAATATAAATATTTAAATTTAAACTCACGCAGTGAAAACAATTTTCACCTCATCCAACTTATTTTTTTCCTTAAAAGTGTTAATATCTAAAATCTAGAAGCCCAAATTCTTTGTATTTACTTGTTTTAAACTCAAATGCACCTACAATTTCACAAGCGAATGAACAGTTTTTATGTTGAACATTAATTCCGACTTTGATTTTCAAGCTTTTTGTTTCATAAATGAGATAAATTTCTAAAGAAAAATACTCTAAAATTCAACAATCGATCAGACATTTCTATTAATATAAAAGAATGAACTTAACATTTAAGCTTTCCATTTTTTGAAATGAACTAAAAACCTTAACATTAAGATATCTTAAATCAAATTCACTAAACAGAGAAAAAAAGCAAAGAGTGCTTAATGGAATTTAAAGAGATTTCAAACCACAAAAGAAGATTACTTTTTAAATCTACTGCAGTAAAGCTACGAAAGTCGGAACAAAATACTCGACAATAGTTCAACAGTACGGTTGGGCTTTCATGATTCAGACCGTCCACTAAAGTTGTTACAAGTAAAACATTGTACAATGTTTAGCTTAACTTAAAAAGCGTTTTAAAAACTCATCAAATATGATGCAATGTACTGTTGATGCTAATATGGTATAATATGATATAAATATAATATGATACAAATATGATATAATGCATTGTTAATGGGGTTCGGTATGTTGTATATCGGTAATGTTAAATTGGCCAATTGCAATGTACCTTTTCACAATAACTACTGATCAGATAATCTTAAAATTTTCTGTATGTGTTATACCAACCTTATATATTAATCTGAGGTTAAGAGTTTTTTTAAATGACTGTTAGATTTAAAAAAACAAAAAAGTTTTAAAGTACCCAAAAAATCATGAAATTTTTCACTTTTTTTCCCCATAATTTTTTTTTCACTTAAGTTTTATTAAAATTTATAACCTCAGATTGATCTATACTATGTATTACATCATATAAAAAAAGTTTACGAGAAAACATAGAATAGTTTTTGAGAAAAGGTACATCGAAGTTCAAAAAATCAAGTTATGAGAAAAACGCGTTTAAAGTTTTTATTGTTAACCCATTTCCTTACGAAGCCATGACATTAAAATGGCTTTTAATGTCACATATATTTTTCCAATCGTCTTGATTTTTTGTGACATTATTAATAAAGGTTGTAATAGTATCTTAAGCCAATAATTTATTTTTTATTTTTTCACTGATTTTGGGGTACTGAACCCCCTTAAATCAATATCAATTAATGGTATTTTTAAATTTGTAATTAAATTGGTCACTGCTGAATAACACCGATATCAAAAGAACTGAAAAAGCTCCTTCAATAAATCGCCACATAAAAAAGAATCAAAAGTGTACGGTGGCATCTGACATCAGCAATTTCTGATAAGTAAATTTCATCCTTTCTCCACCAATATCTCCCGTTTCTTGCAGTAATACACCCCTAACACTAGTTAGGCGAGAGTTTAACTGACAATTTCTTACATATATATTTGTATCAACACTTAGAATTTTTTTTAAAAATTTATTAATTTTTGAATTAAATTTTAGTGGGAAACTTAACGACAAAAATGAAAAAAAAAAAATGTTAGAACTATAGAAATGAGATATTATTTCTGTCTGCACACACATACACAGGTCACCATTAAGTCTATTTTATTATCAAACGCTATTACTAATTTTTATTCATAATACTGATATATTTACAAAGTGTTTTTCTGCTTAA
Source organism: Hylyphantes graminicola (assembly GCA_023701765.1). Taxonomy (NCBI): domain Eukaryota; kingdom Metazoa; phylum Arthropoda; class Arachnida; order Araneae; family Linyphiidae; genus Hylyphantes; species Hylyphantes graminicola. Next base: position 30,658,970 of record CM043117.1, on the reverse strand, counting down.
AACAGATTACACCTCTAGACCTCTTTGTCTAACAGATTTGCTGTATTCCGGTTGCTTTCCGGTTGTTTATTTAAAGCCGCCTTTTAGAGATTAACACATTTACATATTTTTTAAGTGTAACACGATTATATGCATGCTAAATAGGATTCGTCTACACAACCCTTAATTCTGGAATATAACTCCAAACTAATTGGCCATCGACCGAAAGACCACCATAATATTTCTCCGTGTCAATCCTTACCTAACTCAAAATAAAAACAATTTTACTTGAAACTTTGTCAAACTCAAGCCTTCAAGTGAAGGTTTCAACAAGTAAAAAGTCCTCTTTCCTTGTCAAACCAAGTGGAAGAAAATGTGCCCTTTTGTTCTGAAGGAAATGAATCTCGATCAGCCAAAGAAAGTTAGATGGCCGTTGCTAGGCAACCCCACGACCTCCCCCTCCCCCCAATCCCCGATATAAATTTATATCAAGGAAGGTATGATCATGTCACATACACAAAAAATATATCCTTCTAATGCACTTAGGGAGAATTAAGGGAATTAGGCAGATAAAGTGTTAAAATGTATAATTTTTTCCCCTCGGTAATAGTGTAATTAAGGCATCGAGGACGCGTGTGGATAAATTAATATTTTGTGTTTTAATAGTTTATTAATTTTTTTAAAATATTTTTCGTCATAACACTGCAATAGATTAATTAAAAAATAATCTTTTTTTATTTTGTTTTAATTCTAACATTTCATACGCATGCAAAAGCAGCACATGCAAGAGCACCTTTATAATAAGTCCCTTTAATTCAGTGTTTAATTAATATGATGTGCTTTTTGTAATACATAAGAATTATGTTACATGTATTCCGTATTTTCATCAGTAACGGTTTCATTATATTAGACATATTGTGGCACTAAAATGACTTAAAATATTCAATTTTAGCATATGCCACTTTTTACAGAATAGCTTTACACAATGAAAAACACAAAATAATATTTCCATTTGTCGTTATGTTAGTTCACAGTTCGGCCAACCAGTTACTAATATATGCATGTTTTTTAAAGTATTTATAGTATTCCCGTTTCCTAATTCCATCAACAGTACTAGATAAATTTAAACAAATAATTATTTTTGAACACTGGGACTCAATACAAACACCATTAGTTTGAGTTGCTGTTTAAAATTGTGTAGTGAATACAGTTCCCCTCGCTGTTTAGATGTTAGCATAATTAACCATTGTGTTATTTCTATTTCAAATTGTTTCACTCAAGTTTTAATGCAATTATACAGCCAATACAATTATGCAATTGAAATTCTTAAGATTAAATTTAATCTATAAATAATGTGATTTGGCTTAATATCTGAAAAGAATTGAAGTTCTTATTCTCATAAAATTCAAGTTAAGCGTTTCCTTATTAAAATGAGAAAGGAATGGCTAATTTACATCCTTGATTCATTAAAATGGGGCATTTGATTTAATCTTAGTAAAACTTAGCCATTTGATAAAGAGATAATAAAAGTCATTTGTACATTAAAGTCTTTTCAAATTCAATTCTACTAAAT